>CM070565.1:29156705-29481705 GCA_036346405.1 Phyllostachys edulis | reverse complement strand
CATTCGGTCACGGTCTGAAACAGTGTCTCGCCAGCCACAGTGCATATTATTCGGCCATAGTGCCAATTTTTGGTTGCCGCATATCTGGTTGGCGGTGGGTGGGCTATTTTTAGAACTTTTTTTTATTAATTAACTTTTTTTAATTTTTATTTTAAAGTTAATCTCGGTGCACTTTATTTTCAATTCTAATCCTTTTGATTACGCCACCACCCATGACGTGACAAAACAATGCTGTCACGCCGTAGGATAAGTCTGCCAAATAACACTTTTGGTCACGTTACTGGTGGTGGCGTGACCAAACAACACTGTCACGTCACTACCTATGGCGTGACAAGAGCATGCCTCAGAGTGACAGCGCATTGTTTTGTCACGACATAAGTAGTGGTGTGACCAAAGAGGTTAGATTTGGAAATAAAGTCCGCCGAGAGTTAACTTTAAAATAAATTAAAAAAAAGTTATTTAATAAAAAAAATCCTATTTTTGCTATCTGGCTTAAAAAAACTCCACCCACGACCAGGCTTCCGACATTGTTGCCCACTGCCAGACCACTTCTCCTTTCCTCTCCTCGATCCGAGTACTTCTCCCGCGTGGGCGTCGCCTCCTCTAGTTCCATTCACCTCCCCGCGTCTCCGAGGTGATTCCTATCTCCTTTCCAATCCGCTCTTCCGATCCCAACCGCGGCTGGATCTAATCCTTGCTGCGCGTGTGTTTTCTCCGTTAATTTTCAAGTTTCTTTGCAAGATTCTACAATCAGAGGGCAGCATCCTCAGGGCCGCTTCCCTGATCCCTCAGGATAAGGCTTGCGCATTCGCGGTACAGTGAAAGATCTTTATGCGGCGAATAGTTCGCTAGAATTCCCCCGCTTGTGTCTGTTCGAGTAAATTTCTTGGTTTTTGCGTGGTGGTGTGGATCCATAGGAGCTTTCACCCATTTCTTTTGGCGTCGGATTGGGTGCATATTAGCATTAGCTCGTGGATTAGTCAGTGCGGGATATGATGCAACTGTGCTTAATTTTAGCAAATTATGAATTAGTTTGTGTGCATTTTGTTTGCGTGATCGATAAAAAAACTGCGTATTTTTTTGCTAATATTCCTGCAAGATCAGGATCCTGTAATGAAAGGAAGGAATACGGTGGAGTTTTTTTCTTCACATTATACTGTATGTGCGTGGGTTGCTGTGATTTATTGGCTGTTTAATTAATTCTCGGCTTACCTGATCTATCTCCAAGAACTTATATGATCAGTTACCTCAATGACCATGATTTACTATCTTAACGGCCTGGTGGCCGATGGCTAGCTACCGTGCCATAGTTTGTTACTAACTGCATTACTTCTGGCCTTCCGCATTGGGTCAATTGTTTTAATAGCGGAATACAGGCTACAGGGCAGTGTATCTTTCCCTTTTTATCAGAGTTGTGTTTGCCCTGTTGACCACAAAGCTCTTTTGCCCTGCTCCCCTACATGACACCAGTTGTTCAGAGGCCCATAAGGTCGTAGCCATCTCACAATTGCTCATGCCGAATGTTGACTAATCTATCTTCTTCCACTAAGAAATAAGAATATTAGTCACGTGTGCCTGCCTATCACTTGTGTTTGTATTCCATGATTCCAAAAGGATTTCTCTGATGATTATAACTACAATCCGGACATTTGTGTTGCTATTGATTTTTTTGTGTCATTGTTATTCTAGCATATTTATGTGCATCACATTTCTTAGACTGATCATATTTGTGGCTAATCTGGATAAGCGTACACCTTTATTGTTCAAAAGATTTACCATTATTAATATTTCAGGGTATCCCACAATGGATGTGGTAAATGATGCATCTCCTTCACCAAAACTACACACAAGACTGAGGCTGTGGGAGTTTGCAGACCGTTATATATTTGAACCAGTTGATGGTCTTGCTGACTTATACCTATCAGTTAGCCGGACAAATGGATCGATGAATCTAGTGGAACAGTTGCCATCGCGTGGTCCCTCTACAAATCCAAAAGTTAGAATAGTGTTTGGTGTGATAGGAGTGCTCAAACTTGCAGTTGGGTCATATTTTCTGGTGATCACCGACCGTGATTGTGTTGGATCCTACTTGGGACATGCAATTTTCAAAGTGACAGGACTAAAAGTTCTGCCATGCAATAACTCGCTTAGCACTTCTTCTGCCGAGCAGGTCTGACAATGCTTATTTGTTCCCAGTTATGTTGTTTCCATCTATATTGCATTTAATCATTCCAGAAGCTGTTGGCAGAAAAAAATGGAAACAGAATTTTCGGAACTCATGGATGCTGCAGAGAGGACTATAGGCCTGTACTTCTCCTATGATATCAACTTAACACTTACGTGGGTATCATACTTATTAAAAGCTTTTTTTTTGTTAAAATCTTGTTTTAAAGGTAGAGTGGATTTCTAATAAAATATGCATGGGCCTAGCAAGTTTAGTAGTTGGGAAAAATTTCCCAATTGATTTGACTCTACAGATGTTGTCAGCTACATTTACTTTTCTCTTCTCTTGTCATTGCAAGTTTGTAAGACATTTATCTTTGTCCCTTCTATTACAGTTCACAGAGGCTATATGATCTGGGGGACGAGTTCAAGTCACTTCCGCTGTGGAGACAGGTTTGCTGCCTTCTTGTTTAATTCTGTAGTTTGCTTACACATGAAAGACCCAATCCTTTTCCATTCTTTCTTGTAATCTGCAAGTTTTTGTGGCTTATCCTCTACTTCTATATATAATGCTAGGTCTCCATTTCTACTCTTTTCATTGTTGCATCTTTGGTTAGTAGGTTACACACACTTCTGATGTAGAAAGATGGAACTAAAAATAAATTTCTTCTGATTCAAGATTTCATGCAAAGTGTATTGATTGATTTATTTTGATATTTATTGAAATAACAGTATGAACAAATTAATCAGCAATATTATGCATAAACATGGACCATCCTGTAATTTTGTGTAGAATAACATCAATTGTCAAATAAGTCAGAGGAAATCGCATATAATGAAATTGTAATTCTGTGCTTTGTCATTTGAGCAGCTGAACTTTTAATTTTGGCACTACTACTAATTTCTGGCGAAGTGCTGCTCAGGCATCTTGCCAACAAAAGTTATCTTCTCCTTTCCAGGAAAAAGTTGGTGTACAAATCTAGGCAAAACATACCAAACCCACAAACCCTATAGCCAAGCATAGTTCATATGCTACTATGCTAGATAGTTATTTTGTTGTTTTTAGTTTTAAAAAGGTTGTCAAGTGGAAGATTGTCCAGAGTTCAAAAAAGTGGAAGATAATCTAAGCTGAAGTGCAGAGTGTGCCTAAAATAAATTCTTCATGTGGTTAAGTTTGAAAATGCTAAAGTTTGCTAGATGCACAGCATAATAGTTACCATACTGTCTGCTTTTATTTCCTTATCCTGATACCTGAAGATGGATTTGGTGGGAAGAAGTGGCATTTAACTGTGCTTGGCTTTTCATTTAGGTTTTGGCATAATGAGGTTTGCACATCTTTTTGCACTTAGGCTCACAGCGTGCCATTGGTAATGATTCTACTAGCATGCTGCAAATATTCAAGCTGATCCTAAGTATTGTTTGTATATATAATTATTAACATCTGCATTGCTCATGATAGATGGTAAGTGTTCTTAGATTTAATTGGAACTATAATGGTATACATCATTGCCAAATTGAGCCTCGAAGTGCTATGAGTTGCTTGTACTAAATGTGCAATACTTTGAAGTTTGAACATGTGATGACAAATTGACAACTCTTCTATGCTTTCCTGATTATTCCTGCACAGATCAATTAACTGCATTCTTTTATTTCTTTGCAGGCAGAAGCAAGATTTCTATGGAATAGTTACTTGTTGGAGCCTCTAATTGAGAACAAAGTAAGATTATTTTTTTATTTGTTTAATTTTCAGTTTTAAAGGATCTAAGAACCAATATTTGCAAAGTATTTTGATTGCTCCTTTCTTCCTTGACAGCTGGACCAGTACTTATTACCAGTCATTCAAGGAAGTATCCTTGGCTCATTGTAACATTTCAACTCACTACCCAGGATATCAGATGATACGTTATTAGTTTATAATTTAGTACCTGTTCTGTGAGGGTCATATGTCAAGTTGAGTTGCTGTAACTTAACTAAATATCAGGTTTTCAGACTATCCATGCAGAAGTTGGGTCAGAGAAGGTAAATGTGACCCTGATTGCACGCAGGTGCACACGGAGGATAGGTGAGGGTTCTCAAGCATCAAAATAAGTTTGTTCAGAAGTTCCCTTTCATTAATTGTTACTTCAAAATTTTACAATTTTTTTTTATCAATTTTTACCTATTTCCCAGCCTTTTGTTTTCAAGAAACATAATGGCCTCTGATCGATTAAAAATTTGTGAAGCTGTTTTTTTTCTGAAGGTACTCGGATGTGGAGACGAGGAGCTGATCCAGAGGGCTATGCTGCAAATTTTGTTGAATCAGAGCAGATAATGCAATCAAAAGGATTTACAGCATCCTATGTACAAGTGGGTTGCTTCACACAATTTGAAAATCAGTCGTTAGAGTTAGAGACTTAGAAGTTTGATTATTAATTGATTACATATTTTTGATGTTGAAGGGCCTGCTCTTCTTTTTTCGCTTTTTGGTTGCCTTGTAGTTTGTGTGCTGACATTCTTCATAATCGGTTATTATGATTTTTTGCATTCTCCGAATAACTCAGTGACACTAATATGTATTGCAGGTTCGAGGTTCTATGCCTTTTTTGTGGGAGCAGATTGTTGATTTGACATATAAACCTAGTTTCGACGTTGTTAGAGTAGAGGAGGCGGTGAGCTCTCTTGATTTATGCTTTGTTCTGTTCTGTTGACATTGTTGCTCCAATAACCTCTACCTTTGGTGCACTTATATATTATCCTAACCTAACGTAGCTAGTATTTGCACTGCAATGCAACCTTGGTTTAAACTTTTGTTGCATCCTAATTGGTCTTGAGTTTCTGTTCTGCAGCCTTGTGTGCTTGAGCGGCACTTTCATGATTTACAAAAGAAATATGGAGCTGTCGTGGCTGTTGATCTTGTCAATACAGTAAGTAATGAACTCTTGGACTTTGGACTCACTTTAGACTGCCTTCTCATCTACCAAACTAAGTATTTTTTCGAGAAACGGCCAACATTTATGGGTGCTGCTCCTGTATAAGGGTTTGTGGTTTACAAGATCAGATTCAAAATTCTTCATTTTAAGGAATAATCACCCATGTTTGTCCTGCACACTCCTATTGTATCTTTGATTCTGCATATTTCATTCCTTGAAATGAACTAAGTTATTCCCTTCAGCTTTCGCTGCATAAAGATACAATTATTTTCCACAAGCGCTGAAATGTTTACTTACAGATTTGCCTTTCATATTTATAATCATGCTGGTGTAAGGTGTATGCATCTTTGTTGGGCTAATGGTACTAGTTTATTCTGTGTTACAAGTGACATTTACTTTTTACCTTTCTAATTCCCACATTTAGCATGGTGGTGAAGGCCGCCTCTATGAAAGATATGCAAAATCTATTGAGCCTATCCTCAGTGAAGATATAAGGTGACATTTTGCCCCACTGTATAGTTCCCGTATTGTGGTTTACTGTTGCTAATTGTGTTACTTCTAACTATTGCAGATTTGTGCATTTCGACTTCCATCGAATCTGTGGTCATATTCATTTTGAGCGCCTTTCTCAGCTGTATGATCAAATTGAGGATTATCTTAAGAAGCATAGGTATGTTGCTAGAAGATATGAAATGAAGTTTTACATGCTGTACTATTTATTAAATTTTTAGATTGTATGTTGGTGTTACTTTTCTTCCTTTTGCACTTTCCCCTGTTGTCTATTTTTGCAGTTGCTTAACTGTATCTTGATTTGTGTACTTGCTGCAGAAAATAAATGTGGTTGATTTGTGGTATTTGGTTCTTGGTTTACAATGCCAAGCTTCTATAGCAGATACCCAGAGTCGTAGCAAACAATTTTTGCTTCTACTTAGCAAACAATTTTTGCTTTACTACTGATGTTTTAATATTGGGTGGATGCACTAGCATACATATATTGAAGAGTTTACATACATATTTTGGGTATACACATCCCTGGTTTTGGTTTATCCCTGTCAGAGAGGGAAAGTCAAGTGTATCTTGTGTTAGTCAAACTATATTGCTTGTGTGGTCTATCTGCTCTAGGTTGCTCTCTCCAACTCCAAGTGAAGAAAAAGAATTGTTTCATATATCCTCCCAAAGCAAAAAAAGGAAAAACGAAAAAAGATGCTCTGGATCTAAAACTTCCTATACATCTGATATTCTGACGATGATCGTACTATGTTGTAAAAGTCTCTTATTGTTTCCTTCTCATGGTCTCACTAACTTTATGGTATAGGTACTTCCTTTTGAATGATAAAGGCGAGAGAATTGAGGAGCAGACTGGTACTGTCAGAACAAATTGTGTTGATTGTTTAGATCGTACTAATGTAACTCAGGTACATACTTCCTAGTATGATTTTATCATGCGCTTTTAAAATTTAATTTTGTGTACTGATAACTTGTGGTTGATGAAAAAATGGTTCCCTGCTGTTGCACTTGCATCATTATAGCTTCCCTAGGGTATGTTGTTTAGATGTGAAAGGGGTATTCTTCTTTCCTTGCAGTATTACAACCTAGATGTATTTTCAGAAGATGCAAAACTTGACATAATAACTTATTCTAGGTCTTACAGTAGTGTGTAACTCAAGGATCGAAATCCCGGAACTGGTGGAAAAATCGGTCGGCGGCCGGTAACGGTAACCGGCCGGTTACCGGAAAAACCAGAAAAAAACCGGATGAAGTTCGAAAACTGAATTTTGAATTGAGGATTTTGAAAACCGGTTACCGCCCGAAACCGAAACCAAAACCGGTTACCTTGCTAGCTTCACTCTCTAGGACAACCCTCTCCTCCAAATGTTCTAAAGCATCTAAAATAATAAAAACATAAGTTAATGGTAATGAATGATAACTTGACTAGCATAGTAAAAACAATAATAGAGTAGCAATTCATACCAATACATTGTCGAGAAACGCGAATGTTGTCCAATGTACTCATTGTTATCAATGAGTACAAGTCCTTCAGATTGAGCTAGGTGGGCTTTGTATTGATCCCAAGTGTATGTTTGATGGACATATTCTACCCAATGATTATAAATTTGTTGGTAATATTTGGGTTCCGTCCACTGGTAAACAATTCTTGCATTGACTTGATTTCCGTAATAGTAAGTAGGATGAGAAGAAATGTTTGACGAATGAGAGTCATCATCAGAAGGTAATAGGTTGGCATCTCGACATTCATAAGTCCGAATAGACCTTGAGCTAGCATGAGATTCATAGGAAGAAGAGTATTGTGGCCGAAAATAATGTTGTTGGCGATCCTTAGCTCTCGTGTAGGTCTTATGGATTGTTTTTAAAGCACGACAACCATGGTCTTCATCCTCGGTAGCATGCGTGAAATTTTTCTCGTAGGTGAATTCCAATGTTTGGTTTGATGATGGTCTATGCTCGAACATGTTAGATATGACTTGTATAGGGTGTTCTTTGCATATTTACATACACATGTAACCTGTATATGTTGGCCTTTAGGTCCATTGGAATATATAAGGGTTCATTCCAACATAATAAACATAATATTGATGCTGTCAGATTACATGCATCAGTTAGGATAAGGTTGCCTCATTTACATCTAATTGCAGATTATACGGAGTAGATAAATTTCAAAGTATTTGTATTTGTATGTTGATCCATCCTTCTGTGACGAGCCTTTCTTTATATTGTATTTTATCTTCTCTTTCCATTTTGACCTGTATATTGAACTCTGATAATCTCTACGATGCATAAATAGAGCATGGTCGGGAGAAAAATTCTGGAAAGTCAGCTCCGACGGATAGGTGTTCTTGGTGCTAACAATACAGTCAGCAATTATCCAGCTTTTGATGCAAATTACAAAGTTTGTAAGTATTCTGTCTGATATTCACTAACCATGGATCTTATTTATATTTCCCCCATAGTTGTCTTTGAACAATGTTGCTGAAACCAAACAATTGCTGACTTGCTGTTTCAGTGTGGGCCAATCATGGCGATGCAATAAGCACTCAGTACTCTGGAACTCCTGCTTTGAAGGGAGACTTTGTCCGGTAATTTCTATAGAACAAATTCCGTATTTGCTTATTTTCAAGTGCTCGCATTACAATTGCTACAATTCTTATTTTTTCCCTTTTTGATTTGCAATTGGTCAACTAATTTAAGAATAGTAGTAATTCTTGCCACCTTGAGCGTCTTCACAGCTGAGCTGCTAATATTTTATATGAAACTAAATAGGTATTGAAGTTGCTGTAACATCTGGTGCACTAAATCTCTTCTCCAGTTTCACCTTGATAATGGCCTCTGTTAAACTGATGTACTTTTTACTGGTGCTGTGCAAAGTTCTAATCACTTACATCGATCCAATTCCCGTTGGATAGTGTCTAATTGCCCTCATGCCAATATCATCATTGAAAAAGGACCTAAGACGATGACAGAGTGACTCTGCATGAGATTGACTGAGTCCAGTATTATGGGCAAATTGCTCAGTAACACTACAAAGATCACTTGAGTTTGAAAATAACATTGATGCTTCAATGACACTTTAGCATGTTTTCATTTTCACTCTTTTGAGCTACAGCCGCTTTATGTTCGGATTTTCTATTTTTCATCTTTGAATCTTTAGAACGAATCTTTAGAAACAAAAAGTGTTGTGTAATTTATTGTTTCTTAAACTTAGGTTGTTCATATTTTATATTTGTTTTTTGTCTGCTAGGTATGGGAAACGAACTACTCAGGGAATTCTCAATGATCTATGGAATGCACTTGCTAGATACTACTTGAACAATTTCGCAGATGGTACTAAGCAGGTATTTTGCTGTCTGTGTACATGCAACTGAATGAATGAGAAAAATAAAATAGTTCGCAATGTGGTGGGTTAGGTTGGGGCTCACCGTCGATGGGTTGGGGCAAGTTTGGTCTAGGTTTTACGTTTGATAAAGAAAATGAGTGAGTTCATAATATTTTATCAACTCAATTTATAGAAGTATTGTTATACCAATAAGAAAAGGTATTTACTATTTAGAGGCTAGCTAATGGTAATTTAAGTAATTGTATCAATAATTGAGTTTAATATGCCAGAAAACTAACCATACTAGTATATTTGTGCGTAACATATCATACTAAAGCATTAAAAAAATACGCATTACATGAGATCATGGTGGAGCGGGCCATCCAGGTGGATCGATCTCTGACCTGGATTCACTGGATCCTTCTGAGAATTATACACTTTAAACTTTGCCAGTTCATCATTTTGATGGTGTTACAAATGATGCAGGGCTTAGCTTGTCTTGCTAGTACCGATGCAAACTCTTCCAGTGGGAGCTAGGTCAGAAACTGCAGAAAGTTGCTGTGGAAGATGGCAACTTACGCGATTTTGTTACTGAGCATAATTATTTGAGTGGTGAAGATCAGATTTATCTTATTCATAGAGCAAATATGGCTGATTTCTTTGATAGTATAAGAATGAGCACTGGTGTATGGAGAACCTAAGTCAAGTATCTTCTGCAAATGGCTGGGCAGATGGTTTATTTAGCATGCAACAAATATAGTGTTAGGAATGCTAGTTTGAAGAGGGCTCTATTGATTAAAACTAAGCATCCTCTATACTATTTCATTTGTTATTTTCTCCCGGATATAATATACACCATGCACAGAACTAATTTTCCCTTCGGATATGAGAAATGCTGGACCAAAGCGCAGCGGTGCTTCATTATTTATTTATTGTCTTGTATAGGATGCCATGGATCTTCTTCAAGGACATTACATTTCCTCTGTTAGTCGGGAAATTGCAGCTCCAATCAAAGCAGGACTTCTGGAGAATTATGTGGTGGGTACAATTTTGCTATTGCTTGAAATTGCTCTTTTGCAAATGGAATCATCATATTTTGACTTGCTAACTGTGGATTCCATAGCGTTGGTTACCTCTCAAATCATTTGTGTTTTTTATTTGATATTATTTGTTAAAAATGATTGTAATTTACAATGAACATGTATGCTGGCTTTTGACGTTTGTAACATAAAAATGAACTGACATATCTTATTTGAGACCAGTTTAGCATTTCGTGCACCTTACATCTTATCCTGATCATGTGTATTTGAAAATAAAGTACTTTAATAAGAAATGCTTTGTTATTTGAGCTTTTCTTTTTTTTAAGAGAGACAAAGAGTATTTGAAATTTTACTAGGTAGTAGGGTGACAAAACCAACTTATAGAGTTATCTTTCGGGCTGTCACTCATTTTGTTGTTTGGAAAAAAAATCTTACAATCCACTGTCAGCATTGGAAGTTGAGCTTGCAGCGACCTGCACTCCTTTGGCATATGACATTGCAATGGTTATTAGTTCTTCATGTATGCTAGTGTTCAGTAATATCTGGACTAGCTACTTGTTTAGACAAAATGTTAGAACATCTGATGTTGCATGTTGCAAGGCAATGCCCACGATGATGCCTTTTAATTTTCCCAACAGAACAATAGTCTTACTTGCACGATTTCTCCTTTGCAGTCCTTCCGCCTTGCTTTTGCATTGGTTTTGGGAGCTGTTATGTTCATGATGATGTCACTAAGACAAGGTAAGATTTCTGACTGCTGAAATGGGCATAGTTGAATAGTTTAATTATTTTATGCTGATTAGAGTGCCCCTAACATTTACTTACACTGTGAAAAGCAGTTGCATTCACCATCCTTTTCCTCCACATTACTCTGTGGACCTTAAATATATATAATGTTGTTGACTTGATGTTTTGTTTACACTAATAAAAAGAACCATGTGAAAATTCATATGCAATGCAGTCACTGGACCAAAATCCAATTATGGACAATTTTAATTCAGTCCTTTTCGTGCTTCAGTGAATTAATGGAAAAGTTGCGCTTTATCGACTTGTAAATCGATTCTACAGGCTTTTGGAACCATATTTTTACATTAATTCATGGAAAATATGTACAAACTAACTACTTGAATATCTTTGCAGCACGGAATGATGTTCGCCATTTGGTGCTTTCACTTCTGTGGGCTGGTCTTTGCGTTGGCATCACTCGATATGTCAAAGCCAACGGCCGGAAGTTAACCAACCGACCTCGTTTTTACCAGTCGCGCCACTGATGGGAGCAAAGGGGCTTATTGAAGAGTCAAGCGAGCTTGATAGCTTACGGTCAACTTCAGGCAGCACCTCCTATTGTGTGAAGATTTATTCATACCATTTATCTAAGAAAAGTTGTAATAAGTTTTATTTCCCCTTTGTTTCGCTTTCCCACGGTGTTGTAATATGTTTTATTTCCCCTTTGTTTCGCTTTCCCACGGTGTTTTGCACATCACGTTTTGTTCAATTTAATCTATCTGTAAAACCTAATTGCTATAGGAATATAGGATAGAAGATTAGAGATGCACCTTTACTCCCCTTCGGTATGTCTGGCTCAACCAGTAATAACGATTTACTTCCCATCATTTTTGTTACATAAATTGGTTCTTTTTTTTCCCATTTGTCAGCGGACAGCACTTGTTACAATCATTCTTGAGTTTTCGATACTGACTCGTGCTGATTTTTACATTCATCTCTTTGTGCCAATGTCACGCTGTCAAGCTCATTACTGAGTGAGTCTGTTCAATTTGGGTTGCAGCAATGAATAAAGCGGGTAATGCCGCACGCTGTTGGGTGGCCGAAACAGAGAAGAAAAGGGCGGAGAACAGAACAGCATAGCAGGACAGGACGTGAGGTACTATCTCTCTCGCGTGCGCCTGATTCGGCGGGGTCTTACACTATGTTACCAAGGAGGACTATAGAAGAAATGAAGGAAAATGGGGGCAATTGGCTATGGCCAGCTGCAATGTTGGTGGAGGGATTCCGATCCTCCATTGTTGCAGTGGCATCGTGCCATTATCCATCTAAGACCATCGGATCAAACTGCACCATTTCAGCATAAGACTGATGTACTTAATTAATCCGGTGGGTTGTTTCGATGAATTGGTGCGTTGTTTGGACGAATGGGTGGTTGAGATTCACCCAATGGCAGGGTACTGTAGCAGAGGGTGCGCTTCTGTGGTGGAATGGCTAACGAGGACTATGGTGGTTGAAATTGAGCTTTCCCCCTCTTGGTACTCCAATCCTCCTTTTACCTAATAGCTTTAGGACTTCCAGATAGATTTATCGTGTAAGTTTGACCCACGACCATTCTTCGAACATAATAGCTCCTCTTGTCTCATTTGGATGGCGTTTTATGGATTGGTGCCTTACCTCCTGAGATATGTTGCCCAATCAATGTTGAATTTAGCTCTCTAACACCAGTATCAATAAGCAATTGATATGGGTATTTTTGGTGGGAAGTGTTGCCTAGAAAAATCAAGACAACCACCCAACTACTATTTTCTAGCCAAAACTATATTGCTAAAATGGCATCTATTCTGTACTAAATGTAGTACGGGGTTTGCGGTGTTGTCACTTACCTTGCAGCGAAGATGAGTACGATCGCTCACCTTTGGCCATAACAAGTGGGCTCTAATGGAACAAATACATAGTTAAGTTGCATAGTACTTCCAACATGGCTCTCCTCTGCTTCCATGATTTTAAAAAATTTAAATACAACAAGAACATCATTCTCACATTTTCTTGGAGCTTTAGTAGCTCTTCTATTAGGATTTCTTTTGGTGGTGCATTGATTTCGGGACGAAAATATAAGGAGTTTTGCTCTGGTAGCTACGGCAGAAACCGTAGTTTCGCTGGTACAATATTGTGTGAATGTCGGACCCCGGATTTTGAATACTCGAAGCCCTCGTATGTGTACCATACTAGTCCCATGATCAGTGGCTAGTACACACATCTACAACATTGATAATCATATCCATACATTCATGCATACAGAATAAAACAAATTATGATATATAACTTAAGTGATTACATTATTTACAATACATGGGCCGACCGGCCAAATAAAAGCTCAAGTATCAGAAGTAGCAAAAGTAACAGCAGAAGCAAATATGTACTAAGTCCAAAATTCCAGCGGCATGCCCATTCGAACCCTCAGGCAAACGACTAGAGACAAGTCCTAGAAAGACCCATCACTGAACCCACCTATTCCGGGTGCGAGCAACATCTTATTTTTAGCCATAGACATGTCACTCAACTCAAATATAAACTAACAAACTATTTCTCACATTTTCCAACAAAACTATTTTTATGAAAACCAAAACTATACCCTGCAATACTACACTTAGCACGCTCATCACCGCGATCATGGCTATTTAAATAGATTTACACTCTACAGAGGGGTACAACTTTACCCACAACACACAAATTCTCTACTTTGTTCGGCATTTTTCGATACCACTGTTCACTAACCTTTACATCACCTAGTCCTAACCTTGCACTAGCCCGACGAATGAACACCCTCACTTCACCTAGGTACACCCCTGTCTTAGTGAGGCATTCACCGTTGTGTCGGCAAACTTTGTGCCCAACACTGTGGTGAAGGGAGCCCCTTCAAATATGTCTACACCGGTCATGCTCATACTACCACGGCCTACCAATGTGTAAGGCTAGTTTTCGATGACTTAATTAGACAAGGCCATCCCATACCGGCACATGTGATTGTACGCTTACGCTTAGGCTGGATATACCGACATTCGGTCCTTAATCGACCCGGGCGAGAATCTCCTCCTATCTACTTGTGAGATACATCTCTCACACTTCTCAAATTATAATATAACTCACCCACGTTATAAACTAAGTTTTTTATTTTTATTTTTATAGAAAATAATAGAGGTAAACCCCTATGGACCATCATTTCAAAACTCCCAAACTTATTTTCAACATGTCATCCATTTTTAGCAATTTTAGTAAAGACTAAGCCAAGCTAAGCATTTATGCGATATTCGCATTCGAGAAACCCAATTTCACATCATTCATTGTCTAAACCATAACCTAATGGCGACAACAGTAAGGTTATCAATATTTCAAGGAGGTTCATGCATCAAATAGGATTACAACTACCGTTATCCCCGAATATAGCAATTTTAATCGGACATACACGCATGCATAATAAATTTTTGCAAAAAAGTACAATAATTAAATAGTAGGATCAACATGGTCAAAAGACATGCTTGCCTTGCTCTGGTTGCTCTGGATATGAGGATGGAGTATCATTGCAAAAGTCATTCGGGAAATTGACATCTACAAGAGCTAGAAGCAAATTAAATATAGCAAAATAATTTCAACAACAACAAAGTCCATTCAATTTGGAGTTTGTATACAAAAGTTATTAACGTTTTAATTTGCTTCGGTTTGAAAATTCTAGAAATTAGAAAAAGTGTGATGTCGAAAGCGTATTTTCTTAAGTTTACACTTTCCAACAGAGAAAACATATTCTTCTTTGAGTTCTACTGAGGTTTATGCTTTCTAACAGAGAATGCGTATTCTCCTCTAACTGAAGCAACTTTTCTTATTTTTCTGATTTTTATTAACTTATATGTGGGGCCTACTTATTTGTGTCTCATATTTTGGTTTTATTGATTTTATTTATAAAATAGAGGCGGTCCCATATGTCATAGACTCATTATTTATTAACTAATGATTAAACATATTTCTGATTTTAATTAACTGACAGCTAGGGTCCACCTGTTAATCTCTTAGTTTTAAAACGTGTTTTAAAACCGAGAATAGTGCGTGGTCCCACATGTCAGTGACACATTTACTAAAAAACATTTAGAATTAGATTTTTATTATCTTTTTATTTGATCCCACATGTCATCGATTAGTTTCACTTAACTATTGTCATTTGTGTTAAGCTAATACTCAACCGAGTGGGTCCCACTGGTTAGAGAGAGAGAGAGAGAGAGAAATAAAGGAGCTGGGCGCACGGATGGCCGAGCACCATGCTGAGCTCGTCGGCGGCAAACGGCGTGATGGCAAGACTCGGTGATGGGTAAAATGAGTTCCTTCCTCAACGAAGATGAGCGGCAAAGCTCCTCGGGTCCGAGGTGGATTTCACGAATGGAGCCAATCGACGGTGAAAGGTGGTGCATATTGGATTTAGGAGGTTACTACGATGCTACATGCAGTGACTTGGGGACCAATGATCACCAGAGCGTTGGTGACAATGCTTCCTATAGCGGCGCCATGATCGGCCATGAGGAAGCCTACACTATCCTAGCTAATCTTCCAATCTAAGGCACACAAAAGCTCTAGGGGACTACTAGAAGGTCACCAAGGTCCTTGACGACGTTAGGGAATGACCGGAGTGGCTTGGCGATGTTGAGCAGTGGTAGTGCAAAGATGGCTCACAGTGACGGCGTGCTATGGTGATGGAGATGCTACAAGGAGGTGCGCATTAGCTTGCATGCACACTTAGGATGGTAGGGATAGAAGGAATTGACTAGAGACTCACCGAGATGGCGGCTAACTGGAAAAGAGTTGCGGCGGACGGAAATGAGGAAGAAGGTCGATTAAGGGGATTCCCTATGTGTGGATCATCATTAACCGAGGGAGAAGTGATAGTGAATTATAGGACACAGAATGACAGGGTCAGGTGGGGTTCAAGCTCACCAAAACGTCGGGAACATGAAGGTCCAGAACGGGGTGTGCGCTGGAGGTGAAGAAGATGATGGCTCATCCTTGCTACGGGGTTCCCAGAGCTATATCAAGCAAGGAAGGAGCATTAGTGAGGTAAGGGACGCATTGTGACGCGGTTGGCGAGGGCAAGGAAGGTCACTAGAGAAGATGGTGTTGTGAAGTTCGCTCACCGACGTCGAGAACGATGCCCTCATTCTTGGCGATTCAGAGAGCTAGAAGCTCAGAGAAAGCACGAGATGGAATTAGGGGCAAGCTAGAGAGATGGTGACGCGCTCGGGGGTTTAAATAGTAGCGAATAGTGTTGGTGGTATGCCTAGAGGCAATCATAGAAATGATTGTATCTTGTATATGTTTATGAGTTATAGAATAAATATTATTATGTTCCTTAAATGAATTATCATTTATAAATATTAACAAGTATGTGACTTGTTTATGAAGCTCTTTAACTTATATGATGCCATTCTAAATGTATCCCTAGTCTGATGTCACTAGTTGGAATACTAGTGATTTATCGACCAGCACATGTATTGATTGATGATCATGTTTCACCGGTCATGGATATGGGGATATCGAATCAATAATGTTAACACATGTTAGAGAATATGGTGTTGGATTGACCCACCTTGAGACACTATTGAGATTGTTATAATTTTATGTGTCATCAGTTAGTCTCAAGCAATAATGATGTATAATCCTTAGATGTGAGGACCCTGGTTTATTAGGCTTGTAATACTTAGTCATCCATTGACCCTAGCATCACAAACATAATAATCCGTGTCTTCGAGATATGTATACTTCCCAAAATGCAGTATACACACCCCTTTACAAAATCATGCATCAATTCTATTCAAGACATAGAACCAAGCACGAACTAGAATAAAAGACATACAATATATAGAGTTATTACAAAAGGGGCCGATCGGCCAAATACAACTAATAAAGATAACACAGCGGAAGCAAAAGCCATAAGATGGCGATAAACAAAAGAGAGCCACAAGGTTTGCCTTTAGCCCACAAGGCAACCAACCAAGTCGCCTAGCTCGATTCCCAACCGCAGCACATCTCACAAAAGTAAAGCCCTTTGGGCCCTACCTCCTCTGCAACAAAGTTATTAAGCAAAGCAAATGAGTACAAAAATGTACTTGCAAGACCGACGCAAAGATAATGTAACTATAGTTTAACTACATGCAAGCTTATTTAAGTGGATGAGGCTTTGGACTTATTTTTAGCATAAAGCAAGTTTTCATTTGCAATACATAAATAGATTCCAAAGCAGTTTTGCAATTCATTTTTAATTTGCAAGTAACAACGAGACAAGTAACAATATAGCAATAGAACGATGACAACAACAATCCTGGAAGTGACTAACCCAATAGCCACCACAACAATAGCATGAACATCCATTCATACCAACCCATCAAGTTTTAATTAAATGTTGTAGTCTAGTTCTTGCACAACCTTACCAAGCATGTCCATAACCTAGGACGAGGCTATTCGAATAGTTTTAACCCTGCAGGGGTGTACCAATGTACCCACACGTCAGACCGCCTTTTCGCCAAGCTATTTAGCACACTTCCTTTGGTATGCCGGCACGGCTAAGTCCTACGAGGCATTTCCAATGAGCGATGCTAATTAAGAGTCGCGACAACCCGAAGGAATCGGAGACACCGGCCCAGCCTAAGCAACTACGGGTGCTCTTACCATATAAAAATAGTTTTAACCACCTGTGACCCCCCAATTAACACCTCCCAAAGTACTTAGCCAAGAGGGGTTCCCAATACCCTCGTGTGGTTAGCACGCATAAGCGCTTGGCTTAGTGACACAAGTAACTCGGTCCTTGGGGACCTAGGCACCATTCCATTCACACCCAACATATCACACCAACATCCATTGTGCCCAAGTCGATAACAGTTTGGTTTTCATGTTTGTTTTATTTGTTTACAAAGTAACAAAGCACAAGATGGACATAATGGAATAATAATTTTAGTGTGATCAAGGTCATCGACATAATGTCGACAACCGCCCATTTCTACCGTTATCTAAGCATTTCTAAGCATTATCAACGCGACTACTAAGTGATAAGAGTCCATCCATCGAACTCTAAATCACAGCAAGATAATCCTAGGCTTAGTAGTAGAGAATAAACATTTTACCTACAGGATATGCATCTATAGGCTCAACTAATCGATAATTTAACACAAAGTAGCAATGCATACATATAAGTGAAACAAAGTATTAAGCTTTAAAGTAATGGGACATCAATGGGATATGATCAAACTGCTTGTCTTGCTGTGGTTGGTCACTATGCTGCAGAGATTCGCTCATGGGATCAACACACTCGTCGGCACCTAAACGAAACGGCGAAAAGAATCGATAAGAACGACAAAAACCATAAAGACAGCACAGCAAACAACTCCAAATGCTCTAAAATTTCTACAGCAGCAAGAGGATTATTTTTAGGGAATTTAGCAACAAGAACCAATTGATTTGGATTCTCAATGCAAAAGATATGAGCAAAACAATTCTGCTCAGCCCTAAAAATACCAAACTGCTACTATTCACTAATTTAATTATTTGGCAACATTTTCTAGAAAGGTGGTGCTACTGAGATTTTTACTGTAAAACCAGCACCTCATGAGATGAATAACACAATTGAGTTCATCTCATTTGGAGCTATTATGCATGTTTTATGATTTTTCAAAGATATGATAATGAGCACAACTAATTTGCACCCACAAAGGTTTTAAAAATAGTGACATGCCTAAATCCTATTCTAACATTTAGTGCAATAACAGAGGAAGCCAACAAAGTTGGATTCACTCCAAAATAATCTACAGAGAATTACTTATGTATTTTACAAGTTAAACGAGTTTTTAGTGTAACATTTAAAGTTAGTTTTGAAACCTATTTGCAAAACCATTTTCTGGGGCTGAACTGAGCTCATAACCAATTTTAGATTAGAGCCCAGGTCAAACTAGAGCTAACACAATTTGAATCACTATATTTGGATTTAAAAAGAAAAAGATATGCATTTTTGAAGTTATTACCTTTTTCAGTTCACAAATAAGTCCTCTCGGGAAAACTAAAAACCCAAAAAGCCAGGGGGAGGACATGAGCCATAGATCTTGGATCTGACGGCTCAAGACTTCCCAGGTGATAACGCGCACGCGCGCTCACGAAGGTCCAGAGGACATGTGCCATTGATCTTGGATCCAACGGTCCACGTCCTCTCAGCAACGCGCACGCGCGAGCGAGAGGGGAGGTCGTGGCCGTTGATGCTGCATCCAACGGACCACAACGAAAGAGGGAGGACCGGAACGGCCCAGATTAAGCGAGGGAGGTCCTAAACGGCAGAGATGACCTCAAGGAGGTCCTACGCGGAGGTCTTAACGGCTCAGACCTCCAGGGGAGGTGCGGACGGCTAAGATCTCACAGAGGAGGTCTCGGCGCCAAGATCTCCTGGGGAGGTCTTGAACGCCCGCATCAGAGCCATAGCGCACAAGACGCCACAAGATCGCGCAAGGAGTTAAGGCGCGGGACAACGAGGAGGTCCAGGCGCGTTAAGGCAGCGATAGAATGCTCCCAATGATGGAGCATTTACTGCCCCAAATCTTTGTCCTAATGACACGCGCGGGATGAACTTTTCCGACAAAAACGTTCACCGCAAAGACATGGTCAATGCCGGCGATGCAGACCTCGCCGGCGACCACCAAGGGTACCAACGTGTGCGCAATAGTGTTGCGCACACAATGGACCTCCTCTCAACGGCGGCGACGGCCTTGAACGCCGGCGAGCCGGAGAGGAGCACGATGGCCCAACACGGCCAAAATGATAACAGCGAAATTTGAGCTCCGCAGCGACATACAAGCATGTGCCAAGCCTAAGGACTACCAGGAGGGTTACCTGGAGGTCCTGAAGGTGCTGAGGAGGTCGAGGGAGAGGAGGACCGGTGCCGGAGAAGGTGAGAAGCTCCACGGCCAAAGCTCCAACTCCAAGCTCCAAGCTCCAACTTAAACCACCTCTGCAAATGCCCAAACTAAACAAGTTAGGACCTAGGTTACAGAGAGAAATGGCATGAATTGAAGAAAGGCGATGGAGAGGAGAGCCACTGGAACTCTTGTGCCACCGAGGAGCCCCAAGGTCTTCAATGGCGATTTGGAGGAGGTCAGTGGAGGAGAAGCTCGGCCAAGCACAGAGGCAAGGCAAAACTCAATGGTGTGCAAAGGAAGCCAAGGAAACAGTGGGGAGGTTTTATACCTAGGGCAAAGAGGTCATGAGCCACGGGTTAAGCTCATGGTGAGCTTAGCCCATGCGCGGTCCATGGCTTGGACAGGACAATGGAGGTGACAGAGGGGTAGGTTAGGGCATGGCCTAGGGCGGAAAGGTGCTGACATGCATTAAATGCGTGCAGGCTCAGAGCCGTTGGACAAGACAAGGCGCTGACCTTGCCTACTGCCATGGCGCACGCACGCGCCAAGCTAGGAGAAGAACAGGAGCAGCTCTCCACCGTTGGATAAAGAGGATGGGGAGGTCTTGGCCCTCGGATGTGTTTGAAACGGTAACGTTAAGAGGATGGGAGGAGGTCATAGCCACACGATTTGGACTAGGGAGGTCGTGACCCTTAGATTTTCATTGCGCAGATGTGCAAAGGAAAAGGGGACAGGAGGTCCAAGGCGTTGGATCTAAATCCAACGGTGCGGACCTGATGGGAGGACTTAACGCTGCGCGCGATACTGCCAAAGACGTGGAGGTCGTGGCCTTTGGATCTCAATCCAAGGGCGCTCAACATATGGGGAGGTCTTAGGCGCTGCGCAAAGCGCGAAGGAGGTCAGGACCTTTGGATTTTAATCCAATGGTGCTGATCAAGTGAGGGGAGGTCCTGAGCCTTGCGCGTAGCGCAAAGGAGGTCATGGCCTTTAGATTTAGATCTAAGGGCTCACAGGAGTGGTCCGAACGGCCCACTCAACAGAGACCGCGCGATCTAAATCTAACGGTTTAAAAAGGTTGGTCCGAACGGCCCACAGATCTCGCACGTTGAAACGAGATCCAATGGCAAGGAGAGAACAAGGGAGGTCATGGCCGTGAGATTTACATCTAACGGCTACGACCTCACGCGGGTGGGAGGTCTGATGCACACAAAGCAAGGGGAGGTCGTGGCCGTGGATTTCGAATCCAACGGCACACAACACGAGATGGGGGAGGTCTGGTGCGTTTGATATTGAGGGGAGGTCGTGGGCTGTTGGATCTGATCCAACGGCTACGACCTCAATTAGGTGGGAGGTCTGAGTGGTTTAACAGCGAGGGGAGGTCATGGCCATGGATCTTTGATCCAACGGCACAAGACCTCGATGGGGTGGAGGACTTGGGCGCTTGATAACGAAGGGAGGTCATGGCTGTTGGATCTGATCCAACGGCTATGACCTCAATTAGGTGGGAGGACCTCGCTGTGATGGTTTGCAGCGGAGGTCGTGGCCTTTGGATCTAAATCCAACGGCTACGACCTCAAAAAGGTGGAAAGGAGGTCTGGCTGAGCCAGGGGTGTGGTTGGGTTTGACCCAAATCGGAAAGTGGCTCAGCCCAAAGAACAGTGCATTGTTTTGAATTCAATTTTTAACAGCTGAGAGTTTGCAGAATTATTTGAGATAGCAAAACAACTCCAAACTTTATGAAATTTTAACTGGAGCTTGCTGGCAATAGGATTAACCTTACATAAAATTTGTAGAGGTTTTTATGCAATGCATTTTTCTCAGGAAATTCATTAAGGCTGCTCAAGGGTTTGTTTTACCTCCAAAAGTTATCAAACAAGTTTTATAACTTATGATATTTTTCAGAGAGGTCCCACATCATCTCTAGGACCAAGGAAAAATATTTCCAAAGGTTTGGCACAAGATTTGTGACAATTGGAATAAGGGTTGGACTTTAGTCCAAGGAGGTTTAGGTTTTTGAACTCCACCACTTTTGACAAGAATTATAGAGGAGTTCAAGAGTTTCAAGATGTGAGAAAAAGTTTTAATTTCTACACATTTTCTTACATTTGAAACACACACCCATTTATACATTTGGGATGTTACATTAGAGCTGAGATCAGCATAGCTTCCAACATGTGTAATAGTACACTTAGGGGTTGCCAAACGCTACTCCATAATTGGGTAGTTATAAAGGTAGCTTTTGGGTATGCTATGAAACATATGGAGGGATGTGAATGGTCAGATATGAGATTTGTCACTCCTAACATAATAAGAGAGATATCTCTAGGCCCTTTGATGTGGTCAGATAAAGAAAGTGCATGGCCATACCACTAGTGATCGAAGAGTTGACTACATGAAGTTATCTGTCACTTGATCGAGAAAGTATTGAACAGTTTATGAATGACAAATTATCTCACCTGGAGTTCAACCAGATAGTGTGAGGCAAAGGGAGAATACACAAGCAGGTCGTTTAGTTCGATCAGATATGGACTGGTCGTATGGAGATATGAGCTGGTCGTAGACTGGTCGAACACAATCACTGACTAGTTGTAAACTGGTCGTAAGGAGTTATGAACTAGTCGTGACTAAATATGAACTGGTCGTATAGAAATACGAGCTGGTCATAAGTGATAAGGACTTGGTCATAGATCATATTACATTAAGGTTCATCCGATATAATTTATATGTATTTGGGAATAGTTATGTCCTGCTACGAACCACTAACGACTCATGGTCAGAAAGGAGTTTCTGAGTCACAACCGATTATACATAAACCAACAAGGTCACACACTTAACAGGTTGGAACAAACGAGTTCAGATAGGATTCGTCATGGGTTCTTTATAAGAGGATGCATGCGGTTGTTGGGAGAGATGACGTGAGTTGCTCCACTGAAACCCTAGCCACCATCTTCTCGAAGACACTACTGTGCGCATTGGTGCTAGCACATCGACGTACGGTGTTTCATCCCTAGGCTTGTGGATATTGTAGAGGCACTGCTGCGGTTGCTGCTGTGCTAAACGAGGACGATCCATGACCTTCGTAAGGAATGCGATAGGTTGCTAGAAGAGAGGATCGGTACTGAGGACATTGGACTATCGACTACGACCACTTCATCGACACACTCGACATTGGATCAGGCTACTCCAACTCTTCTTCTGATGCACTACGCATCTAGTGGTAAGAATATATGATCTCTTGCTTGCATGGCTTCCTAGTTTATGTGTTAGATTTTTGAATTACCAGCTAGTGTAGCCTACCCGTAGCCTTTCAGTGGTATCAGGGCCATTTTGTGTATTTTTTGATCTAGATTGGTCGTATATACTTGATATGCTCTGGCAGACTCAGATGTGGATGATCCTGTGACCACTTAGAGGAGGAGAATAGTAGCCCAGAGAACTTTACCTGGGCACATCCAATTCCAGTCAGAGGAAGCTCAAGAACTTCAGCGGATAAATGACATGATCAAAAACCTGACTCAAGAGTTTGGACAAGCACCAGGCTATGACCACTTTGCCGGAGAGATCGTACGAAGATTTAGGAATAAATGGTCAGGCTTGAGCAAACTCGGCGACACCATTCTACAAGTCGTACTGGAACTACCCCGTCAAACGCTAGTCGTTTGAATGACTCTCCTCATGGAGAACGTCAAGGCAACAGGTCTGGTCATTCTCCTAACCACAACTCTAGTCAGAGGAGAATCCTTCAAATAGTCGGTGATCAACAAGTCCCTAGAGGAAGTGGTCATTCACTACTTCTAAGAAATCTGCAACAGTAGATAGAATATGAGGAGTATTACCCTTGTAGGACTTGAACCTATGATAGGTCAGGTCCACCTACCACAGAGTATCATCATGTACGATGATAGGTCAGGATCACCTAGTGATTTCAACCCTTTTCTCGAAAAGGAGGCATCATGACATTATTACTGGATGCCAGTCATTTTCACCTGATCTTTGAGCGGTCCGCTGGCCACCACGATTTCAACCGGCGAATATGGAAAAATTTGATGGGTCGCAAAATCCCATAGAGTTTTTTCAAATCTACACCACTGCTGCCAGAGCAACAGGAGGAGGAGAGCATGTCATGGCTAACTATCTTCCTACTGTGCTTGAAGGATTTGCTCGTTCGTGGTTGTTAAATCAGCAATAGGAGTCGATCTACTCCTGGTAGCATCTTTGTGATCTGCTGTTGGCAACTTCTAGGGTACTTACAGCCATCCTGAAAAGAGGATAACCTGCATAGAATGCGACAAAATTCTCATGAGACCCTACACGAGTTTATCAGGCGCTTCAGTAAGGTACGCAACTCAATTCCTGAGGTTTCTGATTCTTCTGTCATCAGAGCATTTAAACAGGGAGTCTGTAGTCGAAGGATCATAGAGGATATCGCTTTAAATCTTTCTGCTACCATCGCTAAGATTTTTGAGATGGCCGACCGCTATGCAACTACTGTAGAAGCGGTCGAGTGGAATCGTACCATCGATCAAGATGATAAAGGCACTTGAGAAGCAGGTGAAAGTAGTAAGAAGAAGGACAAAATGGCCAATAATTCCAAGAGCAAGACTAAAGAAAAAAAAGCCTCAAGTCAAGAACTCTAAGGAGGTCTTGGTTGTGAGCGATAAGGAGCCTCAGAGTTCCAAACCATACTCCTATCGGGGCAAAGGCAAACATCCCGAATGGAAGAATGACAATCCTAGGTGGTGTCCTTTCCACAAAAAGAGGTGGTGTCCTTTCCACAAAAAGGAAGGACACGATCTTCATAATTGCTGAGTTTTTCAGTAGAAACTCGAAGATTACTATACCGACAAAGGACCACTTCCTATGCTAGAAGAGGTAGGACAAACAAGTGATCGACAATAGTCGGATGACGATGAGGAGATGCCGTTTCAAGATCCAGAGCACACCATTGATCACATCTATGGAGGATCTTTGGCATTCGAGTCAAAACGACAGCTCAAAGCTGTCGAGCATCAGGTAACTCCATTGACCATCCGCTTGTCAATGAAGTACCAAAGTGGTCAGAAGTCACCATCTCTTTTGAGAAAGGTGATTGTCCAATCCTTCCTACTTGACCTGGTCGATTTTCGATTGTGGTCAAGCCCACCATCAACAACTATCAAGTGAATCGTGTGTTAGTTGATGGTGAGAGTTTGCCAAATATACTCTTTACGAGTACCCTGGACGAAATGCAAGTTCCTAGGACAAAGGTAAAACTGGTACGATACCCATTTCATAGGATTGTACCAGGGTCCTCAACCAAACCTATTCGTTAAGTGTCTTTTCCTGTAACGTTTGGTTCTCCAAACAATTTCAGGACAAAGAAAATCTCCTTTGATGTGGTCGATTTCAATATGGCATACAATACTATACTCGGTTTACCAACTCTGGCACGATTCTTAATGGCTACTCATTACAGTTATCAATGTCTTAAGATGTCAGGTCCCAAAGGGATAATCATAGTTGTGATAAAAAGATAGCGCTTACATGTGATCGTAAGTCCCTCAAGATGGTTGACCAAATACCAACTCGAGAAGCAAGCAAAGGGCAGCCTTCGACCAATTAGTCAAAGGCTAAAACTGCACCGAAGTCGAATGACCAAGTTAAAGAGGTTCCACTGAATATAGAGGAGCCCTCGAAGACCATTCACATTGGAGTTACTTATATGATGTCTTCGCGTGGCAAGCATCTGACATGTCCGGAGTCCCTAGGGAGGTGATCGAGCACAGACTAGCTCTACGACCTGACAAGAAGCCTGTAAAATAAAAGTTATGGAGATTTGCACCTGATCGACGAGATGCCATCAGATCTGAATTGGACAAGCTACTTAAAAGTAGGCTTTATAAGAGAAGTCGACCACCCAGAGTGGTTGGCTAACCCTGTAATGGTTAGAAAGTCTAATAGTAAGTGGCGTATGTGTGTAGACTTTACTGATCTCAATAAAGCTTGTCCAAAAGGTGATTTCCCTCTTCCTCGTATTGATCAATTGGTTGATTCATCTGCTGGTTGTGAAATATTAAGTTTCCTAGATGCATACTCTGGTTATCATCAGATAAGTATGACACATTTTAGAATATTTTGCTATGTCAAAATACCGTTTGGTCTAAAAATGCTGGCGCTTCTTTTCAACGCTTCATGCAAATGACTTTTTCTCCTCAACTAGGCCAAAATTTGGAAGCCTATGTTGATGATCTAGTCGTAAAAAGTATCAACCGCCTTAATCATATTTTCGACCTGCAAGAAACATTCGACAACCTCAGAAAACACATTTGAAACTCAAATCTGAGATACCTGTGTTTGGAGTCTCTTCGAAAAGTTGCTTGGATGGGTCCAGAGTCGGTCTCAACAAAGATGGCGCTAGGGTCCAGGCCGAGGTAGCCCAGAGGAGGCATGGCGGCAAGACAAGCGGGTCTTTGGCCGGGAGTTGCGCATGACCGTGGCACTGGGTTGGGCCGGGCCGAGGCCGAGGCGGCGATGGGCCGGAGGGGAGCCAAGGGGAGACCGCACGGAGCCAGGAGACCAACGGCAGGGAGGCCCTCGAGTGGCTTCACGGCGAGCCGAGAAGAGGTGGGCCACCATGGGCGCAGGGGCAAGCTGCCCCGGCGGTGGCGGCGCCACGCCAAGAGAGGGAGGCCGACGGCCAGAGGCGCTGGGCTAGCTGCAAGGGGGAGCGGCGCCATGGAGCGAAGGTAGGAGAAGAAGCACCAAAAGAGGAGGAGAGTTGGGGGCGCAGGAGGATTGGGTTGGGGCGGCAGCCAAGGAGGTGGGGAGCGCAGGATTGGGAGGGAGTTAGGGTTAGAGCCGCCCCCCAAGGCCTTTGGCCGGCTCCCCCTTTGGCCCTTTCGGCCGGCCCCCTCTTGGGACTCCTAGCTAAAGCCCGAGGCCTAGGTTTTCTAACAACCACGAAAACCTCTTGAAATGTTTTTAGTAATCTTTGTTGAGTATTTTCTTTGTTAGAATAAATTTCTCTTCCGAATAATATATATTCTCTATTTGATATCCGGGGTATTACAACAACCTCCCTAGAATACGAAGATACCTGGATGAACCTCGTTTATGAGTATCTTCAAAAGGGCACAGTGTCCAATGATGATCTTGAGGCTGATCGTTTATCCCGTAAGGCCAAAATGTATACTTTAGTCGAAGGAGTCCTCTACAAGCAAGGAACTCAAGGGGTTCTCATGCGATGCATATAGCAGAAAGAAAGATTACAACTCCTTCAAGATATACATGGAGGCATATGTGGAACTCATGCTTCCTATAGAACACTAGTTGGAAAAGCCTTTCAACAAGGTTTCTACTAGCCAACAGCCCTCCATGATGCTAAAGAGCTGGTTAAGTGGTGTGTACAATGCTAGTTTCATAGCAGGCAAGTACACCAAACGGCTCAAGCATTACAAACTATACCTCTTTCTTAACCTTTTGCAACCTAGGGTCTCGATATACTAGGACCATTCCTAAAAGCACTAGAGGGTTTTGAGTTCCTTTTTGTGGCTATTGATACGTTCATAAAATGGACTGAGGCCGAACCTGTAACTGGGATAACAATAGAGGCAGCCAAGAAATTCATGATGAAAAGTGTAATAACTTGATTTGGCGTTTCAAGTCGAATAATGATAGACAATGGTACACATTTTTCGAGCACAAAATTCTAGGAATATTGTGAAGAATTAGGTACTAAACTATGTTATGCCTCTGTCGCCCATCCACAAAGCAATGGGGCAGTCGAAAGGGCGAATGGTCAAATTATGCAGGGAATCAAAACTCGAGTCTTCGACTAGCTTGTAAAGCTCTCAGGGGCTTGGGTTAAAGAATTACCCTTAGTATTATGGGCTATTCGCACGACTGCCAGTCGGGCAACAGGTGAAACACTTTTTTTCTTAGTTTTTAGAGCCGAAGCCATTCTTCCACCAGAACTAAAGATTCAGTCGACAAGAGTAAAAAATTACAGCGACTCCGGCCAAGACCAACTTCGAGAAGATGCATCAACCTACTCGAAGAAAAATGGAATCAAGCCTTAATCCATTCGACGGTCTACCAACAAGCCGTACGCAAATACTACGATCATAAGGTCCAACCTCATAACCTTGATGTAGGTGACTTGGTATTGAAAAATATTCAATAACCGTCTAATCGGAACAAACTTTCTCCCAAGTGGGAAGGTCCTTACACAGTGGTCGAAGTCACGCGACCTGGCTCGGTACAACTAGCAATAAAAGATGGCAGGATTATTTCCAACTCATGGAATATTGACCAATTGTGCAAGTTCTATGTGTAACCTCTTACATTCTCAATAAAGTTTATGCTTCCTCCAATCTTTATTGTCTTACATTGAGCAACGCTTCGATGATTTTTTCGATCACTTCTTAACACTTGGTTTTCTTTAGACTAGTGAAAGAAGGCAACATCACCTAGTCGAAGTCTTTCCTCCCTATACGTGGTCCTATCCACTAGAAGGAACGTCCTAGTGTCGACCTGTTTCTAACTTTTGCTGCCAATACAAAGAAACTGGGTTCAACAAAATGTGGTCAAAAAAATTTACAGCAAGCTCTTTTTGACTTAGTTTACTTCTTCATTTCTTGCGAAGAATTCTCTAAGTAAGGTAAGCTTTTATAATTTGTTCGACTACTTTTGGTGAACTCGATTCGTTTAACTTGGTCAGAGAAAGTAACACCACCTAGTCGAAGTCTTTTCTCTCTGCACATGGTCTTGCCCACTAGAAGGAACTTTCTAGTGTCGCATTGTTTCTAACTCTTGCTACCAGTACAACAAAATCGAGTACACTAAGAAAGGTCGAACAAATTTTTTAAGCACACTTTTATAGTTTGTCCAACTAATGTTGATGCCCTCGATTTGATTAACCTTGCTAGAGAAACCAACTCACCTAGTTGAAGTCTTTCCTTTCTGCATGTGGTCCTGCCTAATAGTAGAAACTTCCTAGTGTCGATCTATTCCTAACTCTTGCTACCAGTACATGACAATCGAGATTAACATCAAAGGTTAGACAACTTGTTTAAGCAAAACCTTTCCTCACTATTTACTTAGTTTATATAATTAAACTAAGCAAATAGTCGGGGGCTAGGATAAAGTTAGAATCAAGACTTCAATTCTTAAGTTTTAAAAGTTCAATCCTCATTTATGTTTATTGTCTTATGAGTTTCTAACTGCTCGAAGAGACAATTTGCAGGAAAATGAAGACTTTTATTCATAAATAGGAAATTGTTTTTTACAATTGTATGTCCTATTACAAACTACTATGATGAAGGAGATCATATTTGCATATCCTCCGCGACTTTCCTACCAACCGAGTCCATTTATTCAATCAGTTGTGCTGGCTCTACTTTAGGGTAGTCGAAGTCAGTTATGACTGGTTGAAGGCTAAGATTACAGTCATGAGCCTTAAGCTTTGCCAAGGTGTAACTTACTACACCTTCGACCGCTTCTCTTATCAAGTCAGCTTAGTTGGAGTTCAGAGTTGTTATTAACTCCTGAAGATTTTCGACTTGCTATCCAATGGTGCTCGTATATCCACCCATGGTGTCTTCAAGGGGACTGACCTCCTTAGCACCAAGTCCACTAAGCACATTGTTAAGGAGTGAAATGTTGTCTTGAAGATTAATCTTCATAGCCTTCATTTCCTCCTAACTGCGAGTTGAAGCTTCCTGAAGTCGTTTTATTTCGATTGCTTGCTCTGAAAACAGTGTACGACTAATCAGAAAAAACACTTCTTATAGATCAGTAAATAAAGCTGGTCGTAGGTAAAGAATTCTTACCTGCCAAACGAGAGTCAAGCTATTTGATCTCCTGATCATGAGAGATAACATATTTCTCAAACTTCTTTTTCGATTGTTAACCTTTGCAAACATGATTTTTTCATGGTCGGGCAAATCGCTTATAATCTTTCTATCACTCTCGAACCAACAAGGGAAAAAGTGATACGAGTGCTAAACAAATACTTGAAAGTTATCCTTTTCCTTATATTTCTTTTCATACCTTTCTGATCCTCCTTACATTGGTCGAAAAATGGGAATATCACCTAATCGAATCCTCTCTTATCCGCACGTGGTCTTTTGCCCACTAGAAGGAACTTCCTAGTGTTGACCAAACCCCTATTCTTGCTACCAAGATAAGAAATTAATTCCAAAAAGGTGTGATCGAAATCAAGGAAACAAAGCTTTATTTCATAAAGTCCAAAATATACATGTTACATTTTACAAAAGTTGAAAAAAAATTCTAGTTACATTTCTTCTAACTAGTTACTCTTTTCGACTAGTTGCTCGGATTTGTTCTTCGAAGTGGTAAAAGTTGATCTCCATCAAAAGAAAGCAGAAGATTTGTAAATTGGTAAGCTCTTGTTCAGTATGTTGCTTCCCTTTGATACAAACTTCGGTCTTAATCGGAAGTTACACATCATAGACAATGAAGTGCTCACTTGGTCATCGGGATCTTTTTTTTACCAAATCCTGAGGACTTCATTCCAAGGAACAAATTGACTTTTCGACCAACTTGAAGTCATGTTCCATGTATTTTCTTTTTCCACGATCTTACTCATAGTGGAAGAATACCAAGGTAATCTGAGTTTACACTTATAAAAAGCTTTGAAGATAGAAAACTCACCTTTCTCTTTTAAAGACCAAAGTTCATCATGTACCCTTTTCCACTTCAACAAAAGTTTCAGAAAAATTCTTCTAACAACATCAAAGATGGATGACATCTTCATAACCATCCTTGATTCTTCCCATTCAAACCTAAGTCCGACTATTTCTTCTGAAGCAATCTACTCGGACTTGAGGAGCTCGGGGATAAGAACTTTAGGAAGAAGTGGAAGTGGGAAAGATAGAAAGATTGTGAAGTGAGTTTTTAGTTCTACCCTTCTGATGGTTATTTATAGCCATCAACTTACGACAGAATTCAATGGATAAGGTTGGAAGTCCAACGGTTAAAATTTCATTAGAAATTGTTCCCAATGAATCGTTGGAAACCAAAGCATCACTGTCTCTTTGGAAATTGTTTTTCTTCAATGGAATTTATAAGAGATGGTTGGCTTTCTTTTTTCTATCTATTCAGGAAAAAGGAGATTTATTTTTTTCAACTCAAGTAGAATTACCTTCTTGACCAAGTCAATTTCTGGTCAAATGAAACATGAGTCAGAAAGACCCTGTTTCCAGCCACTGTTCTACGACCGCCTTTCCATGTAAGTTATTTTCACTTGAAGTTGGGGGGGCTAGATGACGAGGATTTGATAATCCTCAATTTACTGTTTATCTATAATTGATATTATAGATAGCAATATCTTCATATTACTCACAAGTATACCCCTTTATTGTTCATAAGGGAGAAGCTTAATTGAGTGGTCGTAAACCTTTCTACGACCAGCTCATGGTCAAAAGCCTTTCTAAGACCACCTTGTGGTCGTAAGACTTTCTACGACCAGGTCGGTTACGACCACCCTGTAATCAATAAAGCCTAAGACATGTGGGCCTAATCGATGAGAGACTCTTATACGCTATGTTCAATACACATCAATTAGGTTACACAATAATTCTCTGGAATAATTGTACATATTATACCTATCCTTGATGTAATTGCCAAGCAACGTGGGGTGCAGTTTCCTCTGACAATAACTACCATCAACGTGTGCATCTGATCAGGCATAACGGCGCCTATTGCCATAGAGTAATTGCCACCCCTTCACACACTATATAAGGGTTGAAGTCAATGGACAGGGGAGAGAGGCAATCGGGGTTAGCCGTAAGAGATCATTGAGTCTTAGTTTGAGTGATTTCTTCCCAATTGTAACAAGCATACTGAATACAAGAACACAGGAGTAGGGTTATTATTGTCTCAAGAGAAGGTCTGAAACTATATAAATCCCTGTGTCTCTTTCTGTGTGAATCTATTTCGTAGGAAGCCCCCCCCCTCCCCAAAAAAAAAACAATCATTCGTAAGACTAACACTAGATGTAGGAAATGGTTTGTTGGCTTATATTCGAGTTGAGTGCCATATCTATGGCCGAAAATAAGATGTTGCTCACAGCCGAGGAGGGTTGCTAGTTGTTATTTATTCAGTTACATACTTGTTGTCCTTTATCTATTTAGCTGCTCTTTAAATTTCCGTTGCAAGGTACTACATACTGATATTGCAAACAAAATTTGCTTAATGCTGAAATTTTTTTTGTAGCATAGAGCCTCATCTTTTGTTAGCCTTGCATTTATACAAATCTTGTGATACACTACAAGTCTTGATGAGTAAGCAATGTACTCATTCTTGCTTAAATTGTTGTTCAAACTTAGAGGATGAGCCTATGCCGGACGACGCTTTCTTCACACCTGGTACTGGAGGGTTCGGTGGCGGGTCTTTCTAGGACTTGTCACTTGTCGGTTGCCTGAGGGTTCGGATGGGCATACTACTGGACCACTTTGATTTATTTACTATGTTTTCTGCTGCACTATGTTGATACTCAAGTTTTATTTGGCCAGTCGACCCTTGTGATGTAAACTCTATAACCGGCTAAGTTATGTATTATACTTGTTTCATTTTGTATGTATAAATATATGGATGTGATTATCAATGTTGTGGATGTGTGTACTAGCCACTGATCATGGGACTAGTACGGTACACACACGAGAGCTTTGGGTATTCAAAACCCGGGGTCCAACAGAATATCTCTCTTGACTTGTCCTTTTTTCTCTTCCGCTACCAAGTTGTTATGGCGTTGCCTGTGCCCCTATAGTTGTCCATTCAAGTCACATGTTTCCCTGTGCGTCCACATTGTCTTCGCTACACTTGACTCGTGACCCTTTTTGGGTTTTTTTTCCTTTGACTGTGAGTCCACGACACTGCAATCTATATTGTCTCCAAGCCCAAAGGTGACTAGCAATGGGGTGAGCACCCAAATGTGAAGCTTCTCCCCAATCTCTCTCTCTCTCACTCTCGGCATGGGAGCCGATCGACGAGGGGAGGGCAGCGGGGAGAGCAGGGATGGTAGGTGGCGAGCAGAGGGAGATGGGGTTGACAGACTGGGAGCGAAGGACCACTGGCGCATCCCATTGATGAGGTGACCCTGTGGGCTGGTGATGAGGCACCGCGCTAGCCTTGACTTCTCCAGATTTGGGTCTACCAACAACGAGGCAGTAGGTTGACCTCTCCTCCTTCCGATGTGCTAGACTACTTACCGTAGTCCATGCGCTTCCTGTCTTGGTACAATTTGTTGCAAATGTTACTCAAATTGTTAGAGCACCCTTTCTCCATTATTGTAGAAAGTAATTTGGTTTGTTGCAATACATCTTCCTAAAATTTTGTAGGAAAATGATTTTTATTGCAACCATTATCACCGATTGTTTCACACATGAAATCAAAATGTTTCATAAGTTAGTTTCAAATATTGCAAATTTCTTGATGTTGCAACAATTATTTTCAGATGTTGCAACTCTTATTTTCAAATGTGGCAATGTTGTAACATCGAAATTTATTTGATTGATATATTTGAATTAGTTTTTAAGCGCGGCTAGGTCCTATATTGATGGTTTCCATGCAATTTCGATGAGAATATGTTATTTTTTCCCAATGTTTTTTCAGAGGAGATTGGGTGGAGGAAGTTTTTTTGTTGCGTCGAGGGTGCGTGATGTTGCATAGTACTTTCGCTTGTTTCGGGAGGAAGGAAAAATGCACCGAGATCAGATGGCTGAGCATCGTGTCACTAGATCGAATGGCAAGGCGTGGCGTATGGTGCTGACGCTTGGAATGTAACATCCAAAACTTCACAATTTGGGAAGACATAATAGAATTGAATGAGAAAATAATTCCATGAGAATAAGTGAGAGAATTATTTTGGGCATATTTGCTTAGGGAAATAATTACTAAGCAACTTTTGTAGATTTTCATCAAGGGTAACAATGCAATTACATGAAAATAGAAACTTGTAAGACTTTTCGAGAAAATCACAGACAAGACAAATTTCTGAAAAATTTACATAAGCAACTACACTAGGTCAGGAGCCATAACAAAAAGTGTCATAAATTCAGGACCTTGTTTGCTTGGTACAAAAATTCAGCAAATCCTTTAGCCTTTAATTCCAGAAAACCTTATTTAATTTCCCTCTCTCCTCTCACTGACGTGTGGGACCCACACGTTAGAACCTTTCTTCCACCTCACTCTCCCCCTCACATGTATGCCCACCGTTTTGACCTCCAACCACCTCTGCCTACCTTACCCACCCCATTGATGACCCTTTTTCCTGCCCGAATGGAGACAAAGCCGCGAGAAACCAAGCCAGCCACTTTAATCTCATTGTCATTCTCGTCTTCATCTCGCTACTTGAAGCGTTCTCTATGTCAAAACACTCACTATCCATTGTCGTTCCCATTCCTCCTATTCTTAGTAAGTTTCATCCACAAACTCACCCAGAACACCTCATCGTCCCGAGCTCCAGCGCACGTGCTCTGTGAAAGCAAAACCATGTCCCGGTGAGCCGAACCCATGATGTGCGCGTCATCTTGCGCCATGTGGTCCACTCAAGCATATCCTCACTTCCCTACTCTTCGATTGTAGTATAGCAATGCAATTGCACCTTCTTCTTTGTCTTTGGCACCGAGGTAGCCGCGAAGGATCTCTGAGCTCAGTAAGTCCCTATTGACTTCGTTCCTGGTTTGAGCTTCGCCTTAGCTCACTGAACCTCCTCGCACCACCCATTTTCAGCTATTGTCGCTCGCATGGAGCTGTCACAGTGAAGCTTGCCACCGCCATCTCGGATCGTTGCCGTCAAGCCGTGTTGACCCTTCTCCGACCTCACTGATAGCTTCCTCATGATTTTGGTAAGCTACCAGATCATAAGCCCACTTTAATTTGGATAGTGTGAGACGTTTGCATCGAATTCGTCATAAGGTCCATGGCGCCACCGTGGGAAGTCACTGTTGGCTCACCTCAGATGACCCTAGGGCCCAGAGCCACACCCAAACCCTTTGCGACAACTCCCTTAGCCAATTGGAGCCCCAAGATCACCTGGTATGGACCCCTACCACGAACGCCATTTTTCCCCAAAGTTTCCCGCCTCCACTCGGCGTCGCACCGCCGTTATCGTGCACCTCTTTGGCCACCTGCACCTCCCCAAGCTTCCTTCGCCTGCCAGCAACCCATTTTAGGGGTCGCGCATCTCTACCTAGCTTGGCCTGCTGGCGATGAGCACCACTAGAGAGCCCCCTTTAGCTGCTCTGCCTGTCCAAAAATGGACCAATACTGTAGGATGGTCATTAAGACCAAATTAGTGTCGTTTAGGACAAAGGAATGATTAGGGTTGAGTTAAGTACATCTTTGTTAGATTGACATGTGGGCCCAATAACATTTAACGAGAAACTAATCAGATTTGGTTATGAGTATATGACAATCGGGTCCCACCATCTTAAGTGCACAATGTAGAGTGCCTCGTGGACTAGCACAATACATGTGGACCTCTGGTCTAGGCATTGCTCACATGGACCAATGACAGGTAGGCCCCACGTGTAGGATTAATAAGGATCGAATGAAAATAGAAAAAAGCCGCTTTCAGTTCTGAGGAGAATACGGTTTATCTATTGAAAAGCGTAAACCTCAGTAGAATGTAGAAGAGAATACGCTTCCTCTAATGGAAGGCATAAATTTCGGGACATATGCTTTCGACGTCACTTTTCTATTTTCAGGATTTTTTAAACCGAACCAAATTGAAATCTTAATAACTTTCGCATACAAACTCCAAATGAGATAATTTTTTTTATAAATTCATCTAAAATCATGATCTACCTAAATATACAAAAATATTTGGATTTTGTTTCTGTTGAAATTATTTTTCTATGTTTAATTTGTTCTCAACTCTTTTGATTAGACGTTGATTGCTTGAACGAATTTTTCGACGATCCTTCACTATCATATTCAGAGCAACCAGAGCAAGGCAAGTAACTCCTTTGACCATGTTCATTCTACTATTTTAATTATTGTACTTCTTTTTGTAAAATCTATTATGCATGCGTGTATGTTTGATATAAAATTGCTATGTTTGGATAACGGTAGTTGTAATCATATTCAATGCATGAACCTCCTTAAAAATATTGATGTCCTTACTGTTATAGCCCTTAGGTTATGGTTTAGACAATTGATGATGTTAACTCGGGAGTTTCGAGTGCGAATATTGCACAATTATTTAGTCAGGCTATAGTCTTCAATAAATTTTGTAAAAAGGATGACATGATAAATATGAGTTTAGGAGCTTTTGAAAAGAGAGTCCCGAGTGGTGTACCTCTGTTATTTTGTATATAAATAAAAATAAAAAACTTAGTTTGTGACGCAGGTGAGTTATAACATATTTTGAGAAGTGTACTGACAGAGGAGTCTCACAAGTAGATAGGGGGAAATCCTCGTCTGGGTCAATTAAGGGCCGAATGCCAGAAATTCCTATATAATCCTAAGCATACAACCATGTGTGCCGACATGGGACAGCCATAGCTAATTAAGTAATAAAAAACTAACCTTGCATGTTGGTAGGCCGTACTAGTGCAGACATGACCGGTGCAGGCATGTCTGAAGGGGCTCCCTTCACTGAGGCGTTGGGCAGAAAGCTTGCCGACACAACTACAAATGCCTCATATGACAGGGGTGTGCCCGGGCGAAGTAAGTGTGTTCATTCGCTGGGCTAGTGTAAGGATAGGGCTAGATGATGTAAAGGCTTCGACACATGCTCTAGACTGCTTACCGAAGGTAGTGAGTAGTGGTATCGACGGATGCCAAATAAACTAAAGAATTCATGTGCTATATGTAAAGTTGTACACCTCTGCAGAGTGTAACTCTATTGAAATAGTCGTGCTCATGGTCATGATCGTGCTTAGTGCAGTCTTAATGGGTATAGTCTTGATTTTCATAAAATCAGTTTGATGGAAAACATGATAAATGTTTTGTTGGGTTATATTTGAGTTGAGTGCTATATCTATGGCTGAAAATAAAACGTTGCTCGCAGCCGAGGAGGGTTGCGAGTTGTTGTTATTCATTCAATTGCTTACTTGTTTTCCTTTATCTATTTAACTGCTTTTAAAATTTCCGTTGCAAAATAGTACGTATTGATATTGCAAATAAAACTCGGTTAATGCAATATAACTTGTAGCATAGAGCCCCATCTCTTGTTAGCCTTGCATTTATATAAATTTTACGATACACTACAAGTCTTGCCGAGTGCGCATTGTACTTAATCTTGTTTAAATTACTTTTTAAAGTATGAGGACGAGCCTACGCCAGACGATATTTTCTTCGCACCCAGAACCGGTGGGTTCGGTGATGGGCCTTATTAGGACTTGTCTTTAGTCGGTTGCCTGTGGGATCGGATGGGCATACCGCTGAACTCTTTTGTTTTATTTACAATACTTTCCGTTGCACTTTGTTACTTTTGCTACTTTGATACTTTACACTTTTATTTGGCCGGTCAGCTCTTATGATGCAAATGCTGTAATCGCTTAAGTTATGTACCAGTTCTGTTTACTTTATTACATATGAATGTATGGATGTGATATCAATATTGGAGTTGTGTGTACTAGCCATTAATCATGAGACTAGTACGGTACATACGAGTATTTCGAGTATTCGAAATCTGGAGTCCGACACGTAACATGCATCCGAGCGCTAGTCGCGTCCTTGTCCTTTCTATAGTTCTCAACGCTGATTGCAAATTGGTTGGGCGGTCGATGCTGCTATGGCTATGGCCATGGCCATTTATTTCTCTTACCTGCCCTGCGGTTCATTTCCACGCTAGACACGCGGTGGCTTCCCTCGCGTTACTCCTTGACTCCTGACCCGTCGATAGCACCATGGCTTCCCTCGCGCTCCACGTGAGGCTATCGCTACTTAAATCATCGCCAAGCAAGCAGAGCAGAGACACCGCACACAGGCATAGGCAGATACATAGAGCAAGCAATGGCGGCTAAGGCTGATCTTGTCCCCACCGACGCCGAGCTGCTGCAGGCTCAGGCCGACCTGTTTCGCCACAGCCTCTGCTACCTCACGTCCATGGCACTCAAGTGCGCCGTCGAGCTCGGCATCCCCACCGCCATCCACCGCCTCGGTGGGGCCGCATCGCTGCCTGACTTGATCACCGCGCTGTCCCTTCCCCCGGCTAAGCTGCCATTTCTCGGCCGCCTCATGCGGCTGCTGGTCACGTCGGGCGTCTTCACCGTCGAAGACTCCGAGGTGGCGATCTACCGCCTCAACACACTGTCCTACCTCCTGGTGGATGGCATCCTCGTCGACGGCAACGCCAGCCAGAAGGCCTTTCTGATCGGCACAGCCTCGAGGTACCACGTAGAGGCAGCGATGGGGTTGGCGGACTGGTTCAAGAAGGACGTGGCGTCGTCATCACCGCCGTCACCATTCGAAGATTTGCATGGCGCGACACTCTTCGATGAGAGTATGGCGCGCCTGGACCCAGAGACCGACAAGGTGTTCCATGAAGCTTTGGCTGCCCATGACAATCTGGGGATCGCCGCGGGATTGCGGGCGTTCCGCGACGTGTTCAAGGGGCTGCAGTCGCTGACTGACTGCTGTGGTGGCGACGGCACGACGGCGAGGGCCATCGCCAAGGCCTTCCCGCACATCAAGTGCACCGTGCTGGACCTTCCGCAGGTGATTGAGAAGGTCCCGGCTGATGGTGTCGTTAACTACGTCGCAGGTGACATGTTCAAGTCCATCCCGCCTGCTCAAGCTGTGATTCTCAAGGTATAATAAAGTGCTAAACCAATGGAAATGTCTCTCTATATACATGTTTCAATCCGAAAGGTAATTGCACGGATTCTAACCTGCATGAGGAATTGTCCACTGACCTGTTCATATGTAAAGCATTTAATCTAAACTTTATGCACTTTTCTGTCTCTGATATAAATAATTACCTTAAGCTCTTAAATTTAACATTCTCGGTTATGCATGGCTTAACTTTATGGAAGTTTATCCATGGTAGTTTGTTCTGCACTTCTGGAGCGACGAGGACTGTGTGAAGATCCTGGCTCAATGCAGGAAGGCCATACCTTCGCGAGCAGCAGGAGGGAAGGTGATCATCGGTGATATAGTGCTAGGCTCTGAATCAGGGCCAATGTTGGAAACCCAGCTGTTGATGGACATGCTGATGTTGGTGAATACCAGAGGCCGTCAGCGGGATGAAAACGACTGGCGCGAGATCTTCATGAAAGCAGGGTTCAGCGACTATAAGATTATCAAGAAACATGGAGCTCGAAGTGTCATGGAGGTCTATCCATAAAGCTGTGCTCCCAGATACTCCTACAATATGGTTTGGTATAGATGGTGTGCTCTAAGGAAATAAAATAAACAGTGATAGAGCTGTGCTCCCTGATACTCCTACAATATGGTTTGGTATAGATGGTGTGTTCTAAGGAAATAAATAAACAGTGATGGAGCTGTGCTCCCTGATACTCCTACAATATGGTTTGGTATAGATGGTGTGCTCTAAGGAAATAAATAAACAGAGTGACTTGTTTTCTAGTGGAAAGTTGCACGGATCATAAAGTAGCTGAGTTGATAAGCTTTGTTACATGATGATCTGTGTAACTTTGTTTTGGAAAAGTATTACAGCACTCGCGAGCTTTTTTATATATATGTATCACGTTAATATCCTCCAACAAGGTCACGTTTGATTCTTGCTGTTGTGGATACCATCTAGTACCATGTTATCTTATGTAACTTTACAATTCTCGTATCATATCCATGTTCACAAACAATATTTGGGACACATAAGAAAGTTGTATTAACTTGGAGGGTGCTTGGAATTTAAGGGCATCATCTACACTAAAAAGACTAATGGAACATATGTTGTATCGTCATGAATTAACGTACATTGAAGGTTAGAATCCGTGCAATAGGGGGACTGGTGTAATATCCCAAAAATCCACCTTGGGATAATTGTACTGTTAATAATTTAAGGAAGCATTTGGAGCATGTTTTTGAAAATCCCATAAATCAATTAGTGAATTTGCGTACAAACTGTAGCTTGAAAAAATTTCGAGAAAAATTCAAAACAAATAAAATTCTGCAAAAATTACACAATAAACCACACTATGTCAGGAGCATCCACAAAAAGTTCCGTAATTCATGGAGCCCGCCTGTTACATTTAAAATTTCGCCAAACTCTCAACCTTTTCTGAAAAAATTCCAAACAAATTTGAAATTCCTGCGCACCAATTAGGCTGAATTCGCTTCGGCCCATCTCTTTGCGCCCCACTCCAGCCCAAGCTAGCGTGCCTACTCCCCTCTTGCTGACACGCAGGGCCCGCGTGTCAGCACCCTTCTTCCACCTCACCTCCGCCTCCGCGTAGTAGCGCGCTCACACCCACGCCTGCTCTGCCACTGGTTGGCGACCGCCCCCACCATTTCGCGCTCCACTGCTCCCATCAGGTCCGCCTACGCCATGCATCACCACGCCCATGCCAACCACCTCCTATCGCCACCTTTATCCTGAACGAGCAAAGACTCCATAGGGTCCTTCGAGTTCTCATCGCTCCTACCGTGACTGCTGCTTTCTCGCCATTCTCAACCATACTTAAGCCCCTAACCATGTCACTGTCTCATCAGCTCGCCATTCTAGCCCCCCATCAAGAACTAGAGCTTCTTGCTCCTTGGTTCGCCGGGAACGAGAGCGTCGTTCTTGACGCCGGTGAGCGAGCCCCGGCCACCATTGCCTCTGGTGAGCTTCCTTACCCTAACCACCTGCGTCACCGTATGCCCCTTACCTCACTCATACTCTTTTTTTTTGTTGGATGTAGCCTAGAGAGCTCCGTAGCGTGATCACACCATCATCTTCTCCATCAACGGCGCGCATCTCGATCTAGACATTTGCATTCCCAGCGCTCTGGTGAGCTTAAACCCCACCCAACCATGTCACAATGTGTTCAATACTCCACTGATGCTTCTTCCTCACTTGATGTTGACCAACACGCAAGAAATCACCAGAATTGAGCTTCTTTACCAAATTCAGTCGCCGCAGACCCTTTTTCTATTCGCCTCCACCCCGATGAGTCCCCGGCTAATTCCTTTTACCTTAACATTCCATAGCATGCCTCTGAGCTTATGCGTGCCTCCATTGTAGCAATTCATCACCGATGAGCTGTGTTGCCGTGAAGCTACCACTGCCGATGCCCGTTGCTGCACCAAGCTCTCTGGCCATCCCCCGATGCCATTAACGCCATTGGTGAGCTTCTAGTAATTCCCTAGAGCTATTGCACATGTTAGATTAGACGATTAGCTAGCATAGCATAGCGTTCACCGTAGCCAATCATGGCGCCACCGAGGGAAGTGTTGTTGCCGCTGCTCTAGTGACATTGGTCTTTGTGCCACCGCTGGAAATTTCGCAATAGTCCTCTAGAGCCAATGCGCGCCATCTTTTGCCGCGAATGTGCTCTATTTGCAAAAGTCACCGCAGACCTGAGAGCCTCCGTCGCTTCTCGCTGGTGTAGCGCTACCTCCATCCATATCTTCGGCCACTGCCATCACCCGGGTAGGATTGCCGTCGAACTAGGAGTCCATCTTGCCCATTCCCAAGCCAAGCCGCTTTGTCGTTCACCACCGGCGAGCTCGTCGAGGCGGTGCGGTGTGTGCTGCTCTATTCTCCTTCTCCCTCACTCATTGACAGTGGGCCCCATGTGCTTAGGAATTGATTAACGCTAAATGACAGAGGTTAAATGTATTAAGTCCATGACAGGTGGGACCGGCTAAAAATGTAACATCCAAAAAATCCCATCTTTGGGAAGACATAGTGAAAATAAACGAGGGAGTAAATTGTTGAGCCTATTCCATATAGAAATATTTTATGCATGATTTTTGAACTATTTGCATAAAACAAATAATGGATTTAATACAAGTAGCAAATTGTAAGAATTTTTGGGAAAATCACAGAGCATGTAAAATCATGAAAAATTTACATAAGCAACTATACTAGCCTGGAAGTACACACAAAAATTCCATAAACTATACTGGCCCGTTTGCTCAGTACAAAAATCCAGCAAACACCTAGCCCAAATGCACTCGCCACATGAGTTCAGACCAAAGACGCAGCCTTTCATTTGTTTCACTAACGCAGGGACCCACACGTTAGAGCCCTTCGTCCACCTAACTTCACTGTCGCTCGCCAGTGCGCTCCCTCGCCCGCATCGCCTGCTCGCCCGTGGAATTCCTTCACTGCCAATAGATTTGCGCTTCACCTACCTCCATCACATTTGCTTGGCTCCGCCCATGCCATCTACCTCCTTAATGACGCAGAGCTGCCAAAGGCGGGAGCACGAGTTCTCGCCATGGCCATTTTTCTCATCGATCTTCTCGCTCTCTACTCACTACTAGTTAAGCCCCCCGAGCGCGTCACCATCTCTCTAGCTCGCCCCTTGTTCTATCTCGAGCTTTCTCTGAGCTTCTAGCTCTTTGAATCATTGAGAACGAGCATGTCATTCTCGACACCGCTGAGTGAGCTCCTCCACGCCATTTTCTCTGGTGAGCTTCCTTGCCCTCAACACCTACGTCACCATGCGCCTCTTGCCTCATGGATTCTTCTTTTGTGCTTGATGTAGTTCCGAGAGCCCCGTAGCTCGGACAAGTTGTCGTCTTCTTCACCTCCGGCGCACACCCCTTTTTGGTCATCTTCATTCTCAACATTCTGGTGAACTTGAACCTCACTTGACCACGCCACTTCGTGTCTTATACCTCACTAATGCTTTCCCCTCGGTTGATGAGGATTCAAACACTGGGAATCCCCCGAATCGACCTTCTTCCCCATTTTTGGCTGCCACAACCATTTTCCAGTTAGCCGCCACCTCGGTGAGTCTCTGGTCGATTCCTTCTATCCCTACCATCCTTTGTGTGCATAAAAGCTAATGTGCACCTCCTTGTAGCATCTCCATCCCCACAACACGCCGTCACCGGGAGCCATCCTTGGCCACTGTTGTTCAACATCACCGAGTCACTCCGGTCATCCTTTGACGCTGCCAAGGACCTTGGTGGGCTTCTAGTAGTTCCCTAGAGCTATTGCACATGTTAGATTGGATGATTAGCTATTGTAGCACATAATTCATCATAAACGATCATGGCACCATTGCAAGATGTGTTGTCGCTGCCGCTCTGATGAGCATTGGTCCCTAAGCCACTGCATGTATGTAACGTCCTCAAAATACTTAAGTTGGATTAAGCTCAGCATATCATGTATTATGTGTGTAAATTATGTACTAATGTAAATTTTTGGTGGTTGTAATAAAGTTTGCCCGAAATTTCAAATTTTCAACTTGAATTCAAGCCTTTTTATGATTTCAGAAAAATTGTTTCATTAAAAGTTGTTGGAAATAATTTATTTAAATACTATATTATTTATAATGAATTAATATAATTTTTACTGAATTTTTAGAAGTTATTTAAATACTAGATTAAATTCAAACCATTTCTCTAATACGCTTTTGAAAATAATTTAATTCGACAAAATTTTTGTATGAACAGTGTTTGAAATTAATTTTACTAAGTTATATTTGATTCTTAGTATGTTCACAAAAAAATTCAAAATTTTTTAAATTTATTTTCTATTTCAAATCACTCGGTCAAACGTTTCGAATTTCGGTCAAAATCCTTTTAAACCGTAGCTCCAATCGGGTTGTTCGGACTAGGTCCAATCGCGCCATTTTCATGTGGGCCGTCCGATGCGGATCGCACGCGCCGCATCGCCATTTTCGTTGGACCGTCCGATGCTGATCACACGGCTCACATCGCCGGAGCCGTTCGGACCGTGTGAACTCACAACGCATCTAGACCATTCGATGCTGATCGTACGACTCACATTGCCAGTGCCGTTCGGACCGACCGAGCAAGCACTATTCCGACTTGGACCCGAGTGTGACTCGATTCACCGCACAGCCGACCGGACCCGAGTGCCATTTGATCTGGCTCAACCACCTCGCCGCATCGTTTTTCCTTCTTCCTCTGACGAGCGGACCCCACATCCGAGCGCTGGTCACCTTCTTCTTCGACAGGGTCGTCGTGCGTAGTGGATCTCTGCATGTGTGCCACTGAGGTCGCCCTCGCCACCTCTTGCTGCCACGTATGCCTCGGAAGCATCGCCCGAGCATTGCCTATACCCAAAGCCGACCCATTCTCATCCTCGCACACTACCTCGCCCTCACCGCTATCTCTTATATCGCCACCAAGAAAGAAGACGATGGGAGGGAGACCACCTCGGTGCTTCGTGCGACCCCACATCGTCATCATCGGACTCCTCTCTCAACGCCGCGTCCATTTTTACCGGTCCGCGTCATCGTCTTCCACTGAATCACCGGGCGGGTGGTCTTCGTCTTCACGGCCGGTATCCATGGCCTTGTAGCTCATCGGCATTTCAGTGAGTTTTTCTCAACTTTGCTTTGTCCCTTAGGATCGCATTAAACCACTAAGTTTTTGGCAAAATTAATTGGTGTTTAGGGAAATACCAAGGCCGCTCGACCCGTTCTTCTCCAAGCACGGTGGTCTGCCGCTGCCCGCATTTCAGTCGTCCCCGACCTCCTTTGGCGTTGTTTTCAGCTCCTACGCGATCTTGGTGACTAGGCGATCCCGTTGCGCACATCCTCGAAGCTCCTCGACGCTCAAAGCATTCTCTCCATGAGCGCCGCCCGTTGACTCCGCCACCGACTGCCGCAAGCCCGCCACCGTCAACTTTTGGGCTCCCCGTCACCGCCAACGAATTCGTGGAGCTACTCCGCACCCGTGTGACTCGATCCCGAACCTGGAGCTGCCCTCCTTCGCCAAATTGCCGTCCACGCTGCGCGAGCACGCAGGAGCTCCTTTAACCGCTGATGATTTAAGGTAACTATAAGATAACCCGCACCAATGGCGCGGGCATTTTTTTTTTCTGGAAAGGAAGCAACAGGGTTTTAGGGAGTGGATTAAGAAGATGATACTGTTGCTGGAGCTCGCTAACAAAGGAATATTTACATAGCAGTGTTCAAAAGGATTATTAGTATCATTAAAAGTTATATATTACAGAACAGCAGTAGACAACAACAATGAAACATGTAGTAAAAAAAACTTCGTTGCTGCTGGTTGGGAAGCACTGATTCTAGCGGCTATTGATGCTGGCGCGCCTGTGACTATTGTACGCGGGTGGCAAGGTTCTAAATGAAATTATTTCTTTTTGAACATTAGGATTGACATGCCATGGTGTATAAGACAAATCTTCAAAAAAAAAAAAACAAAAGATGCATATAACAAATATCAAAAGAGCATAAATAATAGAGTAATTTTAGATATAGTGACATTCTGGAGCATCACATGTGTTTCTCATTTTAGGGACACAAAATATACATCTCACAACAAAACATAAGTAATATCATAATTTTAGATGTAGTGCCATGTTGAACCATCATATATATACCTCTTGGATCTGATTCGCATAGTGGCACAAACTAAAGAAGTCAAAGAAAATATTACATCTTTTTAGTCATGGGCTGTGGAGCAAGTGCTTCAAAAAAAAAAGGACCATAGTTCTCTCTCATTCATCCGCAAAAAAAGAGAAATCCACCCCTAAAAATAATCAAAGAAAAAAAATGGCAAACAATGAAAATGGCTTACGTTGATAGGAGTACACTAGTGCAAAATAGGATGTTAAAGAATAAAGTATATCTCTATGGCCTGTTCACATGGCCCTTTTCTCTAGCCAATTCAAGTGCAGTATTGCAATTATCATTTGTTATAAAATGATTAACTGCAAGAATATAACAAAAGATGTTTTAACGTAGAGACATAATGAGGCAAAAAAGAATGAAGCATGGTGCCATATATAATCTACCATACACCTCCATGTGACAGAGGTAAATGGACAGTCTGCTGAAGCCCTTTCTTGGCAAAACGATGCAATGCGATCCTAGTATGTGATCCTGCAAATAAAAGAAGGGAGGCGTTACAAATGTGATTTAAAAGCTGTAGCCTCTGCGATTAAGAACGCATCTAGGGATGATCTTAAGGATCATGCATTAGTCTATTTGCAACTTGGAAGGATCAGATTTGCATCGGGTGATACATTTCTTTCAAGAAGAATTGGCACGTTGTTTGTCAATACTGTGATTTTACAGCTCTCCTGATTCGGTATTGCATAACATCTAATACCGAAGCCTATTTAAATGTAACCCTAAGATAACTATTTTATTAATTGTCTACAATCTACCCTGTAATTAAGAGGTTTTAGTTCTACTCAACTTCAAAGGTGGCGCTTCATGTTGTAATGTATGTACATTTTTTGGCACCTCGTACGATATCTAAATTAACTCACTTCTGTATAAAGCAGCCCAATATATTGACCTCACCTAATTCGCATAAGCAAACTAAAAATAACGAACTCCTAACCACTCCATTTGCACAAAACTTCATATCCCCTTTTTGGTACCGTAGGAGTATTAAGATAGTGTAAGGAGGCATGAAAAAGACATTCATACCAGTTCGGTAAGCATTCACTGTTGCGGACAATTCAATTAGTACTTTGGAAATATAGCTACGATACATATAAGAAATAAGGATTTATGAATTCATCACTCACTAAGGCAAAGGAAATGTACCATAAGGTAAACTTATAAGCAGCCAAAACTAAAATCCTATATGCACACACATCAAATACCACTGTACTAATGAACATATGCTCCAATACTAAAGTAAAGGAGGGGAAATAATGCCACCGAAGTTAGCTTGATTTCAGAAAATCTCACATAGAACTTTAAATATCTTGAAGAAGGATGCCAATATGTCTTCTCGTTTTAGTGTGGGTGAATTAGTCTTCACTTCTTGAAGTGCAGCATTCAAACATGTTGTAGGCTTTTCATTATAGACATTTAAACCAATATCTAAAAAGAATAAAAGGAATTAAAGTTTATCTTACCGAATGTCTTGAAAACTGTCTTATCTTATATTAATTGATCCTCAATGCTTAGTATCAAGTATCAATAGCATTCAAAATGCATGCTTACCAGTACAAATATTGTAGATTTTTGGTTGATATGATGAGGTACAAAGAATACCACCAACTTTTAGCCCCTTCAGATAGAGATCATTGGGCCATTTTATTCTTACACCGAGTTTTGGCAGTCCCTGCGTTTTATCACATAGCTAATATATGATGCCACAAGCAAGTAGTCAGCCACAGGGAAATAATCATAATGCAATCAATGGACAACACATGTGAATAAAAAACAGGAAAGATGATGGTACTGCACTAAGTCATCACCTTAGCACAGCACAGTTCTTTGATGGATTCAGTCATGGCAAGACAAACGACATATCGCATAAGAGACAGCTTCTGCGCATTCCCTATCTGTGATGTGAAAGAGAACATGAGATATCCTAGTGGCGATTCCCACACATTCTTTGATTGGCCTAGATAATTCATTAGGAAAGATCAGATTTTGACCTAAGGATACCACACATTGTGGCAAACCGGCAATAACTAAAAGGACAAACAAAATAGTCTTAAATGGTTAACAAGGTATGGTTTTAAGAGAACAAACAAACAGTCTTAAATGGTTAATAGGGTATGGTTTTAAATCAAGCATACATAAGTACGTAAACCAAGGGTTGTACATTGCACTGCAAATTATAGCAAACACAATATATTCACCAGGTTAAAAGAACTCAAAATAGTAAAACATCTAAAAAGCAATTTTTAAGGTGCAAAATATGGACAAAGGATCACATAATAGACAGACCATCTATATGTGTCACAAAATCTATATAATAGATGGGACACATAAAAATGGGCACATCACATTTAGCTCTAATATCTATAAACATAATCACAACTAATAAAACGGCAAAAGGAAATGCTCGTGCTCTCTTCAAAAGGAGGTAAAACATGGTAATCAACACCCCAAAAAACATATCCACATCATAGTGAGCTAAATTGTAGGACATCACAAAGTTTCTTGGATTGCAGCACTGACATGACAAAGCCATGCATCTATTCCAGTTTGCTGAAATGAAGGAAAGGATAAATCGCTATCAAATCACAATGAATGGAAGCTACTATAGGAGAAAAATAATGTCAAATAGCCATATTTAGCAGGTCATTAACAGGTGAAAATCGAAACACAATTCAGATCCAAAAAAAAAAACAAAACAGAGGCAGCTAGAGAGATGACAGCAGAAACCGTGACATTATAATTGACAAAGCAAAAGAAGATATTTCAATAAAGACCTATAAATGTGTCCCATTGGAGCAAAGGGACTCACTCATTCTACCACCAAACAGACCTCCTATTAGAAATGACATGTGCAAAGGTGACTATGAAAATCATTCGTATGTCTATCCGAGTCTGTTGACTCTAGTACGTAGAAATTACCTTTGGAGAGTGAAGAAAAAAATATGTAGAAATTACCTTGACTCCAGTATTTGTGGCACCTCTTGATGCTCGAAGCAATGGATAAAACATGGGATTGAATGCGACAGTAAATGCACAATCAATTATGTACACTGAGAAGAAGCACGATATCATGTTAGTGTTTGCAATTAGAAATGGGCTGAATTTATACTTCCAAGGACAAACTCACAAACCCATAGGAGGTCATTAATAGGTGAAAATCGAAACACAATTTAGATCTAGAAAAAAAACTAAAGAGAGGCAGCTAGAGAGATGTGTAACACCCCAGTCCTACAAGGGCCTGGAATGCTACTAAACTAACATGTTAACAAAGTTAAAACAGAAGACAAAAGTTCTCAATTTCGGCAGAACCTCCCCAGTATAGTTAGCTATATCGGAGGTTCCAACAATCATAAATATCAAGACAATAGTGAAATCAACAAATATCAGAACCATCACAGAAGTATAATCTGATCTCAAGCAACTATATCAAAAGGATGAACTAAGTTCACGCACAGTACTTAACCAATCTTAACGGAGAAGGGTTATCACCACAGCCAACATTTATTATTACAGTTCATCAATAATGAATGATTAAATCAAACTAAAATGAAATCTCAGACTTGATTAAGGTGAAGTGAAAGGGTAGTGTGTGTCTATTCCTCCCCATGGGACCAACCCCAAAGATCACCTAAAAAACAACAAACAACGCAAGAGTGAGTCCGAGACTCAAAGAAGTATAGTAAATAAATAATACATATAACAACCATGATCATGTGAACATCATTGAAGTGTATGAAATAAGCACGAATCTAACACTTGAATGAATGGAATGAATGATTTGGATGAAATGAAGGACTACACACATGCATATACCGGTATTGCCGGTGACACACCCGTCAAGAAATTCACATAAGCCCGCATTTAACAAAATGCGGGATCCAAGCCCGTGCACGAAGAACGCTTTCAGACGGGTGTCCCAAACTGCCCACATTGGAATGGTGGGTCTTACGTGCCCATACTGGAATTGATGGGTCTTATATATTGATCCACTCCCGTGGATTGAAACATGTATTGTGGATGCATGGTATGACATATGAACATTGAAATGACATGCTCTCTAATCATGGAGGTAACACATATGGATTGAATACGAACATTTAAATATTAACATGGTTCTTAGAAATACAAAATCAACAACAGGCATTCAACATTTCATGATTATAGGAACATTGAGGTACTTGCCTTAATAGTGAGACAGAAGACAAAAGGCGGAACACCCTAGCACCGGGGTTCACCTCCACCTCAGTGTTAGTCACAGCCGAATCACCCCCATCTTTCCCCTCATGCATAAGCAAGAAGCAACCCACGCCACCACCATCAAACATGCGCAACAACCAAGCATCAATCAGCACAAGTAAAAGGAATCAACTCAAACACAAAGATGATCCACCTTAAGCTCCCACCTTATGCAGATCCTCCATGACATATTTTCCAGTAGGCTTAAGGTCTGCAAGGCAAGGAACTTGGTCGCTGCCATTCAGAAAATCATCAAGTGTCAATTGCAAACCTACAGACCGGGCAATAGCAATCAAAAGTAGGACAACATTAGTAGACCCACCAAGTGTCACTCATTTGAGGTCACAAAGAAATGAGGGTATCCCACACGAAGGACAGCAACGAAGCATGCCCTGCCTTATAATCATGATGGGATTACTACGACTAACAATACCATGGCCAGTGTGATCACTAAACTAGACATCATATATTTATAGGAAGTGTAAATGGCTGAGGTAGCATCACTACAAAGCATCAAGATCTACCAAGGCATCCAACAATTCAACATCCTTCAACGAGGATTGCGATCCCTGAGCTATGACATCTCCATTCACCGCAATGCAGCAACAACCATCATAATAAAGGCGGCCACCAACACATCCCGACATCATCTCCTATGAAATCACTCCGAAGATTGAGCTTCCTTAACTGATGATGGCTTCCAATTGCATTCATGAAAACCTCAACGCCATTCGATGCTAGATCAATCCGAGGAGCATTTGCAGTAAAGAACTCTTTTCAGGTTTCAGCAGCCAAAGATACATCAAGAAATTGAATATAACCATAACCAAAAAGCACAAGATGTTGTATGTATAATCACCAGACAAAGCGTCCTTCAGGCACACCCTTGTGGGCATTTCATCAAACACCATCAAGGCAAGGCTGCTGCAGTGAGATGTGGTCGGCGGGGAGGAAGGAGCAACCGGAGTTGGGGAGGCTGGCGATGGTGGCGGAGGCGTTCGGGCCGGTGGAGCTGGGGTGGCCGGCCGGGCCGGAGCGGGGAGCCGCGCCGAGCTGGGGTGACGGCGGCAGGACCCGCCGAGTCGGGCGGCTGAGCCGAGAGCGGCGCTGACCAGCCCCGGGAGGAGGCGACGCTGCCTGCTGGTGGAAGGGGAAAGCCCGAGGCGGCCGGGCGCGAGGCCGTGTTTCGATGGCGGTGGCGATACCATGGGAAGGTGGTGTAGCGGCGGGCTGGAGAAGGCAAGATGAGGGAGGCCGTCGATGGGTGCGGGTCCGTGCCGACGACGGCGGCAGCGATCGCGACGGGCTGCGGGCTACCGAGAACAAAGCGCACTGGGAGGTGGCTCTGCGGCATGGACGATGGCACGGGCCACTCTCGAAGCGGCGGCCATGGCACCAGAGAGATGCTACATGGGGGGGAGGGAAACCATTGGGGCGGCGGTTGTAGAGGGTAGGGATTTGGGGGAACAAGAATAAAAACTAGGGTTTGGTTTCATCCATTTAAGCTTGTTTCCAAATGGGCCAAAGGCCCGGGTTCTAATACTTCACCCACCTAAAATCTGAATTTTTCCTTTCTATCTCTATTTAATTTTCATTTTAGTTCCTTTAATCCCACTTATGAGATTTGGTATATTACATTCTACCTCCCTTAACAGAATTCGACCCCGAATTCTCACCGGGTACTCACGCAGTACCAGAACATACCAGAAGTTGCGTACCTCGTATATGGATCCGAGACAGTCATCGCAATACGCCCACTTACTAAACCCGCAACTGACAAAAACAAATTAAGGTACCTCAGGCCAACCTTCCCTTTGGTACTAACACACAACATGCACTACACACATGGGACTATTGTCCCACTTCTCAATTGGTTCTGTCATCTAACAAGGAGCACCTCCTTAACCAGGAACACACAACAGTATTCGCAATAAACAACTCTTTCATAGCCAGAATCATAACTGAAAATAACGGATTCTCATTGTAACCACAAAAAGACAAATTCGCATAAAAAGGGTCAAATTCGGAAGCGAAGATCCATCATGAAATCCTTTCCGCTTTCCAATTGGACAGCTTTACAAATAAACACCATACAAGTTTAAAGAGCAACCGCCAAACCCCAAATCAAATACTTCCTTTCTTCTCTCGAATCGATAAGGACCACACATGCCAACGTAAATCCAAGCTCAAATTAGAAAGACATCCGTCAACAACACAAAGGTCGACGAGAATCAAGAAAACTCTTCACTACCCGAGGAAACATCCTTTTCTCGCTTCCTTTTAGGAATAAAATTCTCTCAAACCTTGGGATTCAAATTCATCACAAACTACACGAGTTCAAATCTCTTAAATTAGCATCCTCAACATTAAGCCCAATCCAAAATACATCTTCCACACCTTTGTGGAAAGGCTCTATTGATCCAATCAAATATTCTTGACAAATCCTTCCACTAACGAAATTAATTTAATAGATGGCACCTAAAGTACCTCAAAATAGGTTTCACGCAATCGCATCACCTCAAACTTTTAAGAATAACAACTCGAAAACCTCAGTACACACGCTCATGTACTACATCAAAAGGGTTCTATCAATGATCATTCCACTGCTCAGGAGACACTATGATTCTTTTTCCTCTACGCATAATCTTTGGGCAACCAAAGGTCTAGCATAAATGCAACGCCCAAATTTAACCTCCAAGACCTCTACAACGAACTTCTCTTATAACAGATAGAGAAATCATCAAATTAAATCTCTAACATTCCCACAATTCCAACATACTCACTCGTTGACATCATCAGAAATCACCCACACAATCTCGTAATACAATCCAATTCAAGTTATTTCATCGATTGATCAAGGTTTCCATACCTTCGATAATTCCCAACATTTCAACATGAACTAAGGATTCTGAAATTACACTATACCATAGGTTCTACTTAGTCGTAACACTATTCAGTTTTACTTTGAAGCCATACAACCCATTTGAATCAAATTTCTTACAAGAGGTTCAGATCAAAATCAATTCATCTTCTACTACTCCTCCAATAATTCGGTAGCAAAATCTCACCACTACAATTTCTTAACCACCTCCAACAGTTGCCAATTTACGCTTTGTAAAACTTTGCAACACAAAAAGGTTGATCCTTTCTCAAAAGACAGAGGCAAACAAGGACAATTTTTCGGCACACAGGAAAACCTTGTTCCTCACATTGAGCACGAGACCAAAGGAAATAATCCAATAGCGATGATCTTGGGAAAACAAAAGTTAAGTTCACAGATGAGGGCACACATCCCTCAAAAAGGAATAGCAAATAACAACCAATAAGAAAATAACCTTGCGATTGAAACTCGATAATGCTTCAGCGGAAGAAGAATAGGAAATCGTCCTTTATCTACAACAATACCTTGCCAACTCGAACAAGATAAGATCTTAAGACCAAACCACAAGAACCACTTAAGGACCAATAAAACCTTCCAACGTGTTATTTTACTCGGAACATAATAACTACCACATAAGACATGAGATCCAAATGATCTCAGCCGCAAAACTCGAAACACTTTTCATTTACGGAATAACAGGAAAAGCAAGCAAATTATTCTCCTCTTAAAGGAATCAACAAATAATTGTTCTTTGATTGCAACCTTACGTTGCCGACTCAGACCAAAAAGACTTTAAGATTAAAATCACACAAATCTCTTAAGAACCAATAGATCATTTAAATACATCATTTTGTTTAAAATAACCTCAGCTACCACATAACTCAAGAGCTCTCAAACTATTATAAAAACAAAACTTGAAATATTCTCATTTAAGCAATATCACCATAGATGATCAAATGACTAAGTGAATTGACATCAATCTCACATTCTAACAATTGAATGACATCGATAACATACGTTAGTGCCAAGAATCATCAATCTTTATTACCCCATTCTAAAGCTTTCCAAGAGAAACACAAGCCACAAGGTTGAAATAAATTTATTTTAACGAGACCATATTATGCAATAGCAAAATTTCCAAAGGCACGCTATCGAGGACCACTTACGAATTTCACCTACTCAACGGTTGGTGTGCTCAACACCAACTTCATCTCTCATAAACAATTGACCATTGTATTAATCATGTGTGTAAATATGAGGCTAATTCTATTTGCAATCACATAACCACTTATAAACATAGATTCAACATTTCACCTTATGTTTAGAAGTCAGTTCAAAACACGATTAATGATTTGCTAGCATAATTTATATAAAACAAGGTTTCACACATTGACACAACAACATCCATCTAGTCCTTTATACATGTTTCAACAATTTTAATCGTGTTAGGAATTTAGGTAAATCTAACATCTATGTAAGATCATCAAGCAGAAGTTTACAAGATAGTTCCATATCAATATTCACTCTTTTTAGTAACCCTGTTGACTCTAATTAGGAATTAATATATTCTAAATCATATCTCGTCATGCAATCATTACAAGGCAGTAATAAATTAGTCGACATCGCTACCGAGGACATCGGTTAAGGTTAATTATGCATCTTGCCAAAGACCCAGCATGATGTCGTAAATCTTATCAATTATCTTCTTTACTTACAACTTCTCACTTAACACCACAAAACTTTGAAAAGGGTTTTGACACCTTTTTGTTTCAAAGAAAAAAAGTTCTAAATTCCAACACTCCAACTACTCCAAAAGAAATGAGTATAGTCAAAACTTTCTTCAATGAAGATTGCAAAAGATAGTCTCCAATATCTGAGATACCAAACGAATCACCAGATTACATTTTTTTTCACAAGAAAGGTAGAATTTCCAAATAAAAATCAATCTTTTAAATCGACTATGTTTATAAGCAGCAAAACAACGCGTCATTCATGAGATCAAAGGTTTGCTTTAAGAAAACCAATAAAGACCGAAAAACTCTTCTCAACTTCAATGAACCAATAACCCAAGAAAACTCATACTCAACATCTAGAACTAGTTGATTCAAGGTAGACCCTCCATTAATCTCATACCACAGACGGTGGTGCAACCTGGCAACCCAATGTTACAACCACGACCTCGATCTCTCGTCATCTACTATTATCACATATAGTAGTTATATAGGCATATCATAAGTATTCATAATCATTTCATAACAGCAATGCTCAAAGCGACATAACGAAAACGTAAATACAATGCCTAACCCATTCCCATCTTACTGTGCACAGTGTGTCAATTTAATATTTTAACTACCACGGACCTAAAGCCCGCTCTGATACCAACGGTAACACCCCAGTCCTACAAGGGCCTGGAATGCTACTAAACTAACATGTTAACAAAGTTAAAACAGAAGACAAAAGTTCTCAATTTCGGCAGAACCTCCCCTGTATCGTTAGCTATACCGGAGGTTCCAACAATCATAAATATCAAGACAATAGTGAAATCAACAAATATCAGAACCATCACAGAAGTATAATCCGATCTCAAGCAACTATATCAAAAGGATGAACTAAGTTCACGCACAGTACTTAACCAATCTTAACGGAGAAGGGTTATCAGCCACAGCCAATATTTATTATTACAGTTCATCAATAATGAATGATTAAATCAAACTAAAATGAAATCCTGGACTTGATTAAGGTGAAGTGAAAGGGTAGTGTGTGTCTATTCCCTCCCCATGGGACCAACCCCAAAGATCACCTAACAAAAACAACAAACAACGCAAGAGTGAGTCCGAGACTCAGCAAGTATAGTAAATAAATAATACATATAACAACCATGATCATGTGAACATCATTGAAGTGTATGAAATAAGCACAGAACGAACACTTGAATGAATGGAATGAATGATTTGGATGAAATGAAGGGACTACACACATGCATATACCGGTATTGCTGGTGACACACCCGTCGTTGTTCACATAAGCCCGCATTTAACAAAATGCGGGGATCCAAGCCCCGTACGAAGAACGTTTCGTACGGGTGTCCCAAACTGCCCACATTGGAATGGTGGGTCGACGCGTCTCATACCGGAATTGATGGGTCTTATATATTGATCCACTCCGTGGATTGAAACATGTATTGTGGATGCATGGTATGACATATGAACATTGAAATGACATGCTCTCTAATCATGGAGGTAACACATATGGATTGAATACGAACATTTAAATATTAACATGGTTCTTAGAAATACAAAATCAACAACAGGCATTCAACATTTCATGATTATAGAAACATTGAGGTACTTGCCTTAATCGTGAGACAGAAGACAAAAGGCGGAACACCCTAGCACCGGGGTTCACCTCCACCTCAGTGTTAGTCACAGCCGAATCACCCCCATCTTTCCCCTCATGCATAAGTAAGAAGCAACCCACGCCACCACCATCAAACATGCGCAACAACCAAGCATCAATCAGCACAAGTAAAAGGAATCAACTCAAACACAAAGATGATCCACCTTAAGCTCTCACCTTATGCAGATCCTCCATGGCATATTTTCCACTAGGCTTAAGGTCTGCAAGGCAAGGAACTTGGTCGCTGCCATTCAGAAAATCATCAAGTGTCAATTGCAAACCTACAGACCAGGCAATAGCAATCAAAAGTAGGACAACATTAGTAGACCCACCAAGTGTCACTCATTTGAGGTCACAAAGAAATGAGGGTATCCCACACTAAGGATAGCAACGAAGCATGCCCTGCCTTATAATCATGATGGGATTACTTGTAATATCCCGTTTAATTTTAAGAATTAAAAGGATTAAAAAATATATATAGAATTATTTAGTAGAATTTTAGAAATTTTAGGATGGCAAAAGAACTTGGGCTTTGGCCCGTGGCCCATGTAGGGGCTGACTGGTATTAAAGAGGACCAGATAGAGGTGCAACCCTAGCTGCCCCTACTTTTTTTTCCCTGCTGCCGCCACCCCCAATGCCGGCGTTTATTTCCCTGCCGCCTGCTGCCAAATCTGCGTAAGCTGCTGTTGCTATCGAAGCCATCCTGCTGCTGCACTTTGTATCTTTTCCCTTGCATGCATCTGCTCCCTGTATGGCCGGCCGATGCTGCCTTTGGTGCTGCACATTGCTACGGCTCCATGTGTGTGCATGTTGGTACTGCTAGGAGAGAGAGAGAGGAAAAGAAGATCACGTATAAGAGTGGTGCAGCATGCAATTGATGTGTGGTGCTGGGATTATTTGCGCCAATGCTTCAAGGTGACACCATGAGCAAGATGGAGGAAAAGAAGAAGGAAAGATGAGGGAGAAGAGAGGGAAGTGGGAGATCACGGGCTCGGCATGTGATCTTCAGTAGTTCTTCAAGGGTAACGAAGATCCTCCCCCGCTGTATGTTTCGTATTTGAAGCGTGTATGAATTCGTTAGTATATCGGTTGTTTAGATCTCATTCTGTCCAGAAGTTTCAACGGCGGTTTTCATATCTTTAGAAGCAGATTCTGCAGATCCCATCTCTTAGAGATAGTTGGGTTATGTCCTTAGCTTTCTGTGGCCGCCAAGAACGCCCAATTCCGAGTAACGGTCAGCGAGATATGATTTTTATAGTGTTGCTGTCCTGTTAGTCTGTCAGCATCCTGACAGTTTGTATAAATCTGGGTTAAGCGGTTAGCTAAATAAGAAATTAGAGGATCTTGACATAACGAAAAATGTAGGTAATTGCCATAGCTTTCCAGAAAGCTAAAGAACGCGAGATTTGGACACTTGCACTAAAAGTTATGGAGGTTTTAGTGCACTGTCCAGAGAACCCGACGTGAAAATTGATGTCTTTTACATTGGCTTGGTAGGGATATTATATGGCTGATTCAGAAGGGCCCCTCAACTAGATTTAGTTGGGGAATTTAATTACATTTTCAGAAAGTCCAAGAACACCTTATTTGGACCCCTGTAGGGAAAGTTATGAATTTTAGAAGTTGACTGTCCACCGAGGGGACAAATCGACGTTTAGGAATTTGGGGCGGGATCGAGTTAGACATTTTTGCGAGTTTGTGGTTATTGTTATATAGTTTGTTTTGGTCTACTACTGTTGTCTTAGCGTGCGTTATAATAATTATTCAGGTGGTGGACTGGTCATGGGGGCAGCACCTTCTGCACGTCCCTCGTTCTCTCGCGGTTAAGGCAAGTATAATTATGGATATAATAGATATTATCGAATGGCATTGATTGATAATTTCTATGAGTATTTGTGTTGTTCATGATTGATATGGTGATATGATTGGTAATGTTCAAGGTTTCTCGTGCTATAAGTTATGTGTTAATCATGGATGTTTGAAAGTTGTGAAGTCTATGATTATGAGCTTTTGTAGTATGAATAGGATATTCATATGCAATGTTGTTGCGGATGCATGTTTGTGTTAATTTGAGAATTCATACATATGCATCATGTTGGCTTATTGAAGTCTTGGTCATGTGATGACCAAGCAACTTGAGGTCCCCGCCATGTTAATGACGGTAAAAGGTCCCCATGCTTGTAAAGCATGGGCTTTGGTCCCCATACTTGCGGAGTATGGGCAATGGTCCCCTGCACTCAGATGGCACGAGCATGGGTGTGCATCGACGGATGCGCACTTTGCATTACCGTAAAATGCAAAAGGGAAAGAGAAGGATAAAGATCATGTTGAGCATATTGCATAGCATGTGTGTGTAAAGTAACTGATATGTGGTTTTGTGGAGCATAGTTGATGAGTTACATGCTTGTATGCTGTTGATGCCATTTATTATATTTGCTGAGTCTTTGGACTCACATCTTGTTGTTTGTTGTGTTTTAGGTACCTTTACGAGATCGGCATGCATGGGGGAAAGGAAGGATTAGTCTTGTTGCACTTTTGCACGAACTACCCACCATGAATGAAAGAAAAATTAATTAGGAGATGAATGAACTGTTTAAAGTACTCTTAATGATTATTGCTTGCTTGGAGTAAACTATAATAAATGACTAGAAGATTTGGATGCTCATGATCCATATCTTAGATGTTTAGTTGCTATGGATGTCATAGTAACGAACAACCAATTTTGATTATGTCTTGATCATATTGCAAATTGGATTATCTTTATATATTATAGCTGTTTGTTGGAACCTCCGGTATAGGTAACTACACAAAGGAGGTTCTGCCGAAATTTTGTAAGGTGTTTTAGTTTAATTTAATTTAATTTGTTTAATTTATTAGCATTCCAGGCCTTTGTTTGGTTGGGGTGTTATAATTAGTATCAGAGCGGGCTGTAGGTCCGTGGTATTGAAAATATTATACTTGACACACTAAGCACAGTAGTTGGGGATGGGTTTTTGCATTGCATTTACGCTTCCGTTGAGTTGTATTGATGATTCCTGTTATGAGATGATTTTATATATCTATATTATAATACTATGGTTATTATGTGTGGGGATAACCCATGTTGAGAGGTGGAGGTCGTGGTTGTGGTCCCGGTGGTCATGCAAAGTTACACCACCGCTCGTGGTATAGGAATAGCGAAGTGTCCACACCGGATATCGTAGTACAGGCGTTGATAATGAGTATATTTAGAAGAGTTGTTCTCTTCCTTGAAATTTGAATTTGGTCAATTCTTACCTAGTTGTGGCTGATGATCTTCTCTTGGATTAGTAGTCCATTCTAGTTGATGGGATTCTTTGAGAGACGTTGTTGTGCTCCCATTGGTTTAAGTTGCCTTGTAAAGCAATCAATGTTTTTCCAACCGATGAGTTATTCTTGCGGCTGGTGAACTTGGTTAATTGTCAAGACTGACCTTCATATTAGAGTTTGTCTTTCTTATTGGAAAAACTTGATCCTTTATTGCGCTTGATGATTTGGATAATGAAAGTTTCCTTTTGCAAGTCCTTTATTGCGTGGAAGCTTTGACTCAAGGTATCTCTTTTGGGTATTTTGAGTGTTGGAGTTGGATGCTTCTCTTCTATGAAGCAAAACGTTGAAACCGTTATCGATGTCTTGTCATGGTTAAGCGAGAGGTTACAATCAAAGAAATTAATGGTTGTTATTTGGGTTATCAAGTTGAGTCTGTAGTGTGGTGCATATTTGATCTTAACTAAGATCCTTGGATTGGAAGTCGTTTAATTTGATGGTGTCTTGTAGTAGCTCTTGATGAACTATGTTTAAGGGTATGGCTATACCCAATTGAAGTTAAAGAAGTTATTAATAAGTGTGAGATATTGATGATTTGGTCTGATCATTAAGATTGTGGGATTTGTTAAATTTATTTGATAATTCGGGGTAATAGGTCCCAATGGATTAATCTATCAACAGTGATGGTTATATTAAGGATATGTTTGATGTTGCCTTAGAGGATATTAATCCAGTAATTTTCATAAGCTGACTACTTGATGATTATACTTAATTGCTAGATTGAAACATGTATATAGGATTAGATGAATGTTGAGGTAGTACCTTGTGAAACCTAGTGATTAAAGGAGATGATGTTATTAAATCTTTAATTAAACTCTGAGCATAAAGTGGAATGTTGACTCTGTGTTTATAAACGGACATATGACTGTAAATAGCAGTAGGACCCTATTTGCATACGTGATAAATACAATTGTCAAATGTCAATGATAGTTGAAGTATGTGTTGAGCAGCCCTAATGGTTGAATGGATGAATGAATAAGTGGTATCTGAAAGCGCGCATGGCGAAGTTGTTATTTGATAGCATGATCTTGTTAAAAGAGGTTTGTTTCAACCTTGTGGCTGGTGTTTCTTTTGGAGGGATTTATGATGGGATATGAGGCTATGATGATTCTCGTTAGAAGTGTATTATTTCATTGTTAGTGTGATTGTTAGTAAGGGATTATGATGATAATATTGAATGTTTGTATAAAGGAATTGGATCGCTCGCCTGATATTGATTAAATGAAAATGCTTCTAGTTTTACGTTTGTGATCTTTCAGACCTCATGTTGATGTGGTAGCTGAAATTGTTTTGAGCAAAGTGACATGCTGAGAGGTTTTAGTAGTTCCTAAGTGGTTTATGTGTTGTGGTCTTGAAATCTCTTCTTGTTGGAGTTGGCATGGTGATGTCAGAACCAACAAAAGTCGCTTTTGTTAAAGGAAAGAGTGAAGTAGAAGTATTTGAGATTGAAGTCAAGTTTTGTAACTTGCGCTTTATCGATTTTTGCCTAAACTTTCTGCTTTTTCCCAATAGAGTTTCCCGAATCCCAAAAGCAATGTTTTATTCTCGTTTGAGGTTTAATACTCTCTGCTTGTGGGATGTGTGCCCTTAACTATGATCACATCTTTTGTTTTTTCGAGATCATTGCTATTTGATTATTTCTCTTGATCTTGTAACTACTGCAAGTGGTAACGTTTTCCCTTGTGTTGAAATTTATTTCTATTTGCCTCTTCTTCTAAGACAGGGTTAACCGAACTGTATTACAAAGTCTCATCGGATGTGTTTTGGCAACTAGATAGTGGTGGTCTAGTAGATGGTTTTATGAACCTTTAGGTGTCAGGTTGTTTGAGAGGCTTTGAGTAATAAATCAATTTATTAGAATAATCCTTGGAGAGGATTTGAATTAAAAAGAATGTTTGTCTTTGGAGCTAACAGATTTTGTTATCGCAACTAGTAGGACCTATAGCGAGATGTGGTCCAAGATTTGGTGTTCATTTTGACAGAACATTAAAGTACTCTTAATGATTATTGCTTGCTTGGAGTAAACTATAATAAATGACTAGAAGATTTGGATGCTCATGATCCATATCTTAGATGTTTAGTTGCTATGGATGTCATAGTAACGAACAACCAATTTTGATTATGTCTTGATCATATTGTAAATTGGATTATCTTTATATATTATAGCTGTTTGTTGGAACCTCCGGTATAGGTAACTATACAAAGGAGGTTCTGCCGAAATTTTGTAAGGTGTTTTAGTTTAATTTAATTTAATTTGTTTAATTTATTAGCATTCCAGGCCTTTGTTTGGTTGGGGTGTTATATTACTACGACTAACAATACCATGGCCAGTGTGATCACTAAACTAGACATCATATATTTATAGGAAGTGTAAATGGCTGAGGTAGCATCACTACAAAGCATCAAGATCTACCAAAGCATCCAACAATTCAACATCCTTCAACGAGGATTGCGATCCCTGAGCTATGACATCTCCATTCACCGCAATGCAGCAACAACCATCATAATAAAGGCGGCCACCAACACATCCCGACATCATCTCCTATGGAATCACTCCGAAGGTTGAGCTTCCTTAACTGATGATGGCTTCCAATTGCATTCATGAAAACCTCAACGCCATTCGATGCTAGATCAATCCGAGGAGCATTTGCAGTAAAGAACTCTTTCCAGGTTTCAGCAGCCAAAGATACATCAAGAAATTGAATATAACCATAACCAAAAAGCACAAGATGTTGTATGTATAATCACCAGACAAAGCGTCCTTCAGGCACTCCTTGTGGGCATTTCATCAAACACCATCAAGGCAAGGTCATGGCAAAGGAGATGTGGTCGGTGGGGAGGAAGGAGCAACCAGAGTTGGGGAGGCCGGTGACGGTGGCGAGGCGTCGGCCGGGTCGGGCCGGAGCGGGGAGCCGACGCCGAGCCGGGGGCGACGGAGGCGGCAGGACCCGCCGAGTCGGGCGGCCGAGCCGAGAGCGGCGCCGACCGGCCGGCGGAGGAGGCGACGCGCCTCATGGGCGAAGGGGAAAGCGAGGTGGCGGGCGCGAGGCCGTGCCCGACAACGGCGATACCATGGGGAGGTGGTGTAGGCGGCGTTGGGAGAAGGCAAGATGAGGAGGAGGCAGGGCAGGGTCAGGCTCGACGGGCGGCAATGATCAGTGATTTGGGCGGCGGGCTACCGAGAACAAAGGCTACTGGGAGGTGGTCCTCACGGTGTAAGCGGACGATGGCACGGGCCACTCCCGAGCGGCGGCGTCACTGGTAGCCAGGAGATGGGGCGCGCGTGGGGGGGGGAACCAGTTGGGGCGGCGGTTGTAGAGGGTAGGGATTTGGGGGAACAAAAATAAAAACTAGGGTTTGGTTTCATCCATTTAAGCTTGTTTCCAAATGGGCCAAAGGCCCTGGTTCTAATACTTCACCTAAAATCTGAAATTTTCCTTTCTATCTCCATTTAATTTTCATTTTAGTTCCTTTAATCCCACTTATGAGATTTGGTATATTACAAGATGACAATAGAAATCGTGACATTATAATTGACAAAGCAAAAGAAGATATTTCAATAAAGACCTATCAATGTGTCCCATTGGAGCAAAGGGACTCACTCATTCTGCCACAAAATAGACCTCCTATTAGAAATGACATGTGCAAAGGTGCCTACGAAAATCATTCATATGTCTATCTGAGTCTATTGACTCCAGTATGTAGAAATTACCTTTGGAGAGTGAAGGAAAAATATGTAGAAATTATCTTGACTCCAGTATTTGTGGCATCTCTTGATGCTTGAAGCAATGGATCAAACATGGGATTGAATGCGATAGTAAATGTACAACCAATTATGTACACTAAGAAGAAGCACGATATCATGTTAGTTTTTGCAATTAGAAATGGGTTGAATTTATACTTCCAAGGACAAACTCACAAACCCATAGGAAATATCATAACAAACAACCATAGACGAAGGAATAGAGCAAAGCAAAATAATAGGCAGACCATCTATATGTGTCCCAAAATCTAGCCTCATCACATCATCATATTGTATAACAGTTTCATCAATAGAATTTTGAGTCCAGTGAGCACAGACCATCTATATGTGTCCCAAAATCCAGCCTCATCACATCATCATATTGTATAACAGTTTCATCAACAGAATTTTGAATCTAGTGAGCACAGACCATCTATATGTGTCTCAAAATCCAGCCTCATCACATCATCATATTGTATAACAGTTTCATCAATAGAATTTTGAGTCCAGTGAGCTGCAACCCTAAGCATTGTTTTTTTCATCAATATAAGAAGGGTATGCAAAACTTGGAAGCACAGCTTGGAGTCCATTCTCCTTGATAAGTCTCCGAACCATGTTTCCCAAAGTTTCGCATAGTTCAATCATTAATATTCCAGGCTTGAAAATGCTCCTCATATATTTCTGCATGTAGCAAATCAGAATATACATTGTAGAGTCGTAAACAACAACAGATAAGCTAAAATGAAGCTGTGAACAAATAAAAGAAGAGCCTATTATATATTTTAGACCTGTCTATGAACTTCTGCTACTCGGTGAACAACATTGTACATCAGCTTTTGTAGTTGTTCTAGTTCTCTAGCATCGACATGGAGATAGAAGAGCACATAGTATCCCGTGAAGCAGCGAAGGAAGGGTGGTGAGGAGAATGGATCAGGAGAGAGCCAGCTGAGCAGTGGCGCTTGAGCAAGGCCGACAGCGGCGGCACTCAGGCGAAGGGGAGCGAGAGGGAGGGGAGAATGGGAGCGACACCTCGCAGAACCCTTAGCTCCGCAGCCCACGCATTGTCGATCAAGGAGGCGCCGAGGTGGCAGCAGGGGAGGGTACCAAGAGGGCGGTGGGGGAGGGATAGGAAGGGACCTGCCACACTCATGAAGAGGGGTGGTGGAGGAGGGGGAGGAAGGGGATAGGAGCCGGAGGCGATGTGGACCGAAGGGAAGGGAAGGGTGGCGTCGAGGTGGCGGCTTGAGAGGGAGATCAAGGGTGCGGTGAGGGAAGAAGCTGGACGGGGCGGTGGTGGCTGTGGAGGTAGACCGAAGGGAGAACTTCCCTTTCCCCAGTGAGAGGACGGGAGGGAGAAGGGGAAGGCGCGACGGGCGTGATGCAGGAGACGTGCACGGCGCGGGCGAAGAGGATGAGGCGTGCGGCGATGGGGTCGGTGTGGCCAAAGAGGAGGAGGGCGGCGCGGTTGAAAGGGAAGAAGGAGCTGCGGGTGTGAGGTGGGCGAAGGGGAGGAGGCAGCCCGGGGGGGGGCAGCTAGTGTGGAAGGTGGGGAGGAGGGAGTGACGGCGGCGGCTAAGGCAGGGAAGGAAGCGAGAGCGAGGACGGGGAGGAGGCAGGGCATAGCAGCGCCATGAGGAAAGAGACGAAGGACGTGAAGCTTCGCGACGCACACGACGTGGGCCGTGATCTACCGCCCCTTCGCACGACCCGTATTGGATCTATTAGAATGGGCAGGCGGGACCGTGAGCGAGATCGGACGGTCGCCATTACACTGATCTCCACGCCATCCTGGCCGTCGTGCGTGCATCCGACGGATGATCTTTATTGGAGTGACGTGTCCATGGCCGCTGAGCCCCCTTTCCACCAAGGTTTAACTTTAGTAATGATCGTCATTAGCACTAAGTCATTCTTTTAATGACTTTAACTTTGTAAAATTTGTAGAAAATTCGTATGAACTCCAAATGAACTGAAAATTTCACCTATTTTCACTTGAAATCTTAATCTACCTACTATGTGATTTACATGCATTTTTGAATGATTTCTTATTGTTGGCTTTATTTGGAGTTTATTGTAATATCGTCTGTTCGTTAGGTTTTCGACGATTTCGACTTATTGCAAGTGCAATCTGAGGGTATTATCTGAGAATATTTATGAGTGGTACCAACACAGGCAAGCAGTTTCATCCTTTGATGCACGTTGAATTCCTATTATTTTCAAAAACTATTTATGTTGATTTTCAAGTATTATATGCATCGCTTTAATTTCAATTACCTGTATGTTAATTGGGTAGTTTAGTTATATCCTCTTGCTGCATTGACCTTCCTTGAAAATTGATTACCCCTTTTTTACCTTGAATAATTAAGATTATATGTTAGATGGGTTGTTTGATAATTTTTAGAATGATGCTTAGTCATGCTAGTAGATGTAGTTGAAATTGGTTGATGGAACTAGTCCATCGGCTGAGATTATAATTGAATTATGATTGAAATTGAGAGTTATGTTCAGATATGGAATCTAAGTTATTGTGGGCATGTTAGTCCTTGTGTTCTTTACATTTTAACTTGGACGGGTGTAGGTTATGATGAAAGTTTTATTATAAAATTATTTAGCCCCGTTTGAGTGATTAAGGACCGGTCTGTGTGGTGTTGAACCAAGCCCTATGTGCATCCACATGCTGGGTTAATAGCGAAGGCTTGGCCTATTAATCTGTAGTGTGTCTGCTATCAAACCACAAATGGATTGACAATTGTTGTTTTTATTGTTACTATTGTATTGTCAATCCAATGGGGGCATGTTAAGTTTTGTCTTACTTGCCTTTAAGGGTCACTTGTGTTTGCGGTAAAGCTTCGCAAGGACTTACTTACACAACGAGGTGTAACCGTGGTTTAGGCGACCGACAGTCTGCCATGGTGTGTATCCTCGGGTTGGTTTAATAGTTGACACATGGCATTGTAACGGCCTCGTTATGATATCTCAGGCACACTCCCACAGAAGAGTGCATTGGCTGACATTGAGAGATATTCATATCATGTGGGTAAAGCAGCACAAACTCTGTAGAGTCTCAAATCTATTCGAATAGCCGTGTCCACGGTCATGGACATTACTTGTGGGAAACGATGCACAGTTAGTTGTTGGGAATAGTAAAGGGTATGGTTGGAAATGAATTGTCATTATGAATGAGAAATTCTTGTATTGATGTTAGTTTACCCGAGTAGGATAGCTACTTTGGGTATGATTATCTTGGTGGTTGAATCTTGGAAATATTGATCCTGAATTTGAGAATCTACTATTATATCATATTTCAAACGTTTGTCAAATGGCAATTTGAATCTATATTAGTTAGCTTGTCAAATAACCTGGCTTTACACTGAAAAAGAACCATTTTAGCCATCCTTTGACATCAAGTGCATTTAATTAAACTTGTTATTCGTAGGTCTTGCGAGTACATTTTTGTACTCAGTTGGCTTGTCTTTGTTGCAGGTTAGAACGTCATAGTTGAGGTGATAACGATTGGTACTTCGGCTTTAATCCCAGTCGGTTGCCCTTGGGGTTGTGGTGCACCATTGGGAAGGTTGTTTTTATCACTTAACCTTCTATTCTTGTTTACTTAATATTCTCCACTGCTAATTTTTATTCGTTATAATTTAATCGTGTATGCAAGTGATATAATGTTGTATGGATATATGCATGTTAGCGTTGATCCTAGGAGCTAAATTGAGACGCATATCCGGGTACTCGAAATTAATCTTGCTTCTTGTTAAGGGTTACATATTTGGTGTAATTACTTAATTTGAAACCGGAAGCGTTGGTATCAGAGCATGCTGACTGTAGGTTAAAGCCGTAGAAATGGACGTTGTTAGGAATTGTGTTTGAAAAGAATATTTTCAAACTAGCAAAATTTGGCAAAAATATAAGTGATATAATTCCTTTCTTTCTTACCCATCCTAGCATCTAATTCTTACCTCCTTATTCATTTCATTTGTGCAAAATAATTTTTCCATTACTCGTCTCTCTTTTCCAACAATAGACACGTTAAGTAGTCTTCAGTGGGAGCAATGGCGGAAGGACAGGAAGACGTGGTCTCGCTGTGATATTAGGACTAAGTAGGGATTAATCATAGATTATATACACCCCAATTATCATCCTTAGCTTAGCAGACGCTGGATTTTGTACTTTGAATTTTGCTCTTTTCTTTTCCGAGTAGTTGCGCATCACCTACGGGTAAATGTATAGCAAATATGTCAGAAAACTAAATGTGTTTGTTTGCATAAATGTGCTAGGTTAAGTCCCTCCACCTCCTGTCATTTACTTACCTCATGCTTTTCCCTTGTATCTTTTGTCAGTTGCTAACAACTCGTATGGTAACAGGATGTCAGGTCGAAAAACTCATTTAATATCAGAGATCATGGAGGACTCACAGCTTGTGGGTTCCCAAGGTACCGATAATCAGCCCCCGAATCCTCAACAGCGTAATACGGAGCACCCTGACCCACAATTTCAGCACATGGGTCGACGAAATGAGGTGCCTCTATCGCAGCCATCCGTGGCTGAAGTGCTGGTCTAGATGGAATGAAGCCGCCAAGATCAGACCCACAGTTGAACATCACTCAGTGTGCTAATAATGAGAAGGTTCTTTTAGCTTCTAATCAACTTGAAGGAGCAGTTGGTGCATGGTGGGATAATTTTTTGTGCCATGAAGCCTGCCAGTCACATTCCATCTTGGGATGAGTTTCGGTCGGCCTTCCGAGTAGAACATGTTCCCACAAGCATCATAAGCATCAAGAGGCGTGAATTTCTCACGCTAAAGCAAGACAAGAAGTCTGTGAGGGAGTATCTCTACGAGTTCAATCATTTGGCTCGTTATGCTCCGAATGATGTCTCCACTGATGCAAGAAAGCAAGACCAGTTGTTGAATGGGCTGACTGAAGTGATGCAGCTGGAGCTTGCTGCACATGACTTCCGCGACTTCCACCATCTGGTTGACAAAGCTATTGTGGTGGAGAATAAGATGCAAGCGGTTGTGGAACTGCGAAAGCGCAAGTGGGCTGCATAAAAATCAACAAGTCGCAGTTTTCAAGAACCATGTGTAGGGTAGCCCATCTCTCCTGAATTTCAAGCCCTAGCACCTCTGAGACCTTCTATGCAACTATCTCATCCACCTCAGTGTGAGATTCAGCAAGTGCAACCTAGAAAGAAGCAAAGAAGCCAACATTACCACAATAAGAAAGTTACTTATTTCACTTGTGGCAATGTGGGGCATTTTGCAGAATATTGTCCGGAGAAGAACCCAGCTGATTCCGGTCAAGGCCAAGAGCTTGAAGCATCCTTTGATCAGAGGTCCAATGTCACTTCATTGCTTTGGGCTGCTTCCCTCACACACGAACAGGAAACAACATGAACAATTAATGCAAAACAGTGATAGAACTTGAAATTGCTGTGAATTCCAGCAGCTTCCCTCATGCATGAACAGGAAACAGAGAAACCTCTCATGTATGTGCCTTGTCAACTAAATAGCAAGCACTAGTATCCTGGGTTCTTGTGCGCCAATAGAAATATTAGTTCGTGTGTGTATGTGCACCCATGGCACGCAGGCCCGACTCAGACTCGAACTCACTCGCAACCTGGTTTAGAACTTGTACTCGGAAACTAAAGATAGAATAGCACAGATTTAAGGAAATAAGTAACTGATTTTAAAATAAAAAACAGGAACCATAATATCTCCTATGCGAATCAATTTTGGAGTTGTAGCTGCACACGCCTGATCTTCCCTCTCGAATTGATTTCCTACCTGCCCAACCCTTTTCTATTTCCTTTATTGCACAGATCAACATCAATTCTTTTATTCTTTTGTCCTTGCACAACTAAACCAATGACCCAATTTGTAGAGCTAGGTGGCGCCGTATCAGCTTTCCCCTCGGTTGATGAGGATTCAAATGCAGGGAATCCTTCGAATCGACCTTCTTCCCTATTTCCAGGCGCCACAACCATTTTTCAATTAGCTGCTACCTCGGTGAGTCTCTCGTCAATTCCTTCTATCCCTACCATCCTTTGTGTGCATGCAAACTAGTGTGCAACTCCTTGTAGCATCTCCATCCCTACAACATGCCGTCCCCCGGAGCCATCCTTGGCCGCTGCTGTTCAACGTCACTGAGTCACACAATAGCTAATCCCTTGGGGATCAACCTCCTCTGCAACAATTAAGCAATGCAGCTGAGTACAAAAATGTACTCGCAAGACTTATGAATAACAAACCTATACATAGCTACATGCAAGCTGAAACAAAGGGGGAAGCTATAGGGTTCATTTTCAGCACAAAGCCATAGTTCACTTGCAATAGATAATAGATTGAAGGCAGTTTGACAAATCTATTTTCATTTGATTAAATAATAGTAAGACAACATTTATAAGCACAAATAACATCCTAGAGGTGACTTCCTAATAGCCACCACAACATAGCATGAATTACCCATTCGTACCACCCAAATTCAAGTTTTATTGAAAACGTAAAGTCTAATTCTTGCGGGAAATAACCAAGCATGTCCATAACCTAGGACGAGGCTATTCAAATAGTTTATACCCTGCAGGGGTGTACCAATGTACCCACACGCCATGCCGCCTTTTCGCCATGCAATAGAGCACACTTCCTTAGGTATGCTGGCAAGGCTAAGTCCTACGAGACATTTCCAATATTGTGTATTAACTATGAGCCGCCCGTATGATGGAAACCATACGTTGTGTCGGAGACATCAGCAGAGAGATAACCTACCGATGCTCCTCGGGGTAGGGGACTTAAACCCAGAACCATCCCGTCACGCCCAACACATGTAGATTAACTCCTTTTTCACACAACACACACAACCTCCTGCGACTCAGAGCTAACACACGCCAAAGTACTAAGTCAAGAGAGGTCCCATATCCCTCTCATGTGGTTAGTATGCAAAAGTTCTTGGATCAATGGCGTAAGTAATTCGGCCCTTGTTGACTCGGGCACCAACCATGCACACCCGACAAATGCACCATCCAACCAATGTGCCCAAGTCTAAAACATTTTATTTTCAGTTTTAGTTTTCCAAATACAATATATACATGGGTACCCTGACCCAAGTAATTTAAAGTGATGATATAATAACCATCGCCGAAGCGATGATTCCCATTCTACCGTTCTAAGCATTGCTAAGCGACACAACTCGTATACTACAATATAAAGTGACTAGAGCCCATCCATCGAGCTCTAAATCACAACGGAGATAATCCTAGGCTCAGTAGTAAAGGATGGATGCTTACCTATAGTTCATTTAACTAATTAGGTAAACTATCGCGACTAAGAAATAACTTGTCACATAACATGCATACATATAGTTGAAACATTTGAAATATTAACATGCGCAAATAATAGGATCAACGTGCACCAAAGAAAAACTGCTGGCCTTGCTAGAGATGACTTTCTTGCTGCGTAGGATCACTCTCATAATAAATAACTTCATCAGAACCTATTGAAAGAACGAAAAGATCAATAAGAACGAATAACACTGAAAATACTGAAAAATTCAAATTCATCCAAAAATCATGAAATTTTCATAGAAGGTAGAGCATGATTTTAAATGAATTTAGCAATAAAAAATAAAATTATTTGGATGATGCATGCAAAATTTATAGCTAAAACAAAATAAGCTTTCAAAAGAAATGCAGAAAAATCTCTCTCGGGTAGTGTTCATCCGAAATTAAATTTTTGGCGAAATTTTCCAAAGAGGTGGTGAACATGAAGATTTTATGATGGACAAAGCACCACATGAGATGAACAATGGAATTTGATTCACCTTATTTGGAGCTAAAATGAATTTCTTATGATTTTTCAAAGTCAAGAAAGTAGTGCCCAAACCATATGTAAAATAATATTTTCAGGGATAGTAACATACTCAAAACCTATTCTACAATAAAGTACAGTAACAGAGGAGACCAACAAGCTTGCTTTTGCCCAAATTGGAGTTACAGAGAAAGACTTATGCATTTTTGAAGTTAAAACAATTTTTAGTGCAAGAAATAATGCTAAACCGAAAGTAATCCTACTAACGATTAAAACTGGAACAGTAACAAGCCTAAAAAACTAAACCAAAATAAAATACACTAAAAATGTAATCCAACAAAATTTGAATCATCCAAAAAGGAGTTAAAATGAAATACTTATGCTATTTTGAAGTTGAAAGCAATTTACAGTACATAAATAACTCATATATGGATTTCCCTTATAACCCTTGAGCTGAAAACGTTGGGACCGTTGAGATATAATTGAACGGTCCAAATGAGAGGAATGTTCGGACGGTCTGAACGTTCAAAGTGATCTGGCCCGTTGAAACGAAATCGGACGGTCCGAATGTTCAAAACAATCTGGGCCGTTGAAACAAAATCGGACGGTCCAAACAAAATACAAGTTCAGACTCTGGCTTAAGCGAAACGAACTGACAGGTGGGTCCTACATGTCAAAGACTCAAGCTTTGACCAGAGTTTAAACTTCTTGTTTTCTGTTCAAGGGCCCACATGTAAGAGATACATTAACCCAATACTACTGGATTAACATAGAAAAGTGGGTTTAGGATAGTGATTAGTGGCTAATGATTGTGCTACAGTGTGTGTCCAAAAAAGACAACACAGGGGCGTTCCCGGCTGTGATCTTCTCTAGCTAATCGCCGGTGAAGGAGGCTATGGCGACGTGAGCTAGGGGCTAAAATGGGTTCCTAATACTATTGCACTCCCGATCATGGCCGGAGCTTCGCCAGAGGTGGACGGAAGCGGCAGTGCGATGAGGTGGAGTGGAGGTGAAGGTATGGCAAATACGGCAACTACGCTAAGGCTACGCTCTAGGTGATCTAGTGCGCGCATGAGCTAAAGAGGGGCTCTAGGAACTCACCGAGATGACCCAGAGGTGGGGAGGTTGCCGGAGGAAGGCTAGCGGCGGTGGACGGCTGCGGTGCTATGGCTTCACCGAGGGGAGCTCGACCTGAGCAAAATGAGTGAACAAGAAAGGTAGGGAGAGCTTAAGTGAGTGCATGAGATGGCGCTTGCACGAGCAATTGCTCAAAGGACCACCTCACTGGAGTTGGGAACGAATCGAAGGCGAGTGTTTTCGGCCGAACAATATCAAATCCAAAATTTGGTGATTCCTGTGAATACAACCCAAAATTGGATTAGAGGAAATGATAAAGGTGATAAGGGGAGCAAAGTGACGTGAAAAGAATTGGGAAAGAACCCCTGTGCCGCCGGGACGGTGTTGAGGACGATGGCGGCGCTTCGGGCTTCCTTAGAATTGAGCTCAAATGAGTAGTGGAGAAGGTGAGGGAATTCTCGGTGGTGTCTAAAAGATGTGGGGGAAGCTATGAGGAAGCTTAAATAGAGATTGGGGTGGAGGGCTCGCGAGGAAGGAGCTCCACAGTGAACTTGGTCCATGGACGAGCTTGAGCGACAGTGAAGCGATGGCGAGGTGACTGGAGCAGGTGCGGGTGCGAAACCATGGGCCAAACCATTAGCGTGCATCGCAAACCGGGGGCGGTCATTGACGATGATGCACAGTGGAGCTTGGCCACTGGCGAGCGCGAGCGAGGTGGCGTGGGGGTGTTGTTCACGTGGAGACGAAGCTCTGAAGCCGAAGGGCCCACCAGTCAGCGAGCGAGGAAAGGGGGCTGAATCGGTTTAAACGAATGAGACATGTTCTGACCGTCAGATCAAGATCGGACGGTCCAAGTGACGGGGATGTTCAGATGGTCCGAACATCCCATTCAATCTTGATCGTTGATTTCCAATAAGACAGTTCACGCGAGGGGGTGCGTTCGGATGGTCTGAATTCAATCTAGACCGTTGATTTCCAAATCGGAAGGTTCACAATGCGCAAGGATGGTTGGGTTGAGTTGAGTGCACCAGTGCAGTTAGGCGGTTCGACTAAAACAAGTGGCTCAAGCCAGGGTTGGGTCTAAGCCCGAGGAACAGTGAAAACTGATTTTTGGAAAGATGAGGTTGAGATGGTTAGAGAATTTTTAGAGAGATTTTCATAGCTCCAAAAATTCGAAAATTTTTATGGAAGGTTATTGGATCTAAGAAAAACATTGTATAATTTTTCCAAAATGTTTCATGCACTGCATTTCTCTCTAGAAAAATCACAAGTTGCTGCCCTAGGGTTTTGACCAAGAGTCAAACTGGTTTGACTAGCCCTTTATAATTAGCACAAAAAATCTAAAAATTATGAAATTTTTTCAGAGGGGTTACTAGGGTGGTCTAGAAGCTAGGAAAAATATTTCTAGAGGATGATCACAAGATTTGCTTAGGGAGTTTTCAAGGACTATGCTTCCATTAATTGAAACATTGGTCTTTGAAATTAGGAAACCCTAGGGAAAAATTTCCAGAAAATTTCAAATGACAACATGAGGCATCAAAAGTTTCAATTTCTCCTCATTTTTATACATTTGAAACACACACCAATGTTTGGGATGTTACACTGCTGTAGCCTTTAGGATTATGGTTTATACAATGAATGATGTCAATTTGGGGTTTTCGAATGCGAATCTCGCATAACCGCTTAGTCAAGATTTAGTATTTAATAAAAATTGCTAAAATAGATGACATGTCCAATATGAGTTTGGGAGTTTCTAAAAAGAAAGTCTAGAGAGGTTTACCTCTGTTGTTTTGTATAAAAATAAAAATAAAAAACTTAGTTTGTGAAACTGGCGAGTTATACTATATTATGAGAAGTGTGAGAGGTGTATCTCACAAGTAGATAGGGGGAGATTCTCGCCCGAGTCAATTAAGGACTGAACACCGGTATATCCGACCTAAGCATAAGCGTACAACCAGATGTGCCGGTATGGGATGGCCTTAGCTAATTAAGTCAATGCATACTAGCATTGCACGTTGGTAGGACGTAGTAGTGCGAGCATGACCGGTATAGGCATGTTCGAAGGGGTTCCCTTCATCGACGCATTGGGCACAAAGCCTTTCGACACAACGATTGTGGGGACCCCCGGGTTATTTCCGCAAGACCAAGGCATTCCCGGCCTTATGGAGATAACTCTGGGTCTCCTGTGAATGGATTGTAACTTAACTCTATCTAAGCGAGAGGCTTGACCGAAAACTAGAGCCCCGACGATCATGCGCGCTGCACCTCTACGAGCACTACATGATAATCGGTTCTCCAATAGTCCAAGCACTACACTTAGTGAGTTAAATTCAAAGCCACGAACAACGAGTATGAGATCATGTTGGCTCCCAAGATCAGTGACCAACATGCCCCAAACTCACATATAGCATTGATCACATCCATACAACATTTATACATTCATAGTTCAAAAGACATACATCATAATAGTTCAAGTCTACAACTATTACAACTGGCCGACCGGCCAAATTCAAATAAGAACATAAAGTAATAGTAGAAGCAATGTAAATAAACCAAAAGTCCAGCATGGTATGCCCCATAACCCATCGGCAACCGACTGGGAGTTAAATAATAGCACTACTCATCATTGTCTCCTATATCGACACTAACGAGCTCATCGGGCTCAAAGTCTTCCTCAGCTGAAATTGTAGCAACCGGATTGAGTACAAATGTACTCGCAAGTCTTACACAAATAAAAATTAGTTATGCTAGAGGTTGTTTCAAAGGATGGCATTAATGGCTTTAGTTTTGCGAAAGACGCAACTATTTTCAACTTACACATACTAGTTTATCAATTGCCATTTTAAAGACAGATAAGTGATAAGTTGAATAAGAAATGAATCAAACAAACACCAAAGTGGCAGCCCACTTTGATGCACTAAAGTACATGAACACCCGTTCATAACGAATACCAAGTTGTACCCACAAATTTTAATTCAAAGTCTAACAATAGCAACCATATAACTCAAGTGGTTGTCCATAATTGTGGACATGGCTATTTGAATAGATTTATCTATGCAGAGGTGTACTACTTTACCCACACGACTCGACTAGCCCGTAAGCCACCGGAAGTAACACACTTCCTTTGGTGTGTTGGCCGGGGAGAATCGAGATACGATCATTTTTAGCAAGAAGACCCTATTGAGGTAAGTCCCCCTTGCAAGATGGTCCCTTACTTAGTACAAGTGGTGGATAGCACTTGCTAAGCGGCTCACAAGTTGTATTGGAAATACCGATGCAATATAAATAACCGAAATTGGTGCTCCCATGCACACTATAGAAAATTACATCGGTTCCTAAGGACAAATGATCGAACATAAGTGCCTTTACACCACCATGGTACTTAACACAATAAAAACTTCCCCTTACTTAACCATACAGTACCCATATCCCACGTGTGGTAGCACGAGTTTTACTTGAATCAAAGATGTTACCAAAGTTTGATCCTTGTTGATCTAGACAAGTCAACCACATACCTGATCTCGTTCACGAAGGCACCCTCACTAGCAACCACTTGTCCAGACCCAAAACTCATTTAAAATGACAAAATTTAACTCATAAAATAGATATGAAGATCTGAAATAAAAGATTATAAGAAAGTTGTGTTTCTACCATAATTGTCGGGTTATTGCCGACAATCAAACTACCGTTTCTAGACTTGCATGGCTAAGCAAAACCCGTTCAATATATATTTCACACAAACTAACTTAAGTATGTGGTACTGGGATAATTCAAGATTAATCTCAATGAATAGGACATAACTAACTACACATCACAAAATAGCGATATAGTCAAAATAGCATGCAAGCAATTATCATTGCACTAACCTATCAAAACTGGGATCAAATATGATGCAAAAGAAAGTTCAAATGATGCTTGCCTTGCTGGTAGTTCAGTTGTTCACTCTCGGTGGCGTACGAGTTAATATCAATAGCCTCGGAATCTATAGAATTAACGATATCGATAAACACCAAGAAATACCTCAAAAATAAAAGTGCTAAAAAATGCATGATTTTTCTATAGTGGCTAGTGCATGATTTTAGATGATTTAGGTGAAAGGGTTATTCCATTTGGAGTTATTATGTGAAAGTTAAAGTATTTCGAATTTCAGGTTCCAATAGGCCTTAGTTCATGTAATTTAATTATTTGGTCAAAATTTGTAGAGCAGTGGGGGATACAAAGATTATATATATAAATAGAGAATATTATTACAAGTCCAAAACATTTGGGTTCATCTCATTTGCAGTTTTTATGAATTAGTTATGCATATTTAAAGTTATCAGCCTTTTTCTATTGTAAAAATAATAGAGTTATGGATCAATTTTCAAAAAAATATTCTCTGCTATATAAACATGTTTGAAACCAAATTTAATATAAAGTTCATTAAAAATGAAAATTATCAACACTTGTTTCATCCATTTTGGAGTTGAGAAGAATTAGTTATGTATTTTTGAAGTTAAATACATTTTAGTGTGCAAATTAATAGATTTCGAATTTTATAAAGCATTTTCTACTTTTTACACCGGGCGCTGTGCTAGTCGCAGTCATTGACTGGTGGGTCTGGTGAACAGTGTGCTTTTATTTTAATCTCCAATTTTCGACCTGACATGTGGGGCCCGCTCGTCATAGACTTAGACCGGTGAACCGAGTTCACCGGTGCACAAGCACAGCGCGCAGCGCGCTTAAGGAGCATGGCCCACCTGTCATTGACTCGGAGACTTAACTTAACCCGTTAACACACAATTTTTCGACAAAGATCTTCCATTAAATGCTAAGGACGATGCTAGAGTCGTTGTCGGGCATTTCGACAACAGCACTCTTCCTTGCCCGTCATCTCGCCAGCGATTCTGACCACGGTGGAGCCGGGCAAGGGCATCGACAGGTGCGCAATAGTATTGCGCACCCAACGGTGGTGCTCTCGATGGCTGAGCTGGCCGGTACCTACGGCTAGCCGGAGTTGAGCGGTGGCGTTCATACTGTTGGAAATATGCCCTAGAGGCAATCATAGAGATCATTATATTTCTTTATGTTCATAATATTTGATAATATGTTATCTTGTTCCTTGAATGAATCATCAGTTATGAAGATTAAACGAGTACGTGACTTGTTGGTGAAGCTCTTTTCACTTATGATGATGTCGTTCTAAATGTATCCCTGGTCGAATGTCACTGGTCGGAACGCTAGTGACTCTACGACCAGCACATGTATTGATTGATGACCATGTTTCACCGGTCATGAAAATAGGGATATCGAATCGATAATGTGGACACATGTTAGAGAACATGGTGTTGGATAAGACCCACCTTGAGACACTATTGAGATTGTTATGATTCTATGTGTCGTTAGTTGGTCTCAAGCAATGATGATGTATAATCATTAGACCTGAGATCAGCATAGTTTCCTACATGTGTAATAGCACTCTTAGGGGTTGCCAAACGCTACTCGTAATTGGGTAGATATAAAGGTAGCTTTTGGGTATGCTATGAAACATGCAGAGGGATGTGACTGGTCAGATATGGGATTTGCCCCTCCTAACATAACAGGATAGATATCTCTAGCCCCCTCGAAGTGGTCGGATAAAGAAAGTGCATGGCCATGCCACTGGTGGTCGAAGAGTTCGACCACATAAGGTTATCCGATACTCGATCGAGAAAGTATTGAACAGTCCATGGATGACACAACCTCTCACCTGGAGTTCAACCAGATATCGTGAGGCAAAGGAAGAATACATGAGTAGGTGTTAGTTCGACCGCCACGGATCGGTCGTATGGAGATACAAGCAAGTCGTAGACTGGTCGAACGTAATCACAGAGTGGTCGAAACCAAGTCGTAAGGAGTTACGAGTTGGTCGTGATCAAATAGAAAATGGTCGTATAGAGATAGGACCTGGTCATAAGTGATGAGGACCTGGTCGTAGATCATATTGCATTAAGGTTCGTCCGATATAATTTGTGTGTATTCGGGAATCATTATGTCCTGCTAGGAACTGCTACGACTCGTGGTCGGAAAGGGTTTCTGAGTCACAACCGAACTACGCATGAACCTAATGGGTCACACACTTAACGGGTTGGAACAAACCAGTATAGATATGTTGTAGGTGTAAAAACCCAACATGAGTGAGGGGGTGGACGTCGGTCGTCTGACGGGCCATCGTCCACGAGAATAAAAAATGACACGAGGATTTATACAGGTTCGGGGGTCCGAGAGGACCGCCCTACTCCTGTCGGTGAGCCAACGGGGGGTTACCTCTGGAGAGGGAGTCCCCGAGGGCTCACCAGTTTGAACATGTTTCTTTATTTGCTCAAGAGAGCTCTCCTCAAAATGAGGCATACATGGGGTATTTATAGGCTCCCAAGCCTGTACAAATGACCAAAATACCCTTTAGGGGATGACTATCCTTTGAGTACAAGTGAGGGGTACAATAGTCTTTCAGGAGCGTTACTGCACTTCTTGGACCTGTACGCGAGTCTTCTGCAAGGCGGGCCCCATTAGTGTGATTGATGAATTATTCTTACAACAGGATACGATTCGTAAAGCGTGTTCGGATAGGATCCGTCACGGGCACTATATAAGGAGATGCATGAGGCTGTTGGGCGTTAGACGAATTGACATGAGTTGCTCTATCGAAACCCTAGCCGCCATCTTCTTGAGAGCCTTGCCGTGTGACTTGGTGCTAGCACACCGGCGTACGGTTGTTCCTTCCTTGGACGTGTGGATACCTTAGAGGCACTTCTACGTTGTTGCACTTGAGGACGATCCGCGATCTTCGCAAGGAACTTCAGAGGTGCTGGAGGAGACGATCGACTCGTGAGGACGCTGGACGATCAACTACGACCACTGCATCAACGTGCTTGACGTTGGACGATCGACTACGACCAGTACATCGACGCGCTCTTCATTGGACCAGGCTGCTTCGACTCTTCTTCCGCTGCTCTGCGCATCTAGTGGTAACGATTTGTGATCATCTTCTTGCTTGGCTTCCTGGTTTGCGTGGTAGAAATTTTGAATTGTTTCTATCGTAGCCTACTCGTATCCCTTCACATACAGCAAGCATGCATGTACAAAATGAAGCTCCGCAGCGTCATTCAGGTGGGTGCCAAAGCTTCTAGGGACTATGAGGGAGCTACCTGAAGGTCGGAGAGAAGAGGTGAGGGCTGGAGCTAGCTCGACGTCGACAATGTCCACGACGGCGGTTGCGGTTCACGCGGAGAGGACGACTAGACCAAAACGAAGATGAATGAGTGGTCAGAGCAACTTAAGGGTCATATGAGATTGCTAAAGAAGTGAGGAATCGGAGAATGTCTCACCGGATCGAAGTGGGAGACGAAAAGTTGTCCTTCGGCCGTAAAAGGTCCAAACTTCAATTCAACTAGATCCTGTCGTGCATTAGCCAAATCGATTGAGGGGAAATCTTAATTATGCTTAGAGGTACAAGGTGACGCGCATAGTTGAGGATAATACCTCCCGAAGACGAGGAAGACACGATGGTGTCCTCCGGACGCGTGCTCCAGGGCTTGCAATGGCACCACAGTGGTCCGGGAGCTACAAGCAACGAGAGAAGCTCGCATTAGCAAAAATGGACATGAGGGTGATTATAGAGTCGAAAGTTACCACCCGGTGGAGGCTTACCCAAGTGAGGAGCAGATGTGAGCCTCCTTCTCCTCAACCGAAAAGAGGAGAAGTGAGGAGATATTAGGGTTTGTAGGGTTTTTATGCCGAGTGAGTGACGGATTTGGCAACAGGATGAAATGGTGATGCATTGCGTTGGTCGGAACAGGCGGTGGATTGACGCCATCGACAGAGCGCCGCAGGAGCTTGCGACGTGTGTTGAAGGAGCTCTGCGAGCGCTCTAGTGAAAGGAAAGAGACGGATTCGACAGGTGCACTCGACGTGGCAGCGACTCACGCGCGCGCACTCGTGTCCGATTTCCACTCGTGTCCGGTTAAGTGAGTTTGTGAGGACCATTCGATCTTGGCTGGACGGCTCAGATTAGATGGGAGGTTCGGACTGGTCCGAATAGTTACAAGATCTGGTCCATCGAATTTTAATCGGACGGCTTGCGCGAGGTGCATTTAGTTGATTCGACCGAATTAGCTCGCCTAGTCGGACTCGAGCCCGAGGAACAGTGTACGCTGGTTAGGTCTAATATTATGACTCAGATTTAAATTGTTTCCTCTACTTTGACCAAGGCCTTAAAAATAGAAATAAATTTCCTAAAATCCTGAAATAATTCAGAGGGGTTCTTGGGAAGATCTACTGTCCATAAAAAAAATTCTTAAACCTTACTGTTCAAGATATATTTTGCTCAGTTTAATATTCGAACTTAGAATAGGTCGTTGAATTGTGTTTGAATTTTCTAAGGGTTGAAACCAAGCCCAAAAATTTGGGAAAAATTATATTAATTCATGATAACTATTGTTGTATTTGAATAAACTGCTTCTAGTAGATGTTCATAAGGTTTTGTTCCTGTTTTCTTTTGGAGTTGAATTTCGAAGTGTAGGTTTAATCTGTTTTTGAGATTTTCCAAGTGCAATATATCATATAAATGCTCGAAAACAATGATGCATGCTCATGAGATGCATAGTAATCCTCTTTATTAATTTGGGGATGTGACAACGGTAAATACCTCACTTGATAGGGGTGTAACCAGGCGAAGTGAGGGTGCTCATTCATTGTAGGACAAGCGTTAGCTAGAACGGCCGTTAGATTAGGAAGTGGTATTTAAAAAGCAACCTATTTAATTATAAAAAATAGTCGTGAAAATTTAGAATTTTTGCTACTCTTACCTCTCCTAGCCTTCTCCTCTCATCTAAGTTATTCTTTTGGATATCTCCTCTCATCTTCTTTCAAATGATCCTAGTTTTGGGAGAAAGAATGCTCTCTGAAAATAAATGCTTTTAATCATATTTAAAGTATGAAAAACGGAGCCAAAATATTTTGGAAAAGCCCATAAAACATCCTACATGAAGTTCTTTTGAAAATTCATTATTAAACTAACAAGGATGTCACTCTAGATGGATTTTTCCAAAAATTTCAGAACTTAGTACTTTCGGAAAATGATGTGATGTACTAATCTTTAAACCCCTCTTGCCTTCATTTGGTGTTAAATTGATTGATATTACGAAGGTCTAAGTATCCATAAAGACCAAGGGGTAGTATGACCTGAAATTTAGCCATAGGTGTTGGTTAAATAACATAGAGAATGAATAAGAAATTGTGCTACAATTATTTTCTTGTCTAATATCATTTCTTATCCATGTCTCTTATTTATGGGATCGCTAACTTTCCTTTTCCTTAAAATATAGATGCTGACCTACTAGGAGCCACAATACCACACGAGTGCCTTCGAGGAGGGTACGCTGCAGCACACCTTATGGGTGATGCTACAAAGACGCCGACCGGTCAGACACGCCTCGATATCTGGTCTTGACAAAGATGCCCTCTCATTGCGATGTCCACTGAGTACCTTACCCAGGTGCTCATCCGAGGGCATAGCTTTGGAGATCTCACCTTTCGTTACTACTTGCAGGGCTCTACTATCCTTTCTATGACCAGCTCATGGTCAAAAGCCTTTCCAAGACCACCTTGTGGTCGTAAGGCTTTCTACGACCAGGTCGGTTACGACCACCCTGTAATCGATAAAGCCTACAAACATGTGGGCCTAATCGATGAGAGACTCTTATACACTTTGTTAAATACACATCAATTAGGTTACACAGTTATGCTCTGGAATAATTATACGTATTATACCTCTGTCCTTGATGTAACTGCCAAGCGACGTGCGGTGCAATTTCCTCTGACAATAACTATCATCAACATGTGCATTTGATCAAGCGTAAAGGCGCCTGTTGCCATGGAGTAACTGTCACCCCTTCACACACAATATAAGGGTTGACGTCAATGGATAGGGGAGAGAGGTGACCGAGGTTAGCCGTAAGAGATCATTGAGTCTTAGTTTCAGTGATTTCTTCCCAATTGTAACAAGCATACTGAATACAAGAACATAGGAGTAGGGTTATTATTGTCTCAAGAGAAGGCCTGAAACGGTATAAATCCCCGTGTCTCTTTCTGTGTGAATCTATTTCGTAGGAAGCCCCCTCCCCACTCCCCAAACAATCATTCGTAAGATTGACACTAGATCATCGACACATACCAAAGGTTAGTGAGCGATGGTATCGACAGATGCTGAACAAACTAGAGAATTCGTGTGTTATGTGTAAAGTTATACTCCTCTAGAGAGTGTAAATCTATTTAAATAGCTATGCTGGCGGTGATGAGCGTGCTAAGTGCAGCATTGCCAAGTATAGTCTTGATTTTCATAAAAATAGTTTCGTTTGAAAAAGTGGAAAATGGTTTGTTGATTTATATTTGAGTTGAGTGCCATGTCTATGGCTGAAAATAAAATGTTGCTCACGGCTGAGGAGGGTTGTGAGTTGTTATTTATTTAGTTACATACCCGTTGTCCTTTATCTATTTAACCGCTCTTTAAATTTTCGTTGCAAGGTACTACATACTGATATCGCAAACAAAATTTGCTTAATGCTAAAATTTTTTTGTAGTATAGAGCCTCATCTTTTGTTAGCCTTGCATTTATACAAATCTTGCGATACACTATAAGTCTTGCTGAGTACGCAATGTACTTAATCTTCCTTAAATTGTTGTTCAAACTTAGAGGATGAGCCTATGCCAGACAACGCTTTCTTCGCACCTGGTACCGAAGGGTTCGGTGACGGGTCTTTCTAGGACTTGTCTCTTGTCGGTTGCCTGAGGGTTCGGATGGGCATACTGCTGGGCCACTTTGATTTGTTTACTATGTTTTCCACTACACTATGTTGATACTCAAGTTTTATTTGGACGGTCGGCCCTTGTGATGTAAACTCTGTAACCGGCTAAGTTATGTACCATACTTGTTTCATTTTGTATGTATAAATATATGAATGTGATTATCAATATTGTGGATGTGTGTACTAACCACTGATCATGAGACTAGTACGTTACACTCATGAGGGTTTTGGGTATTCAAAGCCTGGGGTCTGACATAAATCTCTCTTGACTTGTCCTTTTTTTTTTCTATTCTGCTACCAAGTTGTTATGGCGTTGCCTGTGCCCCTATGGTTCCATCGCCCACGTGACTTTTCCATGTTCTTAGCTTCCCTTTGGCCACGCGTTTCCCTATGCATCCAAGTTCTCTTTGCTGCACTTGACTCGTGATGGGGTGAGCACCCAAATGTGAAGCTTCTCGCCAATCTCTCTCTCTCTCACTCTCGGCAAAGGAGCCGATCGACAAGGGGAGGGCAGTAGGGAGAGTGGGGACGGTAGGTGGCGAGCGGAGGGAGATGGGGGTGACTGGCTGGGAGCAAAGGACAACTAGCAGATCCCATTGATGAGGTGACACTGTGGGCTGGTAATGAGGCACCATGCTAGCCTTGACTTCTCCAGATCTGGGTCTACCAGCAATGAGGTAGTAGGTCGACCTCTCCTTTCGATGAGCTAGACTACTTGCTGTAGTCCATGCGCTTCCTGTTCGGGTACAAATTGTTGCAAATGTTACTCGAATTGTTGGAGCACCCTTTCTCCATTATTGTAGAAAGTGATTTGGTTTGTTGCAATACATCTTCCTGAAATTTTGTAGGAAATTGATTTTTATTGCAAGCATTGTCGCCGATTGTTGCGCACATGAAATCAAAATGTTTCATAAGTTAGTTTCAAATATTGCAAATGTCTTGATGTTGTAACAATTATTTTCAGATGTTGCAACTCTTATTTTCAAATGTTGCAATGTTGTAACAATGAAATTTGTTTGATTGGTATATTTGAATTAGTTTTAAAGTGCGGTTAGGTCCTATACTGATGGTTTCCATGTAATTTCGGAGAGAATATGTTATTTTTTCCCAATGTTTTTTTGGAGGTGATTGGGCGAAGGAAGAATTTTTTGTTGTGTTGGGGGTGCGTGTTGTTGCATAGCACTTTCGCTTGTTTCGGGAGGAAGGAAAAATGCACCGAGATAAGACGGCTGAGCATCATGTTGCCAGATTGGATGGCATGGCATGGCATACGGCGCTGATGCACATAATGTAACAACCAAAAATTCACAATTTGGGAAGACATAATAGAATTGAATGAGAAAATAATTTTTGAGCATATTTTACATGAGAAACTAACCATACAAGATTTTTGAACTTTTGTATAAAGCAAATAATGAAATTCATACAAACATGCACTTGTAAGAATTTTAGGGAAACACAATGAGAATAAGTGTGAGAATTATTTTGGGCATATTTGCTTAGGGAAATAATTATTAAGCAACTTTTGTAGATTTTCAAGGGTAACAATGCAATTACATGAAAATAGAAACTTGTAAGACTTTTTGAGAAAGTCACAGACAAGATAAATTTCTGAAAAATTTACATAAGCAACTAACATTATGTTAGGAGCCCTCACAAAAAGTGTCGTAAATTTAGGACCTTGTTTGCTCGGTACAAAAATTCAGTAAAACCTTCAGCTTTTAATTCCAAAAAACCTGATTTAATTTCCCTCTCTCCACTCACTGATGTGTGGGACCCACATGTTAGAACCTTTCTTCCACCTCATTCTCCCCCTTGCCAGAGAGTGCTTGTGCAAGCTCCGCCTGTACACCCACAAATTTCGTTGTCCGCCCACCATTTCGACCTCCAACCACCTCCGCATACCTCACCCACAAGAAACGAAGCTGGCCACTTTGATCTCATTGTCATTCTTGTCTTCATCTCGCTACTTGAAGCCTTCTCCTCTGTGTCAAAACACTCCCTATCCATTACCATTCCCATTCCTCCACTTCTCAGTAAGTTTCATCCACAAACTCGCCCAGAACACCTCGTCGTCCTGAGCTTCGGTGCACGCACTCCGTCAAAGCAAAACCGTGTCCTGGTGAGCCAAACCCTAGATGTGCACGTCATCTTGCGCCATTTGGCCCACTCAAGCATATCCTCACTTCCCTACTCTTCGATTGTAGTATAGCACTGCAAATTGCACCTTCTTGTTTGTCTCTGGCGCCGAGGTAGCCACGAAGCATCTCCGAGCTCAGTGAGCCCCTATTGACTTCGTGCTCGGTTTGAGCTTCACCTTAGCTCACTGAACCTCCTCGCACCACCCATTTTCAGTTATTGTCGCTCACATGGAGCTATCACAGTGAAGCTTGCCACCTTCATCTCGGATCTTCATCGTCAAGCTATCTCGGCCCTTCTTCGACCTCACTGACTGGTTCCTCGTGATCGTCGTAAGCTACCAGAGCATAAGCCTGCTTTAATTTGGATAGTGTGAGACGTTTGCACTGAATTCGTCGGTAAGGTCCATGGCGCCGCCACGGGAAGTCACCGCTGGTTCGCCTTAGACGACCCTAGGGCCCAGAGCTACACCAAAACCCTTTGCAACAACTCCCTTAGCCAATTGGAGCCCCAAGATCACCAGGTATGGACCCCTACCGTGAATGCCATTTCCCCCGAAGTTTCCCGCCACCGCATCGCCGCCGTCGTGCACCTGTCCAGCCACCTTCACCTCCGCAAGCTTCCTTCACCCACCAGCAACCCATTTTGGGGGTCGTGCATCTCCACCGTAGCTTGGCCTGCTGGCGACGAGCACCTGCTCTACTTATGCAAAAATGCACCAATACTATAGCATGGTCATTAAGACCAAATCAGTGCCATTTAGGACAAAGGAGTGATTAGGGTTGAGTTAAATGCATCTTTATTAGATTGACATGTGGGCCCAAGAACAGTTAACGAGAAAGTAATAAGATTTGGTCATGAGTATATGACAATCGGGTCGATCCCACCATCTTAAGTGCACAGTGTAGAGCGCCTCGTGGACCAATACAGTATGTGTGTACCTCTGGTCTAGTCATTGCTCACATGGACCAATGATAGGTAGGCCCCACGTGTAGGATTAATAAAAATCAAATGAAAATAGAATAAGCCGCTTTCAGTTCTGAGGAGAATACGCTTCCTCTACTGGAAGGTGTAAATTTTAGGAAATATGCTTTCGACGTCATTTTTCTATTTTCAGTATTTTTCAAACCGAACCAAATTGAAACCTTAATAACTTTTGCATACAAACTCCAAATGCGATGATTCTTTTTTATAAATTAATATAAAATCATGATGTACCCGAATATGCAAAATATTTGGATTTTTTGCTGTTGAAATTATTTTTCTATGTTTAATTTGCTTCCGACTCTTTTGATTAGACGTTGATTGCTTGAATGAATTTTTTGACGATCCTTCACTATCATATTCAGAGCAACCAGAGCAAGGCAAGTTACTACTTTGACTATGTTGATCCTACAATTTTAATTATTGTACTTCTTTTTGCAAAATCTATTATGCATGTGTGTATGTTTGATATAAAATTGCTATGTTTGGATAACGGTAGTTGTAATCCTATTCAATGCGTGAGCCTCCTTGAAAATATTGATGTCCTTACTGTTATAGCCCTTAGGTTATGGTTTAGATAATAGATGATGTCAACTCGGGATTTTTGAGTGCGAATATCGCACAATTGCTTGGTCGTGCTATATTCTTTAATAAAATTTGTAAAAAGGATGACATGATAAATATGAGTTTGGGAGCTTTTGAAAAGAAAGTCCTAAGGGGTGTACCTTTGTTATTTTGTATGTAAATAAAAATGAAAAACTTATTTTGTGATGCGGACGAGTTATAACATATTCTGAGAAGTGTACTGAGAGAGGAGTCTCACAAGTAGATAGGGGGAGATCATCGCCCGGGTCAATTAAGGACCGAATGCCAGAAAGTCCTATCTAATCCTAAGCGTACAACCATGTGTGCCGGTATGGGACTACCAGAGCTAATTAAGTCATCAAAAACTAGCTTTGCACGTTGGTAGGCCGTACTAATGCAGACATGACCGATGTAGGCATGTTCGAAGGGGTTCCCTTCACTGAGGCGTTGGGCACAAAGCTTGCTGACACCACTGCGAATGCCTGTCGAACCCGGGATAAAAGAATCCCAGATTTTCTATGTTTACAACACTAGTCTAAGAACAACTAGTGTACACAGTTTACAAATATGGTAACAAGTCCACGTCACGTACTTTATTCATAATATTAGAGTATTTATTACAAAAGGGCACTTGGCCTAAAGAAAATTACAGCGAAAAACAAAAGATAGTGGTAGACCAAACGATACGCCACATGCAATCGTCTGGGGGCGCAGCCTAGTCGTCCAAGTCCTCCTCGTCCACGAAGTACTCCTCCTCTGAGATTATTTTGCAATAAGCAAGGATGAGCACAACTACCGTGCTCGCAAGTTACACCCAAATAACAGAATTTAATGCATGTAGGGATTACAAAGGAAGGCTTGTATGGTTGATTTTGTGTAAAGCCATGTTTCTTTCAAATATTTATACTATGTTCCAAGGTAGTTATTTTATAACTAAAACTCATTTTATGAAACTCAAGTTTTATAGTTGGATAACCTCCATACAAATATGTGAAGAAGGATACCCTCCTAGCTCATGGCTTCCCACCTAATTCCCATTTGGATAGAAATCCAAAATCATTTGTGTCAAATTATTTTGAAATCAAAAACAAAAGTCTAACTTTGAGTGGCAAATGCTAAACATGTCCATGACCGTGGACATGGCTATTCGAATAGGTTTACCCTCTGCAGAGGTGGTACAACTTTACCCACAAGAGATAATTTGCTTTTGATGTCGGCCAATACACGCTTCCGAAGGCGTGCGACTAAGCAATTATCACAAGGCCGTTACAATGCTCTACTCTAAGGTATTTATGCCCTCTAAGGTTTCCCTTCCATTGGACTATCCATCCTCCGGAAGCCCCCTCTTGCGCTAGGTGGGAATACTATCTAACCAACACCCACACAACACATGGCACACATAACAGTAGAGTATTGCAAATTATTAATCCTAGGCCTGCCCACACAGGACATGTGGTTGTACGGTGGAGTTTAGCAAAAGCGGCTCCCAGGCCGGTCCTTAACTGACTTGGGCAACTTCCAATAAAAACCCTGAGCTTCAACCCTGACCAGGTTGAGCTCATGCATAAACCTGCACCCACCAACCATCCATTTCGCCCAAGTACAAACCAGTTTTTCCTTTTTGTTTTTCAAAAATATTTGTAAAATCTTCCATGACAAACCAATGCCATAGACTTTTAAGCAACATTTGATTTTTGGCTGAAAGTTCCCAAATTGAATAATTTTGGGTCTAAGCATCACTAAGCATAACATTTTCAAATGATCCTAGTTCATACTAATGTATCAACCAAGTTTTATCTAAGGTGACAAGATATTCAATTCAATACCAACATTGGCCATACAAAGGATTATAGGAATATCTATGAATTTAAAAACAGGTATTTAAATATCTGTATTTAAATAAGCATGAGTACATAATTTTAAAAACAAAATTTAAATAATTTTAAATACTGGGATTCAAATATGATCAAGAATGTAACTTGCCTTGCTCAAAAGTCCGATTAGTTGATTAATTACGGTTCTTGGATTAAATCGAAATCTATACGTGAAAATAAGCCAAATTCAAATAAAATTCAAAAAGAACTTCAAATGAACTCCAAATGAAATAATTTTGCTTTAGATAGCTAGATTATTATTTTACACAAATTTAGAAATTTGAATCACCTAAATCGGAGTTTGTATGAAGAAATACGAGCTCTTGGAAGTTTAAACCTAAATTAAATCCTAAATTCTGAATTTTCTAAAATTATTGAATTATTTTTCTAAAGGAAATTTGGATTATTGTGTTAGCATTGCACAGCAGCTGGAACAACGGTCTATGACATGTGGGCCCACGGTCAATGGACCTGGTCCACGCTTGGTCAAAGGTTCACGGTGAACCTGGTGCATGAAACAGTAAACGTGGGGGGGGGGTACGCTTGCGCATGAGATGACGTGGCGCCATTTGGGTTCCACGTTGGATGGGCTGCCGGCGTGGCGGTGACATGTCATCTACGTGGCTTCCACGTAGGCTCCGACGACGGCGTCGCTCGGGTCCCTATGGTCGTCGACGCTCTGCGACACAGCGACGTGAGTGAGTGATACCAGGCTCATGAGGAGGTGATGGAGGACCTAATGTGCAAGGTTTCGACGACGCGGTGTGAAGGAGTTGACAGCGGCGAGGTGAAAAGTGGTGGCGAAGTTCGGTTCACGATAATGAGGTTACTCCGGAGGTCTTCAAGGCAAATAAGTGCGCGCATCGGGTGGCCCACGCGATGGCGAACACGTTGGTGTGGCCAGGGGCGGTGGAGCATCAGCGACGGCGGCGAATTCGACAAAGTTAGGGTTGGCGGCGGAGGAGCTTCACCGGGAGATTCCGGTGACGAGAGAGGGGTAGAAGGGCTAGGAGTTGGGGGAAGGAGTTGCGGGGATGAACGCGAAGGTGACGTCCCCTTTTATAGGGCTCGGGGGTCACTAAAGCTACAAGGACGTGTACGGTCGTTTTCATACCGACACGGCAGTGAGTTAAGGAGGGATTAAGAAGGTTTAAGGAGGAAGAAACGGGCACCTTGAGTGAGTCAGAGGTCGTGGGATTTAATGGCATCAAATGCACGCGAGAAGGGGGAGTAACAGGCGCGTTTAAGAGCTTGGCGAAAGGGCGGCAATGGTGGCGTCGCGAGGTAGACGAAGGAGACAGGGACGAAGGTGCTTTAGCAGCGGCCCCACCGTTCAGTGAGAGAAAGAAAACAGTAAAGTGACGGGTGGTAAAATGGCCGTTCGATCATGATCCAACGGTCAGAAAAGATCAGGACGTTCGGACATTCGAAGGTTTCATTGAAATCTGATCGTTCATTTTGATCCGACGGTTGACGAGGTGATGCGCAGGCAAGCGGGCCGTGCAACGCGGTGAGGAGATGGGCCAGATTAAGAATTCGCCCGAGGACTCTACCGACGAGGTGATCTTGGCAAGCGGCCGTAACGTGATGAGGAGATGGGCAGATTAAATTCGCCCAAGGACTCGGTGATGAGGTGATCGCGGCAAGCGGCCGGGTAACGCGGTGAGGAGATGGGCCAGATTAAGAATTCGGCCCAAGGACTCGGCTGACGAGGTGATGCGTGGGCAAGCGGGCCGTGCAACGCGGTGAGGAGATGGGCCAGATTAAGAATTCGGCCCAAGGACTGTGCGTGAATTTTTAAAGGTTTAACAATTGATTTAATCCTGGTAAATCAAATAGGTTTTAGAAAATAGCAAATAAAATCCAAAAATTATGAGAAAATTCACAGAAATTCTCAAAGACATTCTAGACTTAAATAAGATAATTCCAACTTAGACTTGGTAATAGTTTTTGCAAATAAATTTGTTTTGGCTTTAAATAAATTAAGAAAAAGCTTTTAAAAACCCAGAAAATCCAAGTAAAATAATTTAAGTTTTATTTTGCCAAAAGGGAAAATTTGGGTTGTTACAATGCCTCACATGACGGGGGTGTGCCCGGGCGAAGTGAGGGTGTTCATTCGCTGGGCTAGTGTAAGGATAGGATTAGATGATGTAAAGGCTTCGACACGTGCTCGAAACTGCTTACCGAAGGTAGTAAGCGGTGGTATCGATGGATGCCAAATAAACTAAAGAATTAATGTGTTGTAGGTAAAGTTGTACACCTCTGAAGAGTGTAAATCTATTTAAATAGTTGTGCTCGCGGTCATGAGCGTGCTTAGTGCAGTCTTAATGGGTATAGTCTTGATTTTCATAAAATCAGTTTCATGGAAAACATGAGAAATGTTTTGTTGGGTTATATTTGAGTTGAGTGCCATGTCTATGACTGAAAATAAAATGTTGCTTGCAGCCGAGGAGGGTTGTGAGTTGTTGTTGTTATTCATTCAATTACTTACTTGTTTTCCTTAATCTATTTAACTGCTTTTAAAATTTCCGATTTAAAATAGTACGTATTGATATTGCAAGTAAAACTAGCTTGATGCAATATAACTTGTAGCATAGAGTCTCATCTCTTCTTAGCCTTGCATTTACATAAATATTGCGATACACTACAAGTCTTGCTGAGTGCGCATTGTACTCAATCTTGCTTAAATTATTGTTTAGAGTATGAGGATGAGCCTACGCTAGACGATATTTTCTTCGCACCGGAACCGGTGGGTTCAGTGATGGGCCTTGTTATGACTTGTCTCTAGTCGGTTGCCTACAGGATCGGATGGACATACTGCTAGACTCTTTTGTTTTATTTATAATACTTTCTGTTGCACTCTGTTACTTTTACTACTTTGATACTTTATACTTTTATTTGGCCGGCCAGCCCTTGTGATGTAAATGCTGTAATCGCTTAAGTTATGTACCAGTTATGTTTTACTTTTGTACATATGAATGTATGGATGTGATATCAATGTTGGAATTGGGTGTACTAGCCATTGATCATAGGACTAGTATAGTACACACATGAGGGTTTCAGGTATTCGAAATCCAGAATCCGACACATAACGTACGTCCGAGTGCTAGCGCGTCCTTGTGATTTCAATAGTTCTCAACGCTGATTGCAACATGGTTGGGCGATCGATGCTGCTATGGCTATGGCCATTTATTTCTCTTACTTGCCCTGCGGCTCATTTCCACGCTAGACGCGCGCGCATTAAGTCAAACTAGGCTGTTTTGCGCGCTATGCCACTCTGTTGATCTAAGCAGCCTGGATGCATTGTAGGCGCATTTTTCAACTGTGAAAAATGAAACTGATATTATGAGCTACAATGAGGTTTCTATGGGCCATGTTAAAAAATTGTTTAAGAAAAGCAAGTTACCAGTCTAGCTAAAACAGTTAAACAAACACCATGTATCAAGAAAGTAATAGTTTCTCAACTAAATTCAAAGTTTTTTTTTTCAAAACAGCAAATTATAAATAGGATTGATCTAGGTCGTACTGAATGGTATAAAGCGGTCTAAAACAGTTTAGGTGGTATTAGAATGAAATATAGCAAGATGGATGGTGGCAAAAGACAGGTCGAATAGGACTAAATATCTTGGTTATATGAAGCTAGAACATAACTACGCTTAGTTACATAACGACTATGTTGTTGACACTATACAAGACAACACAAACCATAAAGAACAAATAGAAAATATATAGTTATTACATCGCCACTGATGCATCTGCCGACGGTGGTTGTAACACAAATATCAGTATTACATTCGTTCTCAAGACAGCCATGGAGGCACGATCGCGCGTATAGACATCAAAACGGCACAATAATAAGCAACATAGTGCTAATGCGAGGTAGGCTCGCGAAGCACTGTCTGAGCAAAAACCATGCAGTAAAGCGGTAGCACAGCTAGGGCACAAATGTTTACTGTGTCCTGCAAAATACAGATTGACATAAATGTGTTAGTACTAGGTGTTTCAGAGAGCATTATTAGTTTCTTTTTTTCCTGTGGATGTTGGTCACTCTGTAAAATCTTATACCTGCAGCGAACATCTTTTTTTTTTTTACTTTCCTAGCATATGTAGTTCACATATACAATGGATCTAACATGGGATGCAGCTTTTCCAAGTTTGGAAAATGGACTGTTGTATGAAAGTTCTTGTTAAAACGTATAATATGTTTTTTTTTTCTTTTTCTGAACAGATCCGTGCAACAGTTTGTTTTATAAAAAAAAACGTAATAAGGCAACCGCGCTAGTAGAAGAACGATTGTGTAATGTAACATCCCAAATAATGGTTTGTGCTTCAAATGTACAAAAATGAAGGGAAATTAAAACTTTTTGATGCCTCATGATGTCATTCAAAATTTCTAGAAATTTTTCCCCAAGAGTTTCCTAATTTCAAAGACCAATGTTTCAGTTGATGGAAGCATAGTCCTTGAAAACTCCTTAGGCAAATATTGTGATCATCCTCTGAAAATATTTTTCCTAGCTTCTAGATCACCCCGGTAACCCTCTGAAAAATTTCATAAGTTTTACAAATTATTTACTATTTCTAAGAGGCTAGTCAAACCAGTTTGACTCTTGGTCAAAATCCTAGGACTTAACCTTATGATTTTTCTAGAAAGAAATGCATTGCATAAAAAGTTCTGGAAAAATTACGCAAGGTTTCTCTTAGATCCAGTAACCTTCCATAAAAATTTTAGGTTTTTGGAGCTATGAAACTCTCTCTAAAAATTCGCTAACCATCTCAGCCTTATCTTTCCAAAAATCAGTTTTCACTGTTCCTCGGGCTTAGACCCAACCCCAGCTCGAGCCACTTGTTTTGGTCAAACTGCCTAACTGCACCGGCACACCCAACTCAACCCAACCATCCTTGCGCATTGTGAACCGTTCGATTTGGAAATCAACGATCAAGATCGAATAGGACGTTCAGACCGTCCGAACATCCCCGTCACTTGGACCGTCCGATCTTGATCCAACAGACAGAAACAGTTCCGCTCGTTTAAACCAAACTAGCTCGTTTCTCTTGAGTCACTGAGCAACGGGGTCCGCTTGTTAGACCCGTCGTCTCCAACGCGTGGGCGCGAGCAGAGCTCGAGCGCCACGTCACGGCAAAGCTCTGCGCATCCCCGTCACCGCCATCAATCCACCGCCCACTCCAGCCACTCCTGGAGCTTCACCAGTTAACGCCGCCCCATTTCTGTCCATTGGAGTCCTATATACCTCTCTCTCCCACTTGGTAGAGCTCACTTTCCCTTTCGGTGAAAAAGGGAAAGGAGGCAAGCTCTCGTGACCTCCTCAGGTGAGCTTTGCTGCAATGCATCCCTCTCTTTCTTCATCCCTTACCACCCTTTTGTGCTCTAGTTTGAGCTCTTGTCTTTGTGTGTAGGCTTTGGAACACGAAGATCGTCTTCTTCATCTCCGGTGCACGAACCGTGATGCTCCTCCGTGTCAACCTTCGCTTCGGCGAGCCATTCTTCTTCTTTGGTGCGTCATGTTGCGCCCCATGGCTTAACTAAAGTTTCCCCTTGGTTAATTTCTTTAATCCTGCGCAGAAGCCCGTGGAATTTGAGCTTTCCCATTTTTCGGCCACCAGCACCCCCTTCTTCCCCGACGACGGCACGGTGAGGCATTAACCGATTCCGTGCATTTTTACCATTCCTTTAGCACTCTCTAGCTTCTCCGACATCCCTTTCTTTCTTTCTTTCTTTCTTTGCTTAGGGCGTCCCCTCCACGATGAAGCTCCAAGCCGCCATCATCGTCCTCGATGCCGACCAGCTAGTCCTCTCTGTAGCTCTCAGGTAGATTCGCTGGACCCCCGAGTACCTTTTGTGCGCACTAGTTAGCCCTTTTAGCCACTAGGTTGTGACATGCACCATAGCCGTAGAAGCACCGCCGCCTCTCGCCGTCGTGCTGGCGCTGTAGGTCACCTTAGTCCTCACCGCCGGTGCCATTAGCTTCGCATAACTTCTAGGAACCCGTTTTGAGCATTCACTCAGGCCACCATGGCACATAGCGCCGGTGAGCCGGTGAGCAAACTCGCGGTCACTCAAGCTCGTGTGTGGCGCGTTCCGACCGCCACTGTGGCCAAGTCATTAGGACATTAATCTGGCTCATTAAAGCTAATGATTGCTTAGTATTCAAATGACTGTCTTAAAAAATTAATGAGTCTATTACATGCGGGCACATGCACAGAAATCCCAATCTTTGTACTCTGGTTTTCGCGCAGAGACACTGACGTGTAGGACCCACCTGTCAGTAAGCTTAAGGCAGAGTCCAAACTTGTTCCTTCATTTGGACTGTCCGATTTTGATTCAACGGTCTAGATCTATTGGGCCGTTCGGACCGTCTGAACATCCCTCTCGTTTGGACCATCCGATTAGATCTCAATGGCCCAGAACATTTTCAACTCAGGGCTTATAAGGAAAATCTGTATATCAATTAGTTTTGTAATGTAAATTGTTTTAAAACTTCAAAACTACATAAGTAATTCGTTTTAACTCCTTTTTGCATGAAACAAATTTTGTTGGTTTACTTTTTAAATATACTTCATTCTAAAATTGTTTTGAATCTTGTTTTTGTCTAGGCAAATTTTGTTAGTAGAATTACTTTCGGTTTAATATTATTTCTTGCACTAAAAATTGTTTTAACTTGAAAAATGCATAACTTTTTTCTCTGTAACTCCAAATTGAGCAAAATCAATTTTGTCAGAATCCTCTATTACTGTACTTTACCGTAGAATAGGTTTTGACTCTGTTACTTCCTCTAAAAATCATATTTTTCACATGTTTTGTGCACTACTTTCTTGATTTTGAAAAATCATAGGAAATTCATTCTAACTCCAAATGAGGTGAATCAAATTCCAATGTTCATCTCATGTGGTGGTCTGTCTACCATTAAATTTTCATGATCACCACCTCTCTAGAAATTTTCGCCAAAAATTTAATTTTGGATGAACACTACCCGAGAGGGATTTTTCTACATTCCTTTTGGAAGCTGATTTTGTTTTAGCTATTACTTTTGCATGCAAACTCCAAATCATTTTATTTTTGTTGCTAAATCAATTTAAAATCATGCTCTACCTTCTGTGAAATTTTCATGATTTTTGGATGATTTTGAAATTTTGAGTATTTTCGGTGTTATTCGTTCTTATTGTTTTTTCTCAAATTTTTCGATAGGTTCCGACGAATTCATTGAATACGAGAGTGATCCTAAACGGCAAGAAAGTTATCTCCAGCAAGGCAAGCAGTTTTCCTTTGATGCACGTTGATCCTATTATATGCACATGTTAATATTTCAAATGTTTCACCTATATGTATGCATGCTATGTTGTCAAGTTATTTCTTAGTTCGCGATAGTTTACCTGTTAGTTAAATGAACTGTAGGTAGACATCCATCCTTTTACTATTGAGCCTAGGTTTATATCCGTTGTGACTTAGAGTTCGATGGATGGGCTCTAGTCACTTTAGCTCTATTATACGAGTTGATGTCGCTTAGCAATGCTTAGAACAATAGAATGGGGATCATCGCTTCGGCGATGGTTATTATATCATCACTTTAAATTACTTGGGTCAGGGTACCCATGTATGTATTGTATTTGAGAAACTAAAACTGAAAATAAAATATTTTAGACTTGGGCACATTGGTTGGATGGTGTGCTTTTGGGTGTGTGCTTGGTGCCCGAGTCAACAAGGACCGAATTACTTGCGCTATTGATCTAAGCGTTATCGCGTGCATTCCACATGAGGGTATTGGGAACCCCTCTTAACTCAGTACTTTGGGAGGTGTTAATTAAAGAGTCGCTGGTGGTAGATGTAGGGGAAAAATGTTCGATGTTGTTGTTGGGCATTTGAGGGGTGGGTATTTGTCTAGGTTTGTAACACCCTGGCTATTCGGAAGCCAAAATGTCACCTAAATCATCTAACACACAACCATAATACGGAAGAATTTGAATAATATCATCCAATGACATAAAGAGATCACTATTTAATAGAACCGTGGCATGAAAATATTCTGAATTCAAGCAAGTATAACGAGGGGTGATCGAAGATCACAAGCAATACTTAATCAACCATAACATAGAGAGGGTTATCAACGCCATCTAAATTTAATTATTACAGTTCATCATTAACGAATGATAAATAGAACTAAATCGTAATCTTGAACTTGATTAAGGTGAAGTGAATGAGTAGTGCGTGTCTACTCCCTCCCAATAGAGCCAACATCAATGATCACCTAAAAAAACAAACAACGCAAGAATGAGTCCGAGACTCAAGCAAGTCTGAGAAAATAAATGGGACATACAACAAACATGATCATGACAATATCATTGAAGAATATGAATAAATCACAGAACGAATATTTGAATGAATGGAATGAATGAATTGAATGAAATGAAGGGACCACATACATGCATATATACGGTATAGTGGTGACACACCGTCGGTGTTCACCTAAGCCCGCATTTAACAAAATACGGGATCCAAGTCCCGTATGAAGAACGTTTCATCACGGTGTCCCAAGTCGCCCACATTGGAATGGTGGGTCTTACGTGCCCATTTGGAATTGATGGGTCTTTACATCCCACTCCGTGGGTGAATCATGAACCATGAATGAATGAATATATATGAATTTGTAAGAAGAAAACTCAAGAAGCATGATTCACATACATGAAACGAAGTAGAAGTCAACGAAACCTACTCACATACCATAGTACTCAGTCATGGCATGAACTTAAAACATTATGAACAATCGACAGTAGTACATCACACAATTTACTTGCCCATATTGGAATAATGGGACTTCACTACCCACTCCCGTGGGTGAACAGGAGCGAAGGAACGAATGAATGTAAGGAACGTAGTCTTATTATCGAAGAATCATGGTATATCAACTATGAAGGGAAACAAGGAATACCGAAATTACCCATTTCATATTCATCAATCAAGTGGAACAAACAACAAACAAGACAAATCAATTGTACTTGCCTCAACCGTGATTCGGAAGTCAACGATAGGAAGCTCTAGCCCCGGGGTTCACCACCACCCATAAGAACGACGCGAGATGCCGCTGAAACCTTCGTGAAGCCCTCGCGAAGATCACCCCCCACCTTCTTCTTCTTCCTCTCCTCTCTTCTTCCCTCTCCTTCCTCTTCCTTATGGCCGGCAACAATGGAGAAGCACCGGAGAGGAGGGCGTGCTCTGAGAGCACCGTGCTCTGATGGATGGTGGCGCTCTGAAGACCCGTGCTCTGAAGATAGGTGCTAGGGTTTAGTTCCCCACATGGGCCCAAGAGCTATGGGCCAAAGGCCCGAGTTCTAAAACTCCTCTAAAATTCTGAATTTTCCCTTTCTAAATATATTTAATTATAATACTAGTCACTTATATGTTTTATATTTGAACGGGATATTACAAGGTTCTCCACACCCAAGAGCATCGGTCCTTTTACAAGGTCGATGTGTCCGACACAATGTGTGGGTCCTTAGTTGGAGCCCATGATGGGCGGTTCACTAAGAGCTAACCCCCATACATGCGACTCTTAATTAATTCATTCCATTGGAAAATGTCTTGTAGGACTTAGCTCTGCTGGCATACCTACGGAAGTGTGCTTCATGGCTTGGAGGGTAAAGTTGTACACCCCTGTAGGGTATAAACTATTCGAATAGCCTCGTCCTAGGTTATGGACATGCTTGGTTATTTCTCGCAAGAATTAGACTATAACGTTTTCGATAAAACTTGATTTCGGGTGGTACGAATAGGAAATTTGTGCTATGTTGTGGTGGCTATTGGGAAATCACCTCTAGGATGTTATTTATGCTTATAAATGTTGTCTTACTGTTATTTAAACAAATAAAAATAGATTTGTTAAATTGCCTTCAATCTATTACATTATTGCAAATGAAAAATTGCTTTATGCGTCGAAATGAACCCTATGACTCCTCCTTTGATTCAGCTTGCATGTAGCTATGTATAGGTTTGTTAACGTAAGTCTTGCGAGTACAATTTTTGTACTCAACTGTATTGTTTATTTGCTGCAAAGGAGGTTGACCCCCCCAAGGGGTTAACAGTTGTGAGACAGACTTCGACTTTGACTTCGACGACTAGCTTGGGCATTTCCGATCAGTTGCCTTGTGGGTAAGAGCAAACCGGTTGGATTTTGCTTTTAGCCATCTTATGGCAAGTGTTTCTGCTGCAGACTTGACTCTTTTGTATGGAACCTTAATGTATGTTAACTATCTTGTAAATTATGAAACTTCCGGTAATGTAATGTGTTAGACCAGGAGGTTTTTTGGTCATGTTATTTGATGATGAACATATTGACAATAGAGAGTCTTAGTCTTGGTGTTTAATGAAGAATAGATTGTTTTTCGGACATGCTTGTGATCTTAGGGTTGACATGCTTTGTAATAGCTTTTGAGTGCCTTTGATTTATGTGGAAATTAGCCTTTGTTGGGTTTTGCGGTAGTACCAGCATTGTGGCCGCGGTACTACCGTCGGGCGGTACAATCGCAAGTGACGCGCGATATTACTGTAAGTCACTTGGGTCCCGACGTGTGATAGCGAACCGTTAGATCTTGATCAGACGGCTCATATTGAAGAAGAACGTTCGAACCGTCCGAAAGTAACAGGTTGTATTGGCCTTTGGATTGAAATCAGACGGTGGTTATCGAGAGGGACGTTCGGACTTTGAACAGTACTCCAGATCCAACGGTTTTGACACGCGGTCCGAACGGCCAAGTCAATCTAGAGCATCCACGTGGCAAGGCATGTGTTTCTGAGTCTTTTGCGCGTTTCAGTTAAGCGGTAGTACCGCTTGGGAACTGGCGGAAGTACCGCGACTCGGTAATACCGTTTTTTAGATGGTGGTTGCAAAATTCTAGAGAAATGTTTTTTGAGAGTTTTGAACTCAAGTGAAAATCGGTAGTACCGTAGTCATGGAGCGGTACGACCGCGGTTCGGTATTTCCAGTTTTTTACGTGGCGGTTTGAAAATTCCAAAAGGCATGTTTTTCGGATCCTTGGATTTCATTGGAAAGCGGTAGTACCGTAGCTTTGGAGCGGTACAACCGCAGATCGGTAGTACCGTAGTTTTAACTACGGTAGTACCGCAAAATGGTATGACCATAAGGTTGCGGTATGGATTTTTCAGAGAGCTTGTTTTGGAGAGTTTTGGATGACTTTGAGGATCGGTAGTACTGGTGTGTTTTGAGAGGTACAACCGCTGGGCGGTGGTACTGGACCAAACGTGGAGGTATGACCGATTGTGCTCTGTGTGTTCGCCGCTTTGGGGATTTGGCTAAGTCTTAGATCAAGTTTTGAGTATCAGTTTATTGCATGTTGCATGACTGTGTTTATGCGTGTGTGTGAGCTAATGGTTGGTCAAGTTGGAGAACTTGTGCCAAGGATTTGCGTTTCTTTGATCTTTGCATGTGCAGGTTGAGCGTGGAGACAATTATGGTCGTGACGAGGACCCGGACTAGGATGGGGAGATCTGAGGTCTAGGAGGTCGTGGATGTCACGGGATGATTGGGAATATGCTGGAGCACGTGGAGATCAAAGGTGGTATATGGTGAAGCTTTGGGAGGCGAATTCCTAAAGGCTTATGACGTGAAGAGATATGGAAGGTTCTGGTTTTGGAAAGTTTTAGAGATTTAGAAAAACCCGTGTTGGTAAGGGTTTCGGGTCCCTTGATTTTCGGAAAGATAGATTGCAGTGTTTGTTAGAGATACGAAGAGGGCTTTGCCTATAAAAGGAGGCAGAGGACAGGTCTTTTGAAACAAGTCTGAACACTGTAGCTTTCCTATTTGTTTTGTTTGCGAGGCTTTAGGGAGAGCTTGAGAGGTCCTTCGATTGAGGGCTTGTGAGGGTGCTTATGAGCACTTTGTAGACACAAATCAAGATAGAGAAATAAAGTTCAGATTTGTTCTACTTTGTCTTTGGATTGCTGTGTTTGAGTTGTGCGCTGAAGAGCTTCTTGGAGAGGTTCTGTAGAGGTTCTTCAAGAGAATTTCGAGGAGGTCAAAGGTGTTCTAGCTCGTAGGTTAAAGATCGGATTTGGAGGTCTATTCGCTGCAATCATTCAACCCCCCTTCTGATTGCCATTACGATCATACATAATGACTTGCATATGGAGTTGATGCTTAATTTTTGTACGAGGTATGTGTACTGCAATTCTGGGAAGTACATGTACGCTGAGGCACAGGATATTTGGTTTACAATGCTAGAGTCAAGTGGATGGCTAAACATTACAAGCTAAATACCCTAGCGTCTCACAAAAGTTGGTATCAGAGCCATACTGGCCATAGAAACCCCTAGCTTGGTCGTCCTTAGCATGTTTTGAAAAACTTATCTTCAAAATATCAAAAAGGTTTATGAAAACTTAAGTAAGCTCTCAGATTTTACTCCTTATCTATCTTAGATTGCTCATCTCATCTTGATCTTGTTGAGTTTCGAAAAGTTGATTTCCTCTCATCCTCTTTCAAAAGATAGTTGTTACCGTTTAAATTTGGTTTTGGGGATTCAATGAGTTGTAATATGAAGTATTGGCTGTCCTTTGGTGAAGAATAGAAGCATTTGGAGTTCAAAAACTCAGCTTAGAGTGCGATTACAAAATTTGGACAGCAAGTGCAAGTTTTGGACAGCAAGCACTTAGTTCGTCGTTAGGGCTGAAAATGGGAGCAAAATTCAACTAAAACTTGTGGGGTTTAAAAGGGTAAGATGTGATATTAGTTGGCTAGTACCTAATGCGCCCTTAGGTGGTTTTCACCATGAACTTGAGTCGTGTTCTAAAATTTTTCTTCTCAATCAATTGCTCGTTCATTCAAAACGAGCTAGTCGTACGGGAAGTTGATCTTATGACATATGGGTTTTGCATTAGATCTTATGCCTTTTTACAAATATTTGGAGTTCACTTCTTGTTAAGTTTTATATATTTGTTTTTGGGTTAGGGTAATATGTAACGTCCCGTTTTCTTTAAAGTTCTTGCCAAGTTTTCAAAATAAAAGTAACCATTTGGCTTTATTGAGAATCCAAAGCTTAACCTGAGATTTTGAAATCTGGAGAGTTCAACTGGAATTAATCAAACCTTAACTAAGCTCTTTGTGGGCGTTCCTTGCTGGTTGTGGCTCTCTGTGGTGTCTTTGCTTTGCCCTTGGGAACATTGTTGGTTCTCAAAGCCTCTCTGTGTGCCTGGTTTGTCTCTTTCTCTTAACTTCCTTTGTTGGTTTGAATCTCTTAGATGCGAGATGATTGGCTGAGATCAAGCGAGAAAAGTTGGATATTGCTCATTGTGAAGATAGGGAGAAGGTTTTGTTTGCCTCACATCAACTGGAAGGACTGCGGTGAGTGGTGGGACACATTTGTGCCTCACATGTCGACCCCAGAGGATCACTTGGGCGAGACTGCACTGTTGCACACTCGCATGTCCCGATGGGAAGGTAGAGATGAAAAAGGAAGAGTTTAGAGAGCTCAAGCAAGGCAGCATGTCAGTAAGTGAGTATCTCACTAAGTTTACTCAGTTGTCACGTTACGCTCGTGAGGACGTGGCTACAGATGATGCACGGCAGAAGCGTTTTAGGCGAGGCCTCCATCCCAGTCTCAAAGTTCAAGTTGTTGGCAACGATTATTCTGATTTTCAGCATATGGTGAACAAGGCAATACTCATTGAGGAGTCCCGAAGAGAACTTTCTGAGTCTTTCAAGAGGAAGGTGCCGCCTTCCAGTGCTCAACAAAAACCTCCCCAGCGCCACAAAGCTTTTGTGCAGTACCAACCCAAGCGCCAAGGACCTCCTGGATCTCCCAGGACCTCTGCCAAGACCTCCCGCCCAGCCGCCCTAGCCTAGCGCCGCATCACTGGCAGCACCAAGTCAACCCCAACGACCTCCACTGTAGCTGGGATTACCTGCTTCAAGTGCCACCAAGTGGGGCATCTTGCCAATCAATGCCCACTGAAGACTGAGCCAGCCGCAAAGACCTCTACTTCAGGACCTCCCTCGGCCAAGACCTCTCAGGCCGTAGGACCTCCTCAAGCTAGGACCTCCCAGTCCTTTGGGAGGAGACGTGTAAACCATGTTGTAGTGGAAGAAGCTCAGACCTCCTCAGACGTGGTACTAGGTATGTTCCTAGTAAATTCAGTGCCAGCTGCAGTTTTGTTTGACTCTGGAGCTTCCCATTCGTTTATTTCTCGGAGTTTTGCTGCAAAGCACCAGTTTGATTCTTTGCTCTTAAGTCTACCTTGTTGGTTCAATCCCCCGGCTCGGAATTGAGCACGAACCAGGGTTGTCCACAAGTTAAGTTGGTCATAGAAGGAGTAGAGTTTCTAGCCAATCTTATCCTTTTGGACACCAGGTCCCTAGATGTGATCTTGGGCATGGATTGGCTGGCTAACCACCATGCCATGTTGGATTGTGGTAACAAAAGTGTCTCTTTAACCAGCCCTAGTGGCACCACTGTGAAGTTTTCGGCCACCTCAGAGAAGCTCCAAGGAGCCCTATCCTGTGGTTCTCAAGTTCAAGCATTAGAAGATGTCCCTGTGGTCAAAGAATTTGTGGATGTGTTCCCTGATGAGCTCCCAGGAATGCCTCCAGACAGAGACCTTGAGTTCGTCATCAACCTTGTTCCAGGGACCTCCCCCATCTCCAAAAGGCCCTACAGATTGCATGTTGATGATCATGTGGAGCTAAAAAGCAGTTAGAAGACTTGCGAGCAAGGGTTTTATTAGACCTAGCTCCTCACCCTAGGGAGCCCCAGTCATTTTGTGCCTAAAAGGATGGCACTCAAAGGATGTGTGTGGACTACTGTGGCTCTCAATGATGTCACTATCAAGAACAAGTATCCTTTGCCCGAATTGATGATTTGTTTGATCAATTGAAGGAGCCGATGTGTTTTCAAAGATAGATTTGAGGACGGGATATCACCAACTCAAGATTCAAAGGAAGACATCCCAAGACAGACTTTTTCGACTAGGTATGGGTTGTTTGAGTTCCTTTGTCATGTCTTTTGGGCTGACCAATGCCCTGCCTATTTCATGAATTTGATGAACAAGGGTGTTCATGGAGTACCTAGACAAGTTTGTCATTGTCTTCATTGATGACATTCTAGTTTATTCCAAGAGTGAAGAGGAGCATGCCAGACATCTCTTTTCGGTTTTGGAGAAGCTGAGAGCTCATCAGCTCTTTGCCAAGTTTAGCAAGTGTGAATTTTGGCTAAAGGAAGTGGTCTTTTTGGGGCATGTTTTGTCAAAAGATGGAGTGTCTGTCAATCCCACCAAGGTGCAAGATGTGCTCAATTGGGAACCCCCTAGGACAGTGCCTCAAGTCAGGAGTTTTCTTGGTATGGCCGGTTACTACAGAAGATTTATTGAAGACTTTTCCCGTATTGCAAGACCTCTAACTCAGCTGTTAAAGAAAGAAAAGAGGTTTCTTTGGACCTTTGATTGTGAACAAAGCTTCCAAGAGCTCAAGAAGAAGTTGACCTCTGCCCCAGTTTTGGTTCTGCCAGATGTTAGGAAAGATTTTGAGGTCTATTGTGATGCATCAAAGTAAGGACTTGGTTGTGTTCTAATGCAAGACAGAAAAGTGGTAGCTTATGCTTCAAGACAGTTGAAGCCTCATGAAGCAAACTACCCTACTCATGACCTAGAGTTAGCTGCTGTGGTTCATGCCTTAAAGATTTGGCGCCATTACCTCATTGATAATAGTTGTGAAATCTATACTGACCACAAAAGCCTAAAGTACATCTTTACTCAAGCAGATCTGAATTTGAGGCACAGAAGGTGGCTAGAGCTTATTAAGGACTACAATGTGGGAATTCATTACCACCCAGGCAAGGCCAACGTGGTGGCAGATGCCTTGAGCAGGAAATTTTATGCTAATACTTTGACGATCAAGGAGAGCCAGCCTACTTTGTATGAAGAATTCTTAAAGCTTAGACTTGAGTTAGTTGAAGAAGGATTCTTAGCAGCACTTGAAGTGCAACCCACATTGCAAAAACAGATCAAGGCAGCCCAAGATGGAGATGCTAACATCCAAGAAATCAAGGCCAACATAAGAGAAGGGAAGGCCGCAAGGTTTTTTATAGATGACCTAGGTGCGGTCTGGTTTGATAAGAGGCTCTGTGTGCCCAATAACACAGAGCTCAAGGGTGTGATACTTGAAGAAGCACATGAGACATTGTATTCTATACACCTAGGAGCTACAAAAATGTACCAAGATATCAAGGAATTGTACTGGTGGCCGAAAATGAAGAGAGAAATAGCATATTTTGTAGCCAAATGTGACACTTGCCAAAAAGTTAAAGCAGTACACCAAAGACCTGGAGGACTTTTAGTACCTTTACCCCTACCCGAGTGGAAATGGGAACAGGTCGGAATGGATTTTATAACTGGTTTGCCTTGTACCCAAGCTGGTTTTGATTCTATTTGGGTCATTGTGGATAGGCTAACAAAAATGGCTCACTTTATTCCTGTGAAGACTACCTATTCTGGAAACAAACTGGCCGAAATCTACATGGCAAAAGTTGTGTGCCTTCATGGTGTTCTAAAAAAGATAGTCTCAGACAGAGGATCCCAATTCACCTCCAAATTTTGGCAAAAGCTACATGATGCCTTGGGCACCGACCTCAACTTCAAGATCTGAGATACCACCCACAAGCAGATGGCCAACCGAGAGAGTTAACCAAGTCCTTGAGGACATGCTGAGAGCTTGTGCTCTAGAAAGGCAATCTAGTTGGGACAAGATGTTACCATATACAGAATTTTCCTATAATAACAACTACCAAACGAGCCTCCAAATGTCCCCTTTTGAAGCTATTTATGGGAGAAAGTGTAGGACTCCCTTGTACTGGACAGAATCAGGTGAAGGCCAAGTTCTTGGCCTGGACCTACTAAAAGAAGCCGAAGATCAAGTAAGGTCAATAAGGGAGAAGTTAAAGACTGCTCAAACTCCGCAAAAGAGCTACGCAGATGTTAGACGTCGAGACCTAGCTTTTGCCCCAGTAGAACAAGTCTACCTCAAAGTGTCACCTCTCAAGGGTATGCAGCGGTTCAGAGTTAGTGGAAAGCTTGCTCCAAGATTTATTGGACCTTTCCCAATTCTTGCCCGAAGGGGTGAAGTGGCTTACAAGTTAGACCTCCCTCCTCAACTTGCTGGAGTTCACAATGTCTTCCATGTTTCACAGATGAAGAAATGTTTGCGGGTGCCAGAGGACCAAATGCTTTTAGAAGCTGTGGACCTCCAGGAAGACCTTACCTACAAAGAGCACCCCATCAAGATCTTGGATGCAGATGATTGGCTGAGATCAACTGAGAAAAAGTTGGATATTGCAGATCTTAGCCGCTCAGACCTCCCCTTGTTGAGATCTGGCCATTAGGACCTCCTCTTTGGAGATCTTAGCCGTCCAGGTCCTTCCTTAGTTGGATCCGAACGGCCCCTTTGTTTTGCACCCTTCGATCTTGATCTGATGGCTCAATCGCGAGGTAACATGTGGATGGTCCGAATGTTCCTTTCCTTTTTGGGCTGCCCGATTCCAATCGAACGGCTTTGCTTTGCTACGCGTTTTCCTTTGTTTCCAAGACCTCTTCCTGGTTGTTTTGTAAAGACCACCTCCTTGTTCCTTGATGGTCTTTTGTAAAGACCACCCTCCTAACCTTGAATATTCCTGTTGGTCAGGACGTCCCCTGCACCCTTTGATCTAGACCGTTGAGGTCCTCCCCTTTGAGATCTTGACCGTTAGATCTCCCTTTTTGGAGATCTACTCGTCAGGACCTCCCCTGCACCCTTTGATCTGGACTGTTGAGGTCCTCCCCTTTGAGATCTTGACCCTAAGACCTCCCTTGTGCAGATCTGAGTGCCAGGACCTCCTCGTTGTGAGCTTTGAGGACCTCTTGTCCAGGACCTCCTCTTGAGTCCTTGGACCTCCTGTCCAGGACCTCCCCCTCTGAGTGTCTTGGGCTTCTCGCCCAGGACCTCATAGTGGTCTTTGGCGGGGATGACCCTTGCGGTGGAGCCACCTCTTTGACTAGTGGTGCACCCTTTTGACTGGCCCCACTTACCAGCCTCTCACCACCTTGTAATTATTGCTCTTGCCTCAGAACTCTGCGCGCATTTAATAGGTGTCGGGTCACATTAAATGCAGTCACATCTGAGGTACTTTATTTCAATTCTTTTAGGGCAAGCCCTGCCCTAGTTGTCCCAATTGCCTACACGTCACTGAGTTTTCCTTGTGGTGCATACTACCAACTCCGGCTATATATAGCCTGGGAGGGCTGGCCTTTGTAACATTTTGCTCATTCCTTCCTTCACTGCCTCCTCTGCTCGGTTCTTCCTTGCGCAAAACCTTCCCCAGGAGCTCTTTGAGGCTGCGTTAAGCCTCTTGGTTTCCTTTTGGCTGAGTTGGTTTGAGTCCTTTCTGGTTCTTTTGAAGTTCTTTGGCTTAGTGTGGTTTTGCTTATTTGGTTTTCTTGCGAACGTGTAGATCACGAGATTGAGGAGATCTTGGACCCAGCTCTCTCTACTGAAGGCTCTCCACTACTTGACCAAGGCAAACCACAGACCTCCTTTTGATCATCTTGAACCTAGTTTTGCAAATGTATTTCGGTTTTACTTTATCATGCATGGCTATGTTTATAAGAAAATGGTTTGGGCTGTAGTTACTTGCCTACTTGCTGTTATGCCTCCTTCATACCTTGTCTCCATCATGTTGTCATGTTCACCTTGTGAGCCTTAGGGTGGATATTTAGTTGGTGTTCTTTGTTATTTGCCAACATGGGGGACCGAGGTCTTTATAGCCTTGCTTAGAATCGTGGTTCGGTCATATCATGCTTCATCTCTAATAATCTTGACTAATGACTTATGAAATGTGTGGTTGGTGCCACTGTTGAGCAGCTATGGCAGGACGCCAAAGCTGTGTTGACTGTGGTGTGAGATCACTTGGTTAAAAACTGTTGTGCCAAGACTAGGTGGTCTTTTGGCATGGGTTAATACAAATGGTTTTCTTGAGGCGGGAAGGTAGGGAGTGAGTAGTGGGTGCTACGCACACTGGGTTTAATGGAAGTCTTGCCTTAGCACAATTAAGGACTTCACTTTGTGTCTGCCGAATCGGGCCATGATTGCAACCACAAGATCATTTTATGGGAATGGTGCAGGCTGAATAATTAGCAATGAGATGGCTTGGGGCTGTTGTGGTTGAGCGTGTGATTCGTTGGCGCAAGAGGGGCACCCATAACCCCGTGGATTTCTAGACCCTTTGGAGGATTGCGAAACCTTAGCGGGCAGCCCGAGTCGGTTCAAAGCTTGGTAAAGGCCTTCTGCGCTCTCTAGACCGCTCACCTTAGGAAGTGAGCAAGGGTGATCGAACCCGCCCCGCTAGAGATCGTGGATTGTGGGTAAAGTTGTACACCTCTGCAGAGTGTAAAAATCTATTCGAATAGCCAAGTCCTTGGTCATGGGCATGCTCAGTGAAATGGTGCAAGGGGTAGTTGTTTCAAAAGCTTGTGCCACTGGACACTTCCGCGAGATGCCTTGGCTTTGCCTCGAAGAGACCTTGGCCGGCTCCAGAGGGGTCAAGGTTGGCTCGGGTAGTGGTCCAGGGGTTGGTTTGGACCTCTGGAGTGGGTGCTCTGGAGTGGGTTTTGGGTAAGGACCTGGTCACGGGTGTGACCGGAACTCCTTCATTTTGGTTGTGGCTGTGAGTTGGTGCTCACTCCACCTTTTTAAACATCAAAAGTATTATGTACTATGATTTTACCTTGCTGCTTTTCAATCTGTTACTATTATTATTGTGTAAATCTGGCTTGGCGCAAACTAACCATACAGCCCTCAATTGGTAAACCCTTGCATGATTATTATTGCATCTTTGCTCTCTGTGACTTGCTGAGTACATTCCAAGTACTCATGGCTTAAGCCCTGTGTCAAAGCAGATTATGAGGATGATCAAGTGCAGGGCAGTGCAGACCTCTTCGAGGAGGAGTTCTTCGACGACTAAGCTACCTAGGACGTCCTCCACCCGACAGCCTGTGGTGCTTGTTGGATGGCTTTTGCGTGTTTTGGTGTTTGAGCCCTAGAGCTCCTTGTTGCCAGTTGTAAGTCCTCGTTGGTTTTGTAAGCCCCTGTGGCAGACCTCTTGTTAACAAGCTTGACCTTAAGGTCCTGTTATATATTAAGTTTATTTTGCCTGCTTCATCTTTGTTGACCTCGTGGTTGCGATATTGGCTTGTGTTCTTGTGTGAGCTAGCTCTGTTGTCCCGGGACTAGCTCGGTTACCTGAGGGCAGGACCACCGAAGGTCCTCTGGGACTTAGCTCGGGTGGTCTGTCGGACCTCTCTAGTGATGTACCTGGAGGCGCAGCCGAGTGGGTGGTGGCCAAGACCTCCAGGAGGTCAACAAACCTCCTGGGAGGTCAGTGGCAGGCCAAGACCTCCAGGAGGTCCTCAAGGCCTCCTGGGAGGTCCTGGTAGACCTCCTCGGTTTTGCACCATGCGGTGCTATCGCTCCTCCTTGTGGTGGCTCCACAGTAGTAAAAAAAGGGGGGGGGGGTCCTCCCGGACCTCCTATGGTGCATCACAGGGTGGGTCGTCACATAATATCTCATTCCCCTAGTCGATGGCTTCTCTACTGCCTTCTTTTGTATCTGATTTTTGGGTTTTGTTACTAACCCAATTCATCGAACAGATGGTCGAAAAACTCAGAGCTTGACCAAGGTCACCGGCTAGTCGTGATGAGGAGCTCCCGCCTCCTCCAACCATGGCCGAGGTTCTCACTCAGATTGAGCAAAACCGAATGGATCAGACGAGGATCCTAGAGGTCATTGCACGGAATACCTTCACTCTTTCTGGTGCCTCCGGATCTGGGGGAGGAGGTGGACATCAACCGCGGGGTAGACTCTCAGAGTTCCTTCGTACGCAGCCGCCCACTTTCTCCCGGTCGAAGGATCCGCTTGACACAGATGATTAGTTGCGGCTAGCCGAGCGGAAGCTCAACGTCGCTCAGTGCTGAGACCAAGAGAAGGCACTTTTTACCTCCCATCAACTAGAGGGGGCACTTTTTACCTCCCATCAACTAGAGGGGGCAGCGCTTTCATGGTGGAAAAACTTCCTTGCCATGCAGCCTGCAGGCCAAGCCATCACTTAGGAGGAGTTTCGTACTGCCTTCTGTCGGGCTCATGTTCCGCCGGTTTGATGAAGCTCAAGAAGGAGGAGTTTATGGCGCTCAAGCAGGGTGCAAGTCAGTGACTAAATATCTTCATGAGTTCAACCACCTTTCTCGGTACGCCCCTGAGGACGTGCCCACCGATAAAGCCAAGCAGGAGAAGTTCATGGATGGCTTGTCCGAGGAGCTACAGGACAAGCTATCTATTGTCGACTTCTCCGACTTCCAGACTTTGGTCGACAAGGCTATTATTGCTGAGCACGAGGGAAGAGCGCTAGGCAAGTCTCGCAAGCGCAAGTGGGAGGCCCAAAAATCAGCAAGGCCAACCTTTCCCGTCCTCGCGTCGGGCAAGCACCGCTGCCCCATCCTCAGGCTCTGCCACCACCAAGGCCACCGGCACCTGTACCGCGCCCACCGTAGGCTGTGTCTCAACCATGTGCACCTGCGGGACAGCAATGAGGCCTCCGCAATCTAGCTGCTGAGGTCACTTGTTTCTTCTGCCACAACAAGGGGTATTATGCGAATAATTGCCCTAAGAAGACCAGAGCGGCCCCTCATCCTAATGGAGGACACGGGCAAGGAAATGGTCATGCTCCAGACCAGAAGGCTACCCAGAAGACCCAGAGCTTGGGGAAAGGCCGAGTCAAACATATCTCAGCCGAGGAAGCGCAGGAGGCACCCGACGACGTGTTGGGTATGCTTCTTGTCAATTCTCAGTCTGCTACCGTTTTATTCAATTCTGGAGCTTCTCATTCTTTTATATCACACTCTTTTGCTGCACGTGGTGATATTCTGTATGTCCCTATACATGTCCCTTTGATTATTCACTCTCCGGGGTCGGAAATGAGAGCTGAACTTAAATGTTGGGATGTATCAATCGAAATTGGAGGAGTGAGATTCTTGGCAAATCTTATTCTCCTCAATTCAGTGAGTTTGGATGTAATACTTAGCATGGATTGGCTGTCCCAACACTTGAGGCAAATCGATTGTGCTAAGAAATTCATCTCCCTCACAAGTCCCTCCTGCGAGCAAGTTGGAATTTCACCAAAGCTTCAAGGGCCGCATCTTTGTGCACTTGAAGCTAAGCCGGCTCTGGAAATTCATGAGGTCCCAGTGGTATGTGACTTCATTGATGTATTTCTTGAAGAATTGCTTGGGATGCCTCTAGTCCGAGACATCGAGTTTGTCATCGAGTTACTGCTCGGTACCGCCCCGATATCAAAGAGGCCATATCGGATGCCTCCGAATGAATTGGAGTTAAAGAAGCAACTTGGTGAACTTCAAGAGAAGGGTTTCATCCGCCCAAGCTCATCACCGTGGGGCTGTCCTGCAATCTTTGTGAAGAAGAAAGACAAGACCCTGCATATGTGCGTTGATTACCGTTCGTTGAATGAAGTGACGGTGAAGAATAAATACCCATTGCCTCGGATTGACGATCTCTTCGATCAATTGACCGAAGCTCAGCTATTCTCTAAGATTGAGCTGAGGTTGGGCTATCATCAAGTCTGAATCAGATTTGAAGATATTTCGAAGACGGCTTTATCTACTCGTTACGGACTGTACGAGTATACCGTCATGTCTTTCGGCTTGATGAATGCTCCTACCCTTTTCATGAACCTTATAAATATGGTATTTATGGAGTATTTGGACAAGTTTGTGGTGGTCTTCATTGATAATATCCTTATCTACTCAAAAGATGATGAAGAACATGCTGAACATCTAAAGCTAGTATTGGGAAAGCTGTGTGAGCACCAGCTTTTTGCGAAGTTCAACAAGTGCGAGTTTTGGTTGAAGGAAGTGGCATTCTTAGGCCATGTTATTTCAGTGGGAGGCATAGCCATGGACCCTAGCAAGGTCAGCGATGTGCTCTCATGGGGTCAACCCAAGTCGGTTACCGACGTGAGGAGTTTTCTCGGTTTAGCGGGATACTATCGTTGCTTTATTGAGAATTTCTCCAAGATCGCGAAGCGATGACGGAGTTGCTCAAAAAGGACAAGAAGTTTGTGTGGTCCACTAATTGCGAGAAGAGTTTCCAAGAACTCAAGAAAAGATTGACCATAGCTCCAGTTCTTGTTCTTCCCAATGTCCATCGAAGCTTCGATATCTATTGCGATGCTTCTCGTCAGGGACTCGGATGCGTTCTTATGCAAGAGGGCAAAGTAGTGGCCTATGCATCAAGACAATTGAGACCTCATGAACTCAATTATTCAACCCATGACTTGGAATTAGATGCAGTGGTACATACACTGAAGATTTGGCAATATTACCTTATCGGTAATTGTTGCGAAGTGTATTCAGACCACAAAAGTTTAAAGTATTTGTTCACCCAATCAGATCTGAACCTTAGGCAAAGAAGATGGTTGGAATTGATCAAAGATTATGACATGGGTCTCTAGTATCATCCGGGCATGGCTAATGTTGTTGCCGATGTGCTTAGTCGTAAAGTTTATTGTAATACTTTGCTGATCAAGGAGCAACAGTCCACCCTTCACGAAGAATTTCAACGACTCAACTTGGGAGTGTTTGAGCATGGTTTCCTAGCTACCTTGGTTGTGCAACCAACCTTAGAAGATCCGGTCAAGGCTGCTCAGCAATCGAATGAAGGAGTGAACCGAATCAAGCAAAATATCAAGAACGGGACAGCCAAGTGCTTCTCAGAAGATGAAAATGGTGTTGTACGGTTCAGAAAGCGCCTTGTTGTTCCAAAGGACATAGAATTGCAGAATGTCATCCTCCACGAAGCCCATGATTCTCCTTTTTCCATTCATCCCGGGGCCACAAAGATGTATCAAGATCTTCGTTAGAGATTCTGGTGGACCCGAATGAAGAGAGAGATCGCAAGGTTTGTTCGTGTGAAGGCCAAACACCAACGTCCAGCGAGTCTCCTACAACCTTTGCTAGTACCTGAGTGAAGTGGGACTCGATCGGCATGGATTTTATTACTGGTCTACCCCAAACCTCTAAGGGAAATGATGCCATTTGGGTTGTCATTAATCTACTAACTAAAGTGGCACACTTCCTACCTGTTAAGACCAAGATTCATATAGGTCACCTGGCCGAGCTCTATGTTTTGAGGATCGTGAGTTTACATGGGGTATCGAAGACGATTGTTTCAGATCGTGATTCCATCTTTACCACACAGTTTTGGATGAGTTTGCAAGAAGCTATGGGGACTTGACTTTCTTTCAGCACCGCATACCATCCTCAAACTGATGGTCAGACTGAAAGAGTGAATCAAGTCTTGGAAGACATGCTCCATGCATGTGTTCTCTCTTATGAGAAGAATTGGGAGAAATGTCTGCCGTTTGCCGAGTTCTCCTACAACAACAACTTTCAAGCTAGTCTCGGCATGGCACCATTTGAGGCCTTGTACGGGAGAAAATGTAGAACCCGTTGAATTGGTCAGAAACTGGAGAAAGACCATTCTTTGGTCTGGACTCGATCAATGAGGCCGAAAGTCAAGTTTGATTGATTCGAGATCGATTACGCACGGCTTAATCAAGGCGAAAGAGCTATGCGGATTGTCGTCGCCGCGAGTTGAGCTTTGAGCCTAATGACTTTTTTTTATCTCAAAGTCTCTCCTCTGAAGGGCCATCAACGATTCGGCGTCAAAGGCAAGTTAGCTCCTTGATATGTTGGACCTTACCGTATCATCGAGAAGAAAGGAGTTGTGGCCTATTAGTTGGCATTGCTCGCTGCACTTGAAGGAGTACACGATGTCTTCCACGTGTCCCAATTGAAGAAATGCCTTCATGTTCCAACCGAGAAAGTTCCATTGGAAAGTCTTGATGTTCAAGAAGATTTGACCTACCGTGAGCGTCCACTTCGCTTTCTTGAAGAAGCTGAACGAAGAACAAGGAATCGTACTATCAAATTCCTTAAAGTTTAGTGGACAAATCATATCGAGGATGAAGCAACTTGGAAATAGGAGGATCGACTTAGAGCTGACTACCCTTCTTTCTTTTCCGAGTAGACGGAATCTTGGGACGAGATTCTTATAGGGGGGAGGTTTTGTAACATCCCAGACAATGATTTGTGTTTCAAATGTATAAAAATGAGGGGAAATTAAAACTTTTTGATGCCTCATGATATCATTTGAAATTTCTGGAAATTTTTCCCCAAGATTTTCCTAATTTCAAATACCAATGTTTCAGTTGATCTAAGCATAGTCCTTGAAAACTCCTTAAGCAAATCTTATGATCATCCTCTAGAAATATGTTTCCTAGCTTCTAGATCACCTCGGTAACCCCTCTGAAAAATTTCATAATTTTTAGAAATTATTTACTATTTCTAAGAGGCCAGTCAAACCAGTTTGACTCTTGGTCAAAATCCTAGGACTTAACCTTATGATTTTTTAGAAAGAAAAACACTGCATAATAAGTTCTAGAAAAATTACACAAGGTTTTCCTTAGATCCAGTAACCTTCCATAAAAATTTTAGGATTTTTGGAGCGATGAAACTCTCTCTAAAATTTCGCTAACCATCTCAGCCTTATCTTTCCAAAAATTAGTTTTCACTATTCCTCTAGCTTAGACCCAACCCCAGCTCGAGCCACTTGTTTTGGTCGAACCGCCTAACTGCACCAGCACACCCAACTCAACCCAACCATCCTTGCGCATTGTGAATCGTCCGATTTGGAAATCAACGATCAAGATCGAATGGGACGTTCGGACCGTCCGAACATCCCCGTCACTTGGACTGTCCGATCTTGATCCAATGGATAGAAATAGTTCCACTCATTTAAACCAAACCAGCCCGTTTCTCCTGAGTCATTGAGCAACGGGGCCCACTTGTCGGACTCCTCGTCTCCAGCGTGCAGGCGCAAGTAGAGCTCGAGTGCCACGTCGTGGCAAAGCTTTGCGCGTCCCCGTCAACGCCGTCAATCCACTGCCCACTCCAGCCACTCCTAGAGCTTCACCAGTTAACGCTACCCCATTTCCATCCGTTGAAGCCCTATATACCTCTCTCTCCCGCTTGGTAAGGCTCACTTTCCCTTTCGGTGAAAAAGGGAAAGGAGGCAAGCTCTCGTGACCTCCTCGGGTGAGCTTTGCTGTAATGCATCCCTATCTTTCTTCATCCCTTACCGCCCCTTTGTGCTCTAGTTTGAGCTCTTGTCTTTGTGTGTAGGTTCCGGAACACGAAGATCGTCTTCTTCATCTCCGGTGTGTGAACCGTGACGCTCCTCCGTGTCAACCTTCGCTCCGGTGAGCCATTCTTCTTCTTTGGTGCGTCATGTTGCGCCCCAGGGCTTAACTAAAGTTCCCCCTCAGTTAATTTCTTTAATCGCGCGCAGAAGCCCGTGGAATTTGAGCTTTCCCATTTTCCGGCCACCAGCACCCCCTTCTTCCCCGACGACGGCACGGTGAGGTATGAACCAATTCTGTGCAATTTTACCATTCCTTTAGCATTGTCTAGCTTCTCCGACACCCCTTTCTTTCTTTCTTTGCTTAGGGCGTCCCCTCCACGGTGAAGCTCCAAGCCACCGTCATCGTCCTTGACGCCAGTGAGCCTCCGACTAGCTAGTCCTCTCCGTGGCTCTCAGGTAGATTCACTGGACCCCCGAGTACCTTTTGCGCACACTAGTTAGATCTTTTAGCCACCGGGTTGTGACATGCACAGTCGCCGTAGAAGCACCGCCACCTCTCGCCATCGCACTGCCGCTGTAGGTCACCTTAGTCCTCACCGCTGGTGCCATTAGCTTCGCATAGCTTCTAGGAACCCGTTTTGAACATTCACTCAGGCCGCCATGGCGCGTAGCGCCGGTGAGCAAGCTCGCGGTCACTCGAGCTTGTGCGTGGCGCATTCCGATCGCCACTGTAGCCAAGTCATTAGCACATTAATCCAGCTCATTAAAGCTAATGATTGCCTAGTATTTAAATGGTTGTCTTAAAGAATTAATGAGCCTATTACATGCAGGCCCATGCACAGAAATCGTAGTCTTTGTGCTCTGGTTTTCGCGCAGAGACACTGACGTGTAGGACCAACCTGTCAGTACGCTTGGGGCAGAGTCCGAACTTGTTCCTTCGTTTGGACCGTCCGGTTTTGATTCAACGATCCAGATCTATTAGGTCGTTCGGACTGTCCGAACATCCCTCTCATTTGGACCGTCCGATTAGATCTCAACGGCCCAGAACGTTTTTAGCTTAGGGGTTATAAGGAAAATCCGTATATCAATTAGTTTTGTACTGTAAATTGTTTTAAAACTTCAAAACTAAATAAATAATTCGTTTCAACTCCTTTTTGCATGAAACAAATTTTGTTGGTTTACTTTTTAAATATACTTTATTATAAAATTCTTTTGAATCTTGTTTTTGTCCAGAAAATTTTGTTAGTAGAATTACTTTCGGTTTAGTATTATTTCTTGCACTAAAAATTGCTTTAACTTGAAAAATGCATAAGTTTTTTTTTTCTGTAACTCCAAATTGAGCAAAATCAATTCTGTTGGAATCCTCTGTTACTGTACTTTATTGTAGTTGGTTTTGACTATGTTACTTCCTCTGAAAATCTTATTTTGCACATGTTTTGTGCACTACTTTCTTGACTTTGAAAAATCATAAAAAATTCATTCTAACTCCAAACGAGGTGAATCAAATTCCATTGCTCATCTCATGTGGTGCTCTGTCTACCATAAAATTTTCATGATCACCACATCTCTGAAATTTTTTGCCAAAAATTTAATTTTGGATGAATAGTACCTGAGAGGGATTTTTTTGCATTTCTTTTGGATGCTAATTTTGTTTTGGCTATAACTTTTGCATGCAATCTCCAAAGCATCTAATTTTTGTTGCTAAATTCATTTAAAATCATGCTCCACCTTCTGTGAAATTTTCATAATTTTTGGATGATTTTGAAATTTTGAGTATTTTCGGTGTTATTCGTTCTTATTGTTTCTTCTCGAATTTTTTGATAGGTTTCGAAGAATTCATTGAATACAAGAGTGATCCTCTGCAGCAAGAAAGTTATCTCCAGCAAGGCAATTAGTTTTCCTTTGATGCACGTTGATCCTATTATTTGCGCATGTTAATATTTCAAATGTTTCAACTATATGTATTCATGCTATGTTGTCAAGTTATTTCTTAGTTCGCGATAGTTTACCTGTTAGTTAAATGAACTGTAGGTAAACATCCATCATTTACTATTGAGCCTAGCTTTATATCTGTTATGACTTAGAGCTCGATGGATGGGCTCTAGTCACTTTAGCTGTATTGCACGAGTTGATGTCGCTTAGCAATGCTTAGAACGGTAGAATGGGGATCATCACTTCGGTGATGGTTATTATATCATCACTTTAAATTACTTGGATCAGGGTACCCATATATGTATTGTATTTGAGAAACTAAAACTGAAAATAAAATATTTTAGACTTGGGCACATTGGTTGGATGGTGTGTTTCTGGGTGTGTGCTTGGTGCCCGAGTCAACAAGGATCGAATTACTTGCGCCATTGATCCAAGCGTTATCGCGTGCATTCCACATGAGGGTACTGGGAACCCCTCTTGACTTAGTACTTTGGGAGGTGTTAATTAATGAGTCGCTGGTGGTAGATGTATGAGAAATGTTCGATGTTGTTGTTGGGCTTGTGAGGGGTGGGTTCCTGTCTAGGTTCTCCACACCCAGCAGCATTGGTCCTTTTCTAAGGTCGATGTGTCCGACACAACGTATGGGTCCTTAGTAGGGGCTCGTGATGAGCGTTTTACTAAGGGCTAACCCCATACGTGCGACTCTTAATTAATTCACTCTATTGGAAAACATCTCGTCGGACTTAGCTCTGCCGGCATACCTACGGAAGTGTGCTTCATGGCCTGGAAAAGGAGCGGTCTGACATGTGGGTAAAGTTGTACTCCCCTGCAGGGTATAAACTATTCGAATAGCCTCGTCCTAGGTTATGGACATGCTTGGTTATTTCTCGCAAGAATTAGACTATAACGTTTTCGATAAAACTTGATTTCGGGTGGTATGAATGGGAAATTCGTGCTATGTTGTGGTGGCTGTTGGGAAAACACCTCTAGGATGTTATTTATGCTTATAAATGTTGTCTTACTATTATTTAAACAAATAAAAATAGATTTGTTAAATTGCCTTCAATCTATTACAATATTGCAAATGAAAAATTGCTTTATGCGTCGAAATGAACCCTATGACTCCTCCTTTGATTCAGCTTGCATGCAGCTATGTATAAGTTTGTTAACGTAAGTCTTACGAGTATAATTTTTGTACTCAATTGTATTTTTTATCTGCTGTAAAGGAGGTTGACCCCAAGGGGTTAACAGTTGTGAGACCGACTTCGACTTCGACTTCGACTTCGACGACTAACTTGGGCGTTTCCGGTCGGTTGCCTTCTGGGTAAGAGCAAACCGGTTGGCTTTTTGCTTTTAGCCATCTTATGGTAAGTGTTTCCGCTGCAGGCTTGACTCTTTTGTATGGAACCTTAATGTATGTTAACTATGTTGTAAATTATGAAACTTCCGGTAATGTAATGACTTGCGTATGGAGTTGATGCTTAATTTTTGTACGGAGTATGTGTACTGCAATTCTGGAAAGTACATATACACCGAGGCGCGAGATATTTAGTTTGCGATGCTAGAGTCAAGTGGATGGTTAAGTATTACGAGTTAAATATCTGGAGTCTCACTTGTAACTAAAGATGTAGGCCTAAAAAAGGAATTCTGTCAGAACTGAAAAGGTACGGTAACCTTTTTTTTTTTGTTGCTAAGAGCAGTGTATGCTCTGTAGTAATGTAATGTTCAGTCTGTATGAATACAGTTGGATTAACCATGATATTTGAAGGAAACTGTTAGCGGGGTATGAAAGAAAGCAATTTGATAATGGTTCAGAATTGCCATAGTGAGTATAGTGTGTAGGAGCTAAGATTTTTTTTTTTGGTTCTATAAAAAATAGGAAGGCACACACAGAGTATTAGCCTATGGCATTTAGTTCTTTGTTTTAGGCCTACATAGCAAGTGGCTTTTTTTTTTGGTTTGGAAAACATGGATGCATAGCTAAAACTGGGAAACCTTTTTGCTTATTTGTAAGATACGCGATAAATAGAAAATTGTATGTACCTGAAGCTAAAATGTAGTCCGAAAGGGCAACATTAAATTTTAGATGGTAATGGTCAGTCTCTATGACTATACTTCGATTAACCATGAAATTATAAGGAAACTGTTAGCTTGGTATGAAAGAAAGAAGCAGTCTGATAATCACTGGGAACGAGCATAGTGAGTATACTATGTAGGTGCTAAGTTTTTTTCTTTTGGTTCTGTAAAAAAAAACACAAAGACATACACAGAGTATTAGACTAGCATTTAGTTCTCTGTTTTAACCCTACATAGAAAGTGTCCTTTTTTTTTGGTCTGAGAAACATGGATGCATTGCTAAAACTGGTAAACCCTTTTGCTGATCTGTAAGATACGTGATAAACAGAAACTTGTATATATCTGAAGTTAAAATGAAGTCTGAAAGGGCATCATTTTAGATGGAACGAACTGACCTAAGTCTTGCCAAGGGGGTTCCCGTCGTCATCCCTGGGCAATTTCCTAGCTGTTTCTGAGATACTCTGAGAGGCAGTACGTCTGTAAGCACAAAAAACATCTTAAAGATATGTGTCATGTTACGTATGGGTAGGCGCGCCATTATCAAAGAGATATCTTTTTGGTTTGGGCCTGATAGGGACGGAGATTATAAATATGGGATGTACCGTTTAGAAGGCATTTGCTTACAAATTGTTTCCTTTTCTGCTGGGGGTATGGCCTCGATCGAGAGGCTTTTTTCACGTATTCATGAGGCAGGCACCTGCACAGCCATTAAACAAAATGGATGTCATCAGTTGTCGATTCGGTATAACATGTATTGAAATTATCGCATTTACCTTTGGCTGTTATGCTGATAGGAAGAGCAAAAGTTACAACTAAAAAGAAGCGGTAATCGTAGCCTACGGGGAATGGTGAGACTTTCCTGAGCTGCGCGCTGGACCATCAGCTGGAGCAGGCGTGCTTTGCAGCGGTGTTTCTTCGATGGGGACACGTTGTCTAGGGAGTTGGGGAGAGTGACTGTCTCTTGCTAGCCATACCAGAAACTGTACATGCGGCAACCCCTCTTTGTGGACCTGATAGGAACAAAGGAACAAGACGATGGATAAAAGATGAATCTATGTGGACGTACCAGCACAAATAGAACCCAAAACAAACATGTCCTTAATACGAGCAAATAAATCGCCAACCTTCATTATGAAAACCAGACGCTCAATGGATGAGCCATTACGTGAATGTTGGACCGGTTCACTTCGCAGGGCACGAGAAATTTCAGGACACGTAGGATCTTACTTAAAAGCTATGAATAAATCTGGCTAGCCATATGCACGACAAACGGACATAACATCCTCGAAGTTCATACTTTAGTTGCTAAGCTGAAAACGGAAACAAAGATGAAGATCTTATTCTCATTATTGACCTGATGTCCATACTTTAGTTGCTAAGCTGGCAGGAAAGCTAACTAGTGAACTCGCTGAACATGCTCAAACCGACCAACATAAAGCTTAAAGTGTAGTAAATACGGTTGTTACCTGGATGACGAAGGCTTGAAAAAATTAGTGGAAGACGACGGTATCGACCAAACCACCAAGCAGAGTGAGGACAGGACGGTGGGAAATGGTGGCAGAACGAAGCAAAAACGCTAAAAAGAGGCAAGATGAATAGAGAAGAGCGCAACGGAAATAACAAAATATTGATACAAGGGACAAACGGGTAGAAGCGCATACCTAGACGTCGAAGCAGCGAAGAAATCAGTGCAAGATTTTTTTACGCATCGAGCCAGCAAGCGGAGCGATGGAAGGCCCGCGGGTAAACGTCGTGCGGCAACAGAAAAAGCCACGAAAGAAGTGAGGACGATTAGATTAGGATGCGATCGAGGTAACGAAGTAGTGGGAGAAGGATCTGCATGGAGGTGAAGCAGCTAACCTCGTTCGCAGGCAGAGTGGCCGGCAAGAGCACATAGAGGGCAGGCGATGGGGCGATGAAATCAAGGGTTTCTTTTGGCTAAGGGTCTGTTTGCTTGGATACCTCAGCGTCTTTTGCCTGGCCTGGAGCTTACCTGTTGGCTGTCAGCGGGTTGTTTGCATGCAGACCTGCGCAAGCTCGCCTGCCAGGCAGCTGCTCAGCCAGGCGTAGCTTTTGGACGCCTGGGAGCCAGGGAGATTTGATGAACCGTTCAAACATTTGATCCAACGATCTATTTTTTATTCATCAGTTCCAGGCACAGGCTTCCAACCAAACAACTCATCTTCAGATTTGCCTGGCCAGGCAAAAATCATCTACTTTCCAGGCTACCTCCAGACACTACTTTTTTTCAGGTATAGAATCCAGGGCACCAACCAAACAAACCTCCGGGGGTGAGGATAAGTAAACCGGGCAGTGCGCGAACCGAGGTGTCCAGGCAAAGGAGGGGATAAGGCGCGAGTCATCCGCCTGGCCGAACCGTGGCACGGAAAAACGGTAAAAGGCATTAAAACAACAAAGACAAAGTGGCGATGTGCGTCTATCAGCAGCGGCGCTAATCAATGCAACGAGCTACAACAGAGCAAGAGGCACCAGGAAAAACGAAGACTAAAGAAACGCACAGCATGGTACATGTGTCTGTACACAACTTGATAAAAAACTAATTGAATCGACGAGAAATGCGATTCATATGGACACAAGTAGGTACACGTGGCTGTGAATGACCAGAAGAAAAACAACCGAAGCGACACGCCTGAACGCTATGGCCGCGTCACACCTCAGCGCGGAGTCCTGGCCCATTGACAGCGCCATATATATGTGCTCAGTACCACGTGATAGATGCTAGGAGCATATCACATGAAAACCGCATATTAAAGCCTAATTTGGGATAACGACATTGGCGATGTATCGGCAAAATCTTGGATTGTGGGCGATATTGGTGGGTCCCAATTAAAAATTTACCGGACAAAAAAATTCCGATTCATTTGAAATTTGAGTGAAAACAGAGGTACTTCCTCAATCAGAAAAACATGTCATATTAGACATCGACACGGTCCCTAAATTACAACTTGATCATCATAAATTTTTATTATATTATACTTATAAAAGCCAATAAAATTACAACATTATGAAAGTACCTTTTGATATATTACACTCTCATTCACAGAAAAGAGAAAAGTATCGTAACTTGTACTGTCTTTCATGGTTATTATGGCGTTGCCTGCGGTTATGCATTCAAGTTGTTATGCTTTCAGTAGTTTTGACATTGTCTGTGGTTTTATGCTTACTGTAAGCTGATGCTATCAAGTTTCTCTTACGTGCCCTGCGGTTAATTTGCACGTCAAACACGCGCGCAGATAGTGAAAGGTGGTAACTCTCACGTTACTCCTTGACTCCTGACCCGTGAGGCTATCGCTACTTAAATCATCGCCAAGCAAGCAGAGCAGACACCGCACACAGGCATAGGCAGATACATAGAGCAAGCAATGGCGGCTAAGGCTGATCTTGTCCCCACCGACGCCGAGCTGCTGCAGGCTCAGGCCGACCTGTTTCGCCACAGCCTCTGCTACCTCACGTCCATGGCACTCAAGTGCGCCGTCGAGCTCGGCATCCCCACCGCCATCCACCGCCTCGGCGGGGCCGCGTCGCTGCCTGACTTGATCACCGCGCTGTCCCTTCCCCCGGCTAAGCTGCCATTCCTCGGCCGCCTCATGCGGCTGCTGGTCACGTCGGGCGTCTTCGCCATCGAAGACTCCTCCAAGGTGGCCATCTACCGCCTCAACACACTGTCCTACCTCCTGGTGGATGGCATCCTCGTCGACGGCAACGCCAGCCAGAAGGCCATTGTGCTCACCACATCCTCGAGGTACTACGTAGAGGCAGCGATGGGGTTGGCCGACTGGTTCAAGAAGGACGTGGCGTCGTCATCACCGCCGTCATCATTCGAAGATTTGCATGGCGCGACACTCTTCGATGAGAGTATGGCGCGCCTGGACCCAGAGTCCGACAAGGTGTTCCATGAAGGTTTGGCTGCCCATGACAATCTGGGGATCGCCGCGGGATTGCGGGAGTTCCGCGACGTGTTCAAGGGGCTGCAGTCGCTGACTGACTGCTGTGGTGGCAACGGCACGACGGCGAGGGCCATCGCCAAGGCCTTCCCGCACATCAAGTGCACCGTGCTGGACCTTCCGCAGGTGATTGAGAAGGTCCCGGCTGATGGTGTCGTTAACTACGTCGCAGGTGACATGTTCAAGTCCATCCCGCCTGCTCAAGCTGTGATTCTCAAGGTATAATAAAGTGCTAAACCAATGGAAATGTCTCTCTACATGTTTCAATCCGAAAGGTAATTGCACGAATTCTAACCTGCATGAGGAATTGAGAGTTCGATCTCCACTGATCTGTTCATATGTAAAACATTTAATCTAAAATTTAAGCAGTTTTCTGCCTGTGATATAAATAATTACCTTAAGCTCTTAAATTTAACATTCTCGGTTACGTATGGCTTAACTTTATGGAAGTTTATCCATGGTAGCTTGTTCTGCACTTCTGGAGCGACGAGGACTGTGTGAAGATCCTGGCTCAATGCAGGAAGGCCATTCCTTCGCGAGCAGCAGGAGGGAAGGTGATCATCGGTGATATAGTGCTAGGCTCTGCGTCAGGGCCAATGTTGGAAACCCAGCTATTGATGGACATGCTGTTCTTGGTGAATACCAGAGGCCGTCAGCGGGATGAAAACGACTGGCGCGAGATCTTCATGAAAGCAGGGTTCAGCGACTATAAGATTATCAAGAAACACGGAGCTCGAAGTGTCATGGAGGTCTATCCATAAAGCTGTGCTCCCAGATACTGCTACAATATGGTTTGGTATAGATGGTGTGCTCTAAGGAAATAAATAAACAGAGTGATAGAGCTGTGCTCCCAGATACTCCTACAATATGGTTTGGTATATATGGTGTGCTCTAAGGAAATAAATAAACAGAGTGACTTGTTTTCTAATGGAAAGTTGCACGGATCATAAAGTAGCTGAGTTGATAAGCTTTGTTACATGATGATCTGTATAACTTTGTTTTGGAAAATCATTACAGCACTCGCGAGCTTTTTTTATGTATATGTATCACGTTAATATCCTCCAACAAGGTCACGTTTGATTCTTGCTGTTGTGGATATATACCATGTAGTACCATGTTATCTTATGTAACTTTACAATTCTCGTGTCATATCCATGTTCACAAACAATATTTGGGACACATAAGAAAGGTTGTATTAACTTGGAGGGAGCTTGGAATTTAAGTGCATCATCTACACTAAAAAGACTAATGGAACATATGTTGTATCGTCATGAACGTACATTGAAGGTTAGAATCCGTGCAATAGGGGGACTGGTGTAATATCCCAAAAATCCAGCTTGGGATAATTGTACTGTTAATAATTTAAGGAAGCATTTGGAGCATGTTTTCAAAAATTCCATAAATCAATTAGTGAATTTGCGTACAAACAGTAGCTTGAGAAAAATTCGAGAAAAAAAAAATTCAAAACAGATGAAATTCTGCAAAAATTACACAATAAACCACACTATATCAGGAGCGTCCACAAAAAGTTCCATAATTTGTGGAGCCCGTCTGTTACATTTATAGTTTTGCCAAACTCTTAGCCTTTTCTAAAAAAATTCCAAACAAATTTGAAATTCCTGCGCGCCAATTAGGCTGAATTCGCTTCGGCGCATCTCTTCGCGCCCCGCTCCAGCCCAAGCCAGCATGCCCGCTCCGCTCTCGCTAACACGCCGGGCTCGCGTGTCAGCACCCTTCTTCCACATCGCCTTCGCCTCCACACAGTAGCGTGCTCACACCCGCACCTGCTCCGCCACTGGTTCGCAACCCCTCCCACCATTTCACGCTCCACCTGCTCCCATCACGTCCGCTTGCGCCGTGCATCACCACACCCATGCCAACCAGCTCCTATCACCACCTTTATCCCGAACGAGCAAAGACTCTAGAGGGCCCCTCGAGTTCTTGTCGCTCTTGCCGTGATCGCTGCTTTCTCGCCATTCTCAACCATACTTAAGCCCCTAACCATGTCAATGTCTCATCAGCTCACCATTCTAGCCTCCCACCAAGCACCAGAGCTTCTCGCTCCTTGGTTCGCCAAGAACGAGAGCGTCGTTCTCAACGCTGGTGAGCGAGCCCTAGCCGTCATTGCCTCTAGTGAGCTTCCTTGCTCTCACCACCTGCGTCACCGTACGCCCCATACCTCACTCGTACTCTTTTTTAGCTTGATGTAGCCCAGAGAGCTCCGTAGCGTGATCACACCATCATCTTCTCCATCAACGGTGCGCAGCTCGATCCAGACCTTTGTGTTCCAGGCACTTTGGTAAGCTTGAACCCCACCCAACCATACCACAATGCATTCAATACTTCGCTGATGCTTCTTCCTCACTTGATGTTGACCAACACACCGGGAATCATCGGAATCGAGCTTCTTCACCAAATTTAGTCGCTGCAGACCCTTTTTCTATTCGCCTCCACTCCGGTGACTCCCCGACTAATTCCTTTTACCTTAACATTCCTTAGCATGCCTATGAGCCTATGCGTGGTTCCATTGCAGCAATCCATCACTGATGAGCTGTGTCGTAGTGAAGCTTCCTCCGCCGGTGCCTGTTGCTGCACCAAGCTCTCCAGCCATCCCCCGACGCCATCAACGCCCTTGGTGAGCTTCTAGTAGTTTCCTAGAGCTATTTCACATGTTAGATTAGACAATTAGCTAGCATAGCATAGCATTCACCATAGCCGATCATGACGCCACCGCGGGAAGCGTTGTTGCCGCCGCTCTGGTGACATTGGCTTCCGTGCTGCTGCTGGCAATAACGTAGTAGTCCCCTAGAGCTAATCGTAGACCTGAGAGCCTCTGCCGCTTCTCGCTGTTGTAGCGCCATCTCCATCCATCTCTTCGACCACCGCCACCACCCGGTAGGATCGCCGTCGAACTAGGAGTCCTTTTGCCCACTCCCAAGCCAAGCTGTTGTGTCGTTCATCGCCGGCGAGCTCGTCGAGGTAGCGCGGTGTGTGCTGCTCTATTCTCCTTCTTCCTCACTCATTGATAGTGGGCCCCATGTGCATAGGAATTGATTAACGCTAAATGACAGAGGTTAAATGTATTAAGTCTATGACAGGTGGGACCGACTAAAAATGTAACATCCCAAAAATCCCATCTTTGGGAAGACATAGTGAAAATAAATGGGATAGTAAATTGTTGAGCCTATTCCATATAGAAAATATTTTATGCATGATTTTTGAACTATTTGCATAAAACAAATAATGGATTTAATACAAGCAGCAAATTGTAAGAATTTTTAGGAAAATCACAGAGCATGTAAAATCCTAAAAAATTTACATAAGCAATTATACTGGCCTGGAAGTACACACAAAAATTTCATACATTTTGGACCTCGTTTGCTCAGTACAAAAATCTAGCAAACACCTAGCCAAAAATTGGAAATTCAAAAACTATTTTCGAATTTCCCTCTCACCTTTGGGCCAAAACTAAGCCGGCCCAAATGCACTCGCCAGTGGCAGCCCACACCAGCACACGTGTTCGCTGTTTCACTGACGTGCGGAACCCACACGTTAGAGCCCTCACTTCACCGTTGCTCGCTAGTGCGCTCCCTCGCCTGCATCGCCCACTCGCCAGTGGAATTCCTTCACCGCCCATAGATTTGTGCTTCACCTGCCTCCATCACCTCCGCCTGGCTCTGCCCATGCCATCTACCTCCTTAATGACGCCCAACGCCCGCTCTGGCGGAGCCGCCAAAGGTGGGAGCACGAGTTCTCGCCATGGCCGTTTTTCTCATCGAACTTCTCGCGCTCTGCTCACTACTACTTAAGCCCCCCGAGCGCGTCACCATCTCTCTAGCTTGCCCCTTGTTCTATCTCGAGCTTTCACTACAACAAGACTAGGTTATAGCAACACGTGTATATGCTGCTATATCTACAAATATATGTTGCTAGGATGGATAGCAACACATGTGATAAGTGATGTTGTTGGTCATGTTGCTGTAAGGTAGGTCTACCGCAACATAAATTAGGTGTTGTCGTACAAAATAAAAGGTGTTGCAAAGTTGCAACACAATTTTTTATATGTAACAACACATGTTTTCGAAACATTGCTAGCACTTGTTAGCAACATATAATTGATATATTGCAACACAATTTAGTATACAGGAAAAATACGGTTCATTTATATGCTACGTATTACAAATTATAATTGCTACAAAGAATTTTTATTTGCGAATTAAGCACGTCGTATTGCAGAATGTATAACACAACTCAACATGATCGATGTTCAAAAGGTAGATTGCATTGCATTAAAGAAATAAATATAGGTATTGTTAACATCATTCCACATTACAAAAACAACTGGTTTATTGTCAACACAAGAGCTTTGAACAGAGTAAAATGTGAGTCTCAAAATATAAAATCTAACTACTACTTTCTTTTCTTCATGAAATTCCTTGCTTCTGGATCCATCGATCAAAGAGAAAAACATCCAAATATAGTAATTCAACTGTTGATCTTTTCAACCTGCAGGGATAACAATAAATTGCAAGGATGTAAATATGATATAGGACAAGTGAATCTGACATAAATTGAATCTAGCTAAAATTAACATACACAAATTAAAGAATATGTAATAGCTTTTCTTTTGGTTTGGCCAATTGTCTTGTAGTTCTCCTATGGCCTTCCCAGCACCTCATGTTCTTCAATAAGATAATTAACACACACTTTCCAAAATTGGTTACCAAGCTTGAAACCACCAACTTGTGCATCTGGATCATTACTCAAGAAAGTAGCAAATGCCATAAACTCTTTGTTTGGATATTTGTTGGCAGACTTGAAAGTACTATCTTGTAACTACAAGCATACTATTTTCACTCAGAAAAGCAAGAGTTCAATAGATAAAACTAATCTATAATGGTTCAGAATTATGGTGATAACAACCCATGAATGGTAAAGGGACACAACCAAAATAATGGTTCCTATAGACCTACCAGCACTGTTAACGAACCTTTTTAATCTCATCATCAAGCTTGAGGATTAACTGAGCAGCATGGTGTTTACCAAAGTGCTGCTTATCAAAGAGCATTCTAGCTTGATCATTTGCCACCTCATGAACTTGCTGCAGTTTGTCCACTGGTACTGGTACGTGGGTGGAGCATGGAGTGAAGATATCAACGTTAGTTGTAATATGCAAACCTACAAACCAACCAGTAACATTGAACCATTCCACCCCGTAGGTTCTTCGATTATCAAACTCCTTACGGCTGGAACATCAGTTGTATCATCAAGTGTTACAACATGAAAGTAGATCAAGGTCCTGTCTTTGCTAGCAATGATGTCAGTCTCTATAAAATCCGCACTTTCTTCAATAGCCCTCTGCAACAGGAAAATGATTTTGTTTATAGAATCTAATTTTCCAATGGTGAAATATCATAGGATATAAACTTATCAAAATTGAATTCAACACCCATTTGCAACAAAGGAAATTCGTGGATACAAACAGAGAGAATCAAATGAGGAGTTTGGTTTCGTGTTCGAAACAAACCGATTGTGCCCCGAGGTAATTCTTTCCAACATCCTCAACGACACAGAGAAAATGGCTTGACAAGTGCAAAAGAAGTTTTTCATCGATGGTGATACTAAAATCCACGGGCACCTTGGTATGCATCCACAAATTAGCAAGAATATATGATATATATATATATATATATATATATATATATATATATATATATATATATCTCAAGTCCCAAACTTTACTGATGTACACCTTTCGGGATTTGCTCAAATCTTGGAAGACTCTCTCTGGACCTTGGGAGGAGACGTCGAGCCGAAAGTTAGAGCTGCTCCATTACAACTTGCTTAAAGGCCATTGCCAAAATACTACCTGAATCATGTTCATTTTCAGAGAAAAAATCAGCGCCAAAGTCTTTCTTTATCTTACTGGCCTTCTCTTTAACTTCCTTGGCTTGCAAAATCTACAAAAAAAAAATGCCAAAAACTTCCTCATGAACCGATGATGACAAAATCGAACCAAAATTCAAGAATCTTGCCATGTTTCACATATACAAAACAAGCGAATAGGTTCCTTCTTAATCTTGGATACATCATACAATATAATAAAAGGGGGGCAAAGACCGATTCATGGTTGAACTACAAGCACCTCTATTGCATCATAAATGTCTTGCCGACTCACACCGAGTCACCAATCCACTTGGTCTAAATAATACCAATCACTACTGCCAAGAGGAATCTACATGCTGAACTTAGCTTCTCCAACTATTACACCCTGTATAGGTTCATAACAAGCATGCTTCCTATAATGTAGGGACTAAAATGCCTAGATTCAAACGAATGTTTCCATTAGTACGCACGACATAACAAAAACGATCAATCCTAATTGACACAATTAACACTGCAGAGCTGAACAGATGAAGGCACAACATCATGCATTAGCATTACTCTAATTCGCTCGATCAAAGACGAATAAACTTTAGGAAAGTTTTTAAAGCGTGTAGAAACAATAAACGCATTGCTCTACAGTACCGGAGCAAACAAAATGGTGGTGCAAAGGCATCGGAGGAGGTTGGCAGCGCGAAGGCGAGGAAGGCGGCGACATCGCGCGCGGCGAGGCGACGGCGAAGGGAGATGGTGGTGCGGGCGGCGCGGGAGATCCGGCGGACCTCATTGGTGAGCGACCTTGCCTCGATCACCGATGCTATCTCCTTTAGATCTACACGCACCGCGGGGCAAACGAACAAACTTGTTATTTTGTTTGCAATCTATTTTAGGAAAAATCATTGCTATCTCCTTGCATAGTGACAACATATTCAACTTCAAAATAATCTACGAGCCTAATTGTAAGCTTTGCAATAAAGAAGGCAATAAGCTCAAGGAAGACATGAATTGTTACAAGAAACACATACTTCAACATTGCACCAATATTACGAAAGCTCAGGCTTATTGTCCTACTCAATCATCAATCTAGGTTGATCATTCCAAAATCCAAACTACAAAAGAGTTATGGTCTTTGTAACATAGGAAATTCATTTTCTAACCATTTTGGTGACAATATTCGGTCAAACAACGGCTTAAGCAATAAAGTAAGCAGAGAGCACAAGACAAACAGCTGTATCTGCTTATGTTTACTCACATTTGAAGCTCAAACTAAATCACTTCTCCATAGATTTAACCGAAACTTCCACAAAAAATGGCTTCTAGAGCGAAAACTTCAAGCAAATTTAAATTATGCGATACCAACCTCGTCCATTTGCTCTGCTCCACGGGGTTCCAAGCCCTTGGCTTCGGCACATTGCATGGCCCCACGGTCGCCTGCACCACAACGAAACCTAAAATCACCAACCGAATTCTGACGACCAAAACAAATCTCTCCCCTCCAAAAGCCAGAGATCAGCAAGCTAACGCCACAATTCAACCCCTAACAAGCACCAATTTCACCTAGATCCACACAAATCTCAACCCCCACCCCAGAGTGATCACCAAAAATATCAGAAACTATTTGCCCCAAATTGAAAAGTTGAGGGAAAAAAAGAGAGGGGAGATTAGATTACATACAGGTCGTTGAGGAAGAGGTGGGCGAGTAGGTGGATGGCGTAGGGCTAGTCATCGGTGGCGGCGCCCCGGGATGCGGCCTGCGAGTCACATCGGGAATCACGTCAGGGAGGGAGGCGCCTCGCCGCTAACCCTTACGCTGGGTAGGGGTGAGAGAGGTGAGGAGGCGGGTGGGGGTACTGGAGGAGGAGGTCATCGAGAGGGGGCGAGGTGGAGTAGGACTTGGCGGAGAGGGCAGCGATTCTGAGGAGAGAGATTTGGGGTGGAGTCAGGCGACTGCGGTGGGGTGACGACGCCGAGGCGAGGAAAGGGGGACAGCGTTTGATGGAGGGAGAGGGGAGACGTGGTGGGGGCAGTTGCATTGCGTGCACACGACAGATCAATGGCTCACCTAGCACAAGAAAGGATGGATCCAACAACAGCTTAGGTCGTACGAGGGATGGGGACGGACCGTCAACAACTCGTAATTTTAAGTAATAGAGATAGAGATAAAGATAGAGATTATTAAGAAGATAAGAAGAAATAATATCCTATATCTAGAACAAAACAATGAGTTGCTTGTTTGGTAGTGTGGTCAGATGCGAACGCCCAAGTCCTGTGTTCGAGCATTGCACCTGCAAAAAAATAGTTTTTTGTCGTTTATTTCATTTCATAATTTTAAAAACGATGATTTATTAATAATTATAATAAATAAATTGAAAAACACAAGATAAAAAATAAAGCGGTACATAAGCCAACCAAATATGTTTATTCAATATTGAACTACTGTTTATCAGATGCCGTTGATCTTGAACTAGTTTGCACGTAATATTGTAAAAATCAATTCCTCTTGCAATGTAATAGATTATATCGTCACTCTACATTGGATACAACTGCCATGGTGAGATAATAGATAACCACATTATGGTGGCATGCATATTCCTTTCTTATAAAAACAAATAAGCATATTAGTAGAATTACAACAACAAAGTATCTTAGCCTATCGTCTAAAATTTGTTCATTGACCTAGCAACATGCCTATTAAGTGTTGTAACATAAAGTATAAAGTGTGGTAACATACTAGGGGCTGAGTATGTTTAGAGCTTTCTACACTTGGGTCATAGCAACATGAGAATATGTGTTGCAGTACAATTTTCCTGCAACACATGCTATATGTGTTGCAAAGCGTGTGTTAGGATAGATTGGTCCTGTTGTAGTGTTTCTCTGAGTTTCCAGCTCTCTGAATCACTGAGAACGAGCATGTTGTTCTCGACACCGGTGAGTGAACTCCTCCACGCCATTTTCTCTAGTGAGCTTCCTTGCCCTCACCACCTATATCACCATGCAACTCTTGCCTCATAGATTCTTCTTCTGTGCTTGATGTAGCTCTGGGAGCCCCATAGCTCAGACAAGCCGTCGTCTTCTTCACCTCTAGCGCAAACCCCTTTCTAGACATCTTCGTTATGGACATTCTGGTGAGCTTGAACCTCACTTGACCGTGCCACTTTGTGTCTTATACCTCACTAATGCTTTCCCCTTGGTTGATGATGATTCAAACGCAGGGAATCCACCGAATCGACCTTCTTCCCCATTTCCGGCCGCCGCAACCATTTTCCAGTTAGCCACCACCTCGGTGAGTCTCTGGTCGATTCCATCTATCCCTACCATCCTTTGTATGCATGCAAGCTAATGCGCACCTCCTTGTAGCATCTCCATCCATACAACATGCTGTCACGAGGAGCCATCCTTGGTCGCTACTGTTCAACGTCACCGAGTCACTCTGGTCATCCTCTGACGCTGCCAAGGACCTTGGTGAGCTTCTAGTAGTTCCCTAGAGCTATTGCACATGTTAGATTGGATGATTAGCTATCGTAGCACAGAATTCATCGTAACCGATCATGGCACCACGACAAGTGTTGTCGCCGCCGCTTCGGTGAGCATTGGTCCCTAAGCCATTGCGTGTAGCATCGTAATGACCATCCAAAGCCAATGCATGCATTCTTTTGCCGCCAATTTGCCGCAATTGCAAAAACCACCTTGAAGCCCGAGAAGCTCCGCTGCTTCTCACCGGCGGATGCCTCCACATGGACATCCCCAAAGTGTACACCAAATCTTTGCTAATCACATTGGTAAAACTCCCATCATCATTGATCAGCTTGCATGCTTGCTCCTTGATCTTGCACTTCGTTTGGAATACACTCCACCATTGTCCTTTAGCTTAAATTTCAGCACTTTTTACCTTTTGAACTAGCATGTTCAAACCACTTTAGGGGGCAAATCATCAATGGATATCCCTGTTTCATAAGAACAAACAACAGTCTCCAGTATTTCTGATTCGTCATGTTTAGACTCGCTACTAGAGCTCTCTGTGACATAACCTTTCCCAGTGAGCAACACCTTTTGCAGATTTGGACAATCACACATCATGTGTCCCCTTCTTTTGCACTTGAAACACTCAATATTACTAGTACGAGCAGAAGAAAGTGCACTAGAATCAGCTTTAGAGGCTTCATTACCTCCATTACTTGCAACTTTCAACACCTCCGTTGAAATAGCCCCGGCTGTCCAGTGTGATGATACCACCTTGGAGCTTGCGCCAATATCATCTCCATGCTGGTGTGGACGCTTCCATGTGTTGTTGTGCGTAGTGCGACTGCCACATTGTAGTAGTCATCCGCAGACAAGGAACCTTGACGAAGTCGTTGAAACTTCGTGTGCAAGGTTCGGGTGTAGTGCGCCGGCACAAACCACCTCCTCATGATGTTCTTCATGTGTTCCCATGTGTCGGGTCGTCCTCCGGCAAGGCAATGCCATCGTCATCACGGTTGCGACCCGCACCATCGCCATTGTGCTCAAAAAAAATTGGGCGCACGACTAGTACCACGACGATTGTTGTAACCACGTCTTGGTTCCTGGTTGTAGTAGTTTCCACTAAAAGCACTATCCAAACAGACCTCATCAAAATTTTCATTGAAGAACTCACCTCGATGTGATGATTGTCGTGGCGTCGATGACGTGGTGGCGGTTGGACAAGGGCAGCAGCACCCCCTTCCTTTCCTAAGGCTCGCTCCAAATGTTGTAGTGAGTCAGTTATAGCAGCAAATCGAACATTATTGGCTTGTCTTTGTTCAGTAAACTGCACATTAATGTGATTCTCCACCTGATTAATGCACTCCACCAACTCGACACGCATGTTATCAATGCTTTCTTGTAGCGCGTTATACCTTCCTGTAAAGTGCAGATTGGTTGCCTCAAGGTTCGTGCGAATAGCAGGCGGCATCTCCCCCTCGTGTGCAGCACCTCTTCATAAGCACCACAGTGTGAGTCATGCACAATAGCAACCGAATTCACCATCTTGAGTAGCAAGCAAAAACAACACTGTGAACAACTTGGCGCTCTGATACCACCTGATAAGGATCCAACTAGTTGATTAGATAGATCTCGATTGTTGGCCCAATATTTCACGGTACAACTTGAAGATCAGCACTAGTCTCCTGGGTTCTTGTGTGCCAATAGAAATATCAGTTCGTATGTGTATGTGCACACCACTACACCACAAACCCAATCTCCCTTCGGCAGTAATTCCCCTCGGATGAACAGCAACACCCGAGATTGCAATCCTTCCGCCTATGGACACCTCAATGCACAAACGAAAAGCAAGGATCAAAATCCAGTGAATACCCAATCTCCCTTTGGCAGTAATTCCCCTCGGATGAACAACAACACCCGAGATTGCAATCCTTTCGCCTGTGCACACCTCAATGCACAAACGAAAGCATGGATCAAAATCCAGTGAATAGATCCAAGCACCACAGCAGAGATCCACACGCCTAGATGAATTCCCTATTCAAGACTTCACAAAACCATACACACGGTATTGGCCGCCGCGGTGATTTTTCTGGTTCTCTTTTCTTAGTTCAAAAACCTAAAAACTCTACCCTTAACAATGGGGAGCCGTATAGGCTTTTATACCCCGACTCCACATGCACCCATGGCACGCAGGCTCGACTTAGACTTGAACTCACTTGCAACCTGGTTTAGAACTTGTACTCGGAAACTAAAGATAGAATAGCACATATTTAAGGAAATAAAGAACTGATTTAACAATAAAAATAGGAACCATAATATCTCCTATGCGAATCAATTTTGGAGTTGTAGCTGCACACGCCTAATGCTTCCCTCTCGGATTGATTTCTTCCTGCCCAACCCTTTTCTATTTCCTTTATTGCACAGATCAACACCAATTCTTTTATTCTTTTATCCCTGCACAACTGAACCAATGACCCAATTTGTAGAGCTAGGTGGTGACGTATCAGCTTTCCCCTCAGTTGATGAGGATTCAAACACAGGGAATCCTCCGAATCAACCTTCTTCCCTATTTCCAGCCGCCACAACTATTTTTCATTTAGCCGCCACCTTGGTGAGTCTCTGGTCGATTCCTTCTATCCCTACCATCCTGTGTGTGCATGCAGTAGCATCTTCATCCCTACAACACGCCGTCACCTGGAGCCATCCTTGGCCACTGCTGTTCAACGTCACCGAGTCACTTCGATAATCCTCTAACGCCGCCAAGGACCTTGGTGAGCTTCTAGTAGTTCCCTAGAGCTATTGCACATGTTAGATTGGACGATTAGTTATCGTAGCAAAAAATTCATCATAACTGATCATGGCGCCACGGAAAGAAGTGTTGTCACCGCTACTCCGGTGAGCATTGGTCCTTGAGCCACTACGTGTAGTGTCGTAACGACCATCCAAAGCCAATGCGTGCATTCTTTTGCTGCCAATTTGCCAGAATCGCAAAAACCACCTTGAATCCCAAGAAGCTCTACCGCTTCTCGCCGGCATAACACCGCCTCTGGTCATCTCTCTGGCCTCCACCACCACCCGGTGGCATCGCCGTCGAGAGAGGAACCCATTTTTTCCACTCCTGAGCCTGGCCCTTGCTACAGCCATCGGCGACAAGCTCGGCATGGCTCGGCCATGAGTGCAGCTCTCCCTCTCTCCCCCTCTCTCACTACCAGTGGGCCCAAGGGATTAAAACGCTAATTAGAGCTAATTATTAGAGTTTGAATGTTACTAGTCTATGACATATGGGACCAAGCCGAAAAGATTAAAGGAAATCTAATTTCAAACGTTATTAGTATATAAGTCAGTGACAAGTAGGCCCCACGTGTAAGTAAATAAAAATCCAGAAAAATGAGAAAACTGCCTTTAGTTCCGAGGAAAATGTGCTTTTGGTGTTAGAAAGTGTAAACCTCAGTAGAACTCAGAGAAGAATACACTTTCTCTGCTGGAAAGTGTAAACTTCGCAAAATACACTTTCAACGTCACCTTTTCTATTTTTCTAGAATTTTCAAACCGAAGCAAATTGAAATTTGTAGGACCGGAAAGGCGACTAGAGGGGGGGGGGTGAATAGACGCTTTCTCTATTTTTCTACTTGATTGAACTCAACACTACTTTCACTCCAATAGCTATAAAAGCTATGAAGATCTGTATACAGTCACAGCGGATGACTTGTGTTGAATCCGATCAAACCCCGAAGCAAAAGACCAGAAACAACTCACAACCACATGCTCAAAATCCAAAGCATTCTCTCACAGCAGACCACAAGCAATTTTCTTCTGTCGACACTAACATAAGCAATAAATGCCATTACAATCATCGCCTCACACGCATCAAAGTGCAGCCGAAAGAAAATGCATGAGGCACAACAACCTATCAACTATAGCCGCCGCAAGGACTCATGAATCTGTAGGCTACAGGATTTGTCGCATCAAAACATACAGAAACAGAGCATGCTCAGCATAAGCCGCACCACACGACACCGAGCCGACAAGCAAGCACAAGAGACTGCAGTCAAGGAAATAAAAACTAAACAGCACGCTGTCATCAACAAGGTTTCAGTTGAGTCAAGACAGCAACCCAAGCTAATAAAAATTAAACAGATCGGACATCTCACATGCATGAGGAAAGAGGCCGGCGATCAATCGCATCAAGATGGTAGCTCGCACATGTTGACCACACAGAGCCGAACCGATATCATCAATGAACTAGTCCTATGAGACTACAGGCCACCACCGTCTAAGCATCAATTTTTCAGAAGGGAACAAGGCGCTGAGGATCCGGTTTTTGTGGAGCAGCACAGGCTCTACTTTTGTACAGGCGCCACCAAGATTATACACCTGGGCAATCCACCGAATCAACAAGCAAGCGCAAAGAACTTTAGTGGGATCAGATAGAAGCCAAGCAATAAAGAAATTAACAAGATGGCAGCCAAGCACTTAATGCAAAGTCACATCATATAGGGGCTTATCCTCTTAAACGCAAAAGGCAAAATCGGCCATGACTTCTGCCGCCCCAAACTTCTTTCTTCTTGTGTCTACAGATAGCCCTACAAGCAGCTGCCATAGATTTCGATTTCTACTGAGCACAGGATTGAGCCAACAAGCAATAAAATAACATGAAACACCAGCTTGATGGCAATCAAACCCAAAGACTCGGTTGCAATCTTGATTAACAGCCAAATAAAAAAAACTTAAAACAGGATCAACTTGAGACAACCTAATGCACCATCAAATCAAATAAGGTACTCGATTCTTACACGCACTAGGCAAAGCAGCTATTTCAACCAGAGTACAAGCGCCGAAGGCCATCATCTTTTCTCGGGAGGCGGCAGACCGACAAGCCTCCGATTTTGTGGCCTGGCAACAGGCGCCACACTCCGGCCAAAGTAGGTGCCTCCTTGATGACTCCAGATATCATGGGTGGACTCCTCTGAGCGCCATGACCCTATTTTTTCAGCCAAAGACTGACAAGGAGTTTCTTCACGCTTAGATTAAACCACTCGCTCACAAAAAGTGCCGATCAATCCACTCAACCGCAAGAGAAAAAGATGATTACTACTGCAGCATCAATCCACACGAAACCGATAGATAAGGCAATAAACAAATCGATAAATCTTAAAACAGAAAGCAACCAGACTCAAATCAATGCAACATCATCTCACACAGAGAACTAGTCCTCTTACATGTAGAGCCAAAAAGTAACGGCAATCAATTTCAGACATTACAAACGGCCGCCACGCAGAGCTCTCGATTGATAGGCGCTTGATTTTTTTCAGAGAAGAGGCCGCCGCCTAGGGGTCAGGTTTTCTTCAGGTGCTACGCCATTTTTCCGGGAGGACAAGCCGCCGCCATACCCTCTGCTTTTCTCACCCTTCTGTTCTCTAGCGGCAACCAGAAAATATCCCATCTCCATCCTTTTATATCACAGCCACCAACCCTAAAACCCTTTTAGAATTGGGGCTTCTAGAAGATTAAACCTAATGGGCTTCCGTTAAGGCCTAACAACAACGGAACACACACGCACGTATTTTAAAGCGCCGTCTTCACTTCTCTTGACCTAATCCACTGCTTGACGCACCGTCTTGCGCCGCGGGTTGTCATTAGGTCACCAAGGCGGTATTTGGTAAAATTACCAAAATACCCCTTCTCGATCTTTTCCAAGACCGAGTCCAATCTGTTGAAGCAATCGCCGCCGCACGTGTAGGTTGATCCGGTGCTCTCATCGTGTCGGCAAGTCTCTCCCATCCGGTTCCCACCGACCACCTTGGCACTTACACCAACCCCGCACCGCTTGATCAAACCCGATCGATCAATCGCCTGTTCGGTCATCCTTGTCCATTCTGCGCCACACTTGAGTCACTTGACCTCACCCGGCATCCTTGATCGTTCTGGACCTCAGCTCTCCAAGCTTACTCCCGATCCTCCTTGCCGTTGACCGTCGTTAACCTCCAAGCCACCTGCACAGCAATAGACAAGCAAACACGAATCCGGGAACAAGTTCTTCACAACTTGACCCACGTTAGCTCAAAACATGCAATATGCAACACATATGCATTAACAAATATGGATATGACATAACCCATAATCAATTTTCAATTATCTCAACATTCAGCACAAAGACGGTCTGACCGCAGTTCACTGGTCGCCTCTCTAACTTTGCCGAAAACGCATGAAACTTCAAACCAAAAGCCACATTGCCAATTGTTTCATCATCCTAAGTTCATGGGCATATCCCCATGATATCCACAATCTCCCTCTTGATGAACACATTGGCAATTTCTCAGAAAATGTAGTTTTGGGGTTTGAAAAGTAAAATACTTGCAGTTTTCGCGCAAAGGCACAACTTGGTCCATTAGCAAGAAAAAGCAATGGAAATGACCAAACTGGCTTCAGAATAGCATAAGCAAGTGAGATAAGGCAAAAGAAAGCACAAAAGCTTCAATTTCCAAAGAGAAGCCAGAAATCTCACTTAGGTCCATATGAAAGAACAATTGTTCTATTTGATCTTTGATCATTGAGAAGAAAAGCTCTAAAACAACATTTTTGACCAATCTTTCTCCCCCTTTGATAATGGAGTTATCAAGGTGCATGGAAGAAGATAGAGCATGAATGTAATGGAATGGCTGCAATTTTTAATTTTTAATTTTTTTGTTTTGTTTTTAACTTGAGCAAAAAGGAGCCATGAAGATTATCCATGAAGACTGTACAAGTATTACACCAAGCCATATTATGTGAAGACACTAAGTTCAATCATGGCAAAACATATACAGCAAAGCTAAGGCCAAAATAGCAATAAATTGAGATTAAATGAATCAACAACATGACAAGGTGCTCAAGATCATAGTTTAACTAAAGGTATCCAAAAATGAGTTAGACCATGTCTATAAGCAAAATGGAGCCAGAAGCTAGAAAATGAGTCAATTTTGAGCATTTTGAGATTAATTTTGAATCTATTAGTTCAAGCATTTAGAAATTAGCACTTTGAGCACTTTGCTGAAAATTATTGGTTTTATCTTAGTAAAGCAAGTCCTGGACTAGGAGCCATCCACAACTGCCTTCTAAGCTTCAACCAATTGCCAATTTGTTTTCTTAGCATTGTGCTAGATCTCAAGCCTCACTACAACCATCCCAAGCAACAAAAGCTTAAGAGAGTGGTCTAGGTCATCCAAAACTCCACGTGAGTTCATGCCTAGTGCAATGGCAAGCCGTCTCATGAGAAAGAATTGGTGAGATCAGTTTTTTTCGCACAGAAAAAGCTCATTTTTCATTTGCTTGACTTAAGAATTATCAAAGCTCAATTTAAAACTCAGAATAAGTTTAAGACTCAATTAAGCCTATATGACATGGCATGAATCATGAGAGGATCACTAAAGCAAAGCTAGTCACAAGATCCAACAAGTCATATTATGATTCAGTTTGCTCACAGATAATAAATCTAGCATGGTAAAAGCTAAGCTATACATAAAAAGCCATAAAAGAAGTCTAGCAAACTAGCACAAGACATGGCAGGGTATAAAGCATGAAATCAAGTCATACAAGGATAATAATCAAAGCTCCACAAGTTTATATTACAATACAAGTTGCAGAATTTTAAAATGCATTATGGTACAAATAAATGCAAAAAGAGCAAACTCCCCTCAAATAAACCCATAGGGATAAATTATCTCTAACTCGCTTCTCAAGGTGGAAAACCTTGTTGGGTCTAAAAGATTTGAGAGGATATCTGCCAATTGAGCCTAGGACTCCACAAAACTAGCACAAAGACTTCAAACTCCATAAGATCTCTAGGAAAGCAATTCGAAAAGCTAGGGAGCGAAACACCATCACTAAAAAGACCTACAGGCAACTCAAAAACCTGCTAAGGACCAGTGACTGGGAGACAAGCTCGACCTAGGCTGTGAGAAGAGTGCATCCTGGAAAACCAAGGGATAAGAAGAGTGCCTAGAAAAGACACGTGCTAGAACAGAGCCTCCTATCTACCCTGAACACAACAAACCCAACACCTGACACAAAACAGATGCTATGAAAGGTAGACTAGAGATACCATATATAAATGAAAGGTATGGAAGCTCGAACCTGAGTCGCACTGCTTGGCAGTGAGATGTAGTCATGATGGATGAAGATCCATTCCTTGAAGCTCCAGAAAGTAGTTGCGCTCACCCATCATCCTCATCTCAAATTCCTTCGTCTCCAAGAAGTGATAGCCATCATTGAAAGAACATATGAAGAAGAACCAACAGTTTGAAATCATGAATCACATGTCCTTCTTCTCAACTGAAAAGACTACACCAAAGAGACAGAAAAGTCTATGCCTTGGTACTGGGTTAGTGAGACAAAATCTAGAAAGCAATGACCAAGACACATGACTAGCAAGAATAGCAGCAAATGATCCAAAGCTCATGAAAGCATATAATCAACAATTTAAGACATGAGCATGGAGAGAGACAACTCAATTTCAGTACATGCTATCCAAGATATGACAAAGCTCAACCTATCTTTAGTCCACAATAAGACATAGGAGCAAGCAAACACGCACATAGCATAACACACATCATATATTACAGTCAAAGGTAAAGCATGCTAGTGAAAGCTATGGCAAGACCCATGTATCCACAATATCATGAGAGCATAAGATATGATAAGGAACAAATCATGGAAATCAAGTAAGCATGTGAATACACAAGGCAAAGATCAACAAGAGCAAAATACAGAATATACAAAACAGCACAAGCTCATGAAGACTAAACCAAGCTTATACATCCATGAAACTAGTGAATAACAATATAATACAAGGATATATAAACAAAATACACACAAAGGCATGATGAAGAATATCATAAGAGAAAAACATGCCAATATGGTACAGGTGAGCACAAAGACAAGCACAACATGCCAAGTATGAATAATCATGAAGATAAAGGCATGAAGGTATAGGATAGCTCACCATACATGTGAAAGCACCAATTATGAAAGCACATGCCTCTTGGAGGCCATCGTTGAGGTGGAGAACCATCAAGTGACCCGATCATGTGATGAAGCAAAAGATCGGAATCTTTAAGTCCATGTTCTCCAACCCGTATTCTTGGTACCTACACATGAGAGAGGCAAGGTGTCCAAGTCTTGGATCCCGAAGGGTTAGAGAGCAAATGCTTGGGAACCCAAACCTTGGACACACCACCACTAGAGACAGTCGAACCATTATGTGTGTTAGCATGATGCAAATGATGGTCCATGCAAGAAGATCCAACATCAACCTTGAAGGCATGCCGCGAGTGGACAACTCGATGAGGAAAACGAGGTCCATCTCTAGAAAAGCGGCGATGGCCTTGCTTGAAAGCACCATGATGAGAACCAACAGAAGCATCAAAAGAACTCACACAACCTCGCCGTGGGTGTGTACCTCGATGAACAAAACAAGGTCCACCTCTTGGAAAACGGCGGAAATCTTGCCTCGGGGCAGCTCGTGGACCAAAACCAAAACTATGCAAACCATGTCCACGGTACTGTCCGACACCACTAGAAAAGGTGTCAAAGAAGCCATCAACAAATCGAGTCTCGTGCTTGGCTCTTTAGTGTGCATGTCATGAGAAAGACTATGCCCACTAGGAGACTTAGAAGCATGAGCTTGACGCAAATGTTTTGCACGCCGAAAACAGAAATCTACATGATGTCCATTCTTCCCACAAAATGAGCAATGGTGTAAAGGTCTACTAGTAGACACGGTCCGAGAGGACGAAGCACCATTATGGCTCAAAGAAGAAGTCCTAGAAGAACTAGCATCATGACTCGTCCTCGTATCGACACTAGACCCACACATGCCATGAGAAAGGCTATGTGTGTTCCTAGAATCTGACGCGCACTCGGCAGCTCATGTTTTAGGCGGCGAAAAGCAAAACCCAAGAGTGTGTCCATTCTTCTTACAAAATGTGCAATGGTACTTCTCTTTTGAAGATTTAGTACCATTTGAGAAAGAAGCACATTTGTCTTTTGAAATCCATTGGACAACACAAATGGGTAACACACGCACGCATCTCAAAGCGTCGTTTCCATCTTTGCTTGACCTAAACCACTTCTCCAAGCACCGTCCCGCGCCGCGGTTTAGCCAAAGGTCACAAAGGCGGTATTTGGGTGCAATGACCAAAATACCCCTTCTCGATCCTTCTCTAAAGACTGAGTCCAATCCTCGCATAGCAATCGCCTGCTTCGTCACGTGTAGGTTGATCAACGGCTCTCATCATGTCGGCAAGTCTCTCCCATTCGGCTCCCACCGAACTACCTGGCACTTGCACCAACCCCCGCGCCACTTGATCGAACCAGTCGCACCGAACCACATGTTCGGTTACCTTTGTCCATTCTGCACCCCGCTTGAGTCCTCTGACCTCACCTAACATCCTCGATCGTTCTGGACCTCAACTCTCCAAGCCTAGTCCCGATCATCCTCGCCATTGACCGTCATTGAACACCAAGCAACCTGCACACCAATAGACAAAGAAATCGATTGCGGGAACAAGTTCTTCACAACTTGACCCACGTTAGCCAAAACATGCATCATGCAACACATAAGTACTGATGAACATGAACTTGAATTAACAAGAACACATCGCCGCCACGAAGGACGACGGAACAGACCATAACCAGTCAGACCGCCACTTCTGGCCAGTCTGAACGCCCCACGGCCAGTCTGACCGCCACCTGTTGACCGGTCAGACCGCCTCCTAGGACTTAGCCAAAATTTCCTCCCTAGAAATCCAAAACTTTCTAGAAATTTCAAATGAATAGAACTTTTCACTGGAAGCTCCAGAAATTATGGGACCTAGTGCAGAAGGACCCTCTCACTTGCCTACATCCTCTATTTTTGGCTCAGCTCCAAAATCCAAAGTTCCTAAGGTGGTCGGTCTGACCGCCACACCGATCGGCTCGATCCACATCGACCAGTCGACCGCCACCTGGCGGTCAAGCGCAACAACAAAACAGCCAACCAAACCGAGGCATGGCTGGTTTGACCGCCCCCATGGCTGGTCAGACCGCTAGAGGCCTGACAGAAGCTGAAATTTCGTCGAAAACGTGTGTTTCCGCACACCCACAACGCCATTGCCAATTTTCTCATCATCCTAAGATCATGGGCATCCCCATGATATCCACAATCTCCCCCATGATGAACACATTGGTAATTTCTTAGAAAATATAAGTTTGGGGTTTGAAAATGAAAGTACTCGACGTTTTCGTGCAAAGGCACAACTTGGTCCATTAGCAAGAGAAAGTAATGGAAAGGACCAAGCTAGCTTCAGAATAGCATAGGCAAGTGAGATACAGTAAAATAAAGCACAAAAGTTTCAATTTCCAGAGAAGTGACAAAAATCTCACTTAAGGTCCATATGAAAGAACAATTATTCTATTTGACCTTAGATCATTGTGAGGCTTTAAGATTTGCAATTCAAGTTCAGAAAAGACAATAAGACCAAAAGAATGCAAATGAATAATTGCTCCTCACTATGACCACCAGATTTGCAGAAAATTTTTAGTTTTCTCCCTTCTCCTCCAAATAGCTCTATTTGAACAATTTTTGCTATTTTCCCCCTTTGACAATGGATTCATCAAGTAATCACGCCTTCCTCTCATCCAAAGATGACAAATGCAGAAATGAGGAAGAAACATAAGAAAGAGCATGCATGAAATGCAATGGAGTGGCTTCAATTTTTTTTTGTATTTTTCAAATTTTTAGTAAAAGAAGCTTTAGAGATTACCTAAATGAACAAGCTAAGATTTCAATGATTGCTCAAAACACATCAATCCTGATAGCGCTAGCAAGATCATGCTAAGACATATATAACAAAGCTAGGCTAAAGAGCTCAATGAAGCGATGAATTTTAACAGTTTTAAGCAAAAGCTTCAAAATTAGTAAGTTCAACAATAGGGATCCTAAGGTGATAATGGCCTTGTCAGAATGTCATTGTCAGATCCAGAAGCTAGCAAAGACCATTTTAGAGACAAAAAGTTCTGAATTGAATCATTTTGCTCAAATTATCTCAAAAGCCCAATTTTCACAAGAAGTTTCATTTCAAGTTGATAAAAGGTCTATCTTAGTAAAGAAGATCCTAGACTAGGAGCCATCCACAATCTCTTCCTAAGCTTCAACCAATTTTGAGAATTTATTTTCTGAACCATGTGCTAGATCTCAAGCCTTGCCGCGACCATCCCAAGCAGAAAAGCTTAAAAGAGTGGTCTAGGTCATCCAAAACTCCCCTTGAGTTCATGCCTAGTGCAATAGCAAGCCGTCTCATGAGAAAGAATTGGTGAGATCAGTTTTTTCGCACTGTGGATATCATGGGGTTATGCCAACGATCTTAGAATGTTGAAACAATTGGCAATGACATTGAGGGTGTGCGGAAACACGTGTTTTCGGCGAGGTTTCAGCTTCTGTCAGGCCTCTGGCGGTCTGACCGGCCATGGGGGTGGTCAGACCGCCCATGCCTCAGTTTGGTTAGCTGTTTTGGTTCTTTGGCGGTCTGACTTTGGACAAGCCGTGGTGATCGAGCCGAGACGATGAGGCGATCTGACCTGCCATCTCTTTTGCGGTCGACCGGCCACCTTAGGAACTTTGGATTTTAGAGTTGAGCCAAAAATAGAGGGTGTAGGCAAGTAAGATGGTTCTTCTGCACTAGGCCCCATAATTTTTGGAGCTTCTAGTGAAAAGTTCTATTCATTTGAAATTTCCAGAGAGTTTCGGATTTCTAGGAGGAAATTTTGGCTAAGTCGAGGAGGCACCGACGTTAAGCAGGTGGTGGTCGGACCGGTAGTGGGTAATCGACCGACACAAGTGGCGGTCTAACTAGTTGTGGTATGTTTCGACGTCCTTCGTGGCGGCGATGTGTTCTTGTTAGGTCAAGTTCATGTTCATCAGTGCTTATGTGTAGCATGATACACGTTTTTGCTAATGTGGGTCAAGTTGTGAAGAACTTGTTCCCATAATCGATTTCTTTGTCTATTGGTGTGCAGGTTGCTTGGAGGTCAACGACGGTCAACGGCAAGGATGATCGGGACTAAGCTTGGAGAGCTGAGGTCCAAAACGATCGAGGATGCCGGGTGAGGTCAGGAGACTCAAGCGGGGCGCAGAATGGACAAGGATGACCGAACGAGCGGTTCGGTGCGATTGGTTGGATCAAGCGGTGCGGGGGTCGGTGCATGTGCCTTGGTGGTTTCAGCGGGAGCCGGACGGGAGAGACTTGCCGACATGATGAGAGCCGTTGATCAACCTACACGTGGCGAAGCAGGCAAGTGCTTCACCAAGATTGGACTTGGTCTTCGAGGAAGATCAAGAAAGGGTATTTTGGTAATTTCACCAAATACCACCTTAGTAACCTTTTAGCTAAACCACGGCGCGAGACGACGCATGGAGAAGTGGTTTAGGTCAAGAGGAGTTGAAGACGGTACTTTAAAATACGTGCGTGTGTGACCCATTTGTGTGTGGGCTTGACGGGAGTCCATTAGGGTTTACTCTTCTAGAAGCTAGGCCTCCACTATAAATAGGGGTGGCTGCTGTCCAACACCTTTAAGCACTTCATTTAGAAAACCCTAGATTTGTTTTAGGGACTTAGAGAGGAAAGGAGAGGCTTAAGGTTCTAGAGAGATGACTTGATGGTGTGCTCTTGGTTTGAGCTCTTGTCCTCCTGATGGAGTGGCTGTAAACCCTCTTCAATCTCAAATCTATCCATGCATGGTTTCTCAAAGATGAGTCTCTTTGTGTTCTTCCTCCTTCTTTTGTGATTTTGAGTCTCTATTTGATCCACGAGTTTTCTATTGGTTTATTGCTGTGATCTAGCTTGCTGTGACATGTGGGAACACATCTACGATCATCTTAATCATCAATCACCCACGAGCAAGACATTAGATCATATTTCGATTTTGACTCGGTTTTGGAGCACCCTTCGTTCAAACTGAAAAAGATAGAAACTTTGGCTTGGATCTCTGTGATCTTTGATTGGAATAGGTTCCTATTATATTAGAGAAGGTGTGTCTCAAATTTGGTGGAGTTTGGTCGTGTAGATCAAAAGTTAGATCCATTTGAGTTTTGGTTTTCGGGCTGTCTATTCTGTTCATCGTCAGGTCTGGTCAGACCGTTCCTATAACGTTGGTCAGACCGCCCACCGGTCTGACCACCCATTTGCCACTGGTCTGACCGCCCATAGCTTTTAAGCCTTGTGGTTTGTTTTTGCTTTGGGGTAGATTGGATTCAATATAAGTCTTACTATATACTTGCTGATTGATCTTCATAGTTTCATAGCTATTGAAGTGAAAATCGTGTTGAATTCAAACTAGGTGAAAAAGGATTTGTGCTCCTATTCACCCCCCTCTAGTCGCCTATTAGGTCCTACAATTGGTATCAGAGCCCGGTTAGCTCTTTTCATAGATCTTAACTGGTCTTTGGAGCCATGGCGACTGTCAAGTATTCCACCAAACCACCTATATTTGATGGAGTCGATTTTGCTTATTGGAAGGCTCGCATGCATGCCTACATCGAGGCTCAAGGGCACGCAATTTGGCTTAAGGTCAAAAATCCTTATGTTGTGCCAGCCAATGACGATGTGATCACTCCAGATGTGGAGGCAAATAGCAAGGCTCGAAACTTCTTGATTCAAGGGCTTAGTCGATCTGAGTTTGAGCGTGTCGCTCATTTAAAGTCTGCTCATGAGATCTGGAAGACCCTCTGTGATTACCACGAGGGCTCTACTGCGATTAAGGAAGTGATACAGAACCAACTCAAGAAAGAATACTCAAAGATCGAACAAAGGCCCGTGAATCTTTGGATGAGTTGTGGGGATGATTCTCAAAAATCCTTCATGACTTACGTGCTGTGGATCTTGTGTTCACTGAATCTGAAAATGCACGTCAGCTCTTGGGTGCTCTTGATGTGAAAGTCTGGGGGATGAAAATCACTTCCATCAATGACAACACTATCATGAGTGAGCTTACCATGGATAAGCTCTACTCGAGGTTGAAGACGCATGAGATTGACTTCATCTCGTGTCTCCCCAAGACAGAGTCGATGGCTTTAGTGGTTGACCCATCTAAGGGTAGTTCTTCTGATTCTTTGGATTTTGGCTCATTTGGGTTTTTATTATCCGCTTTACACTTTTTGAGCAATGAGCAGCTAGAGAAGCTACCTGAGGATGACTTAGCCCTTATATCCACAAAATTCACGAGAGCCTATAACAAGGTGAGGAGTACAAGGAGAGGTGGCCCTGTCACCTACTTTGAGTGTGGTGAACCAAATCACATTCGGTCTAAATGCCCCAAGTTGAAGGGCAAGGAGGAGAAGGACTTCCAGAGGCGTCCTCAAGCTAGGGATGCGAAAGCCAAGAAGCCCAACTACAGGAAGTTCGTCAACCGGGTCCTTGCCGCTCTTGAGAATGTTGATATGAGCGATGTGGACTCGGGGACGGAGGATGACGATGATGATTCCCATGGCAAGAAGAAGGCCCAGGACTTCACCAGCATGTGCTTCATGGCCAAGAACAGCCACGACATCGACTCCTCCAACGACGATGAGCTTTCCAGCAATCCCGACGAGGTATGCCCCTCACCAGATGAGATGAAACGTGCTTTAGTTGTTGCTGAACAAAATCTAAAAAGGCAAGCTAAAATGATTAAGAAACAGGATATCATGATTGACAACTTGAACCTAGAAGTGGTTAGGCTCAAATCCATTAATCCTACCGATGATTGTGATTATTGCTCTAGCTTGCATGATGAATTGACCAATATGAAATCTGCTCATTCCTCTATTGCAAATCAACTTAAAGATGCTTTAGATGAACTGGAATCTCTCAAATCAAGTCCTAGTCATGTTTGCTTGGATGCTATTGCTCTAGATGTATTCTTTGTAGATGCTATTCCTTCACCTTGCTCAAATTGTGCCTTGCTTGAATTGAAATTGGATAGTGCTACTAAGGAATTACTGAAATTTGATCCTAGTCACACTTGCTCTCATTGTGAGGATAACAAGATTAAAATGAAGGAAATGTCTGAAATGATTCTTTATTCTTAGACTGCTTCATGTGAAAACTGTCTTAAACTCACAATTGAGAATGATGCTCTAAACAAGACTCTAGAGGAGAAATCTAAAATTTAATAATCCATGTCCATGACTGCTTCCAAGAAAGTTGTTGATTCTGCTTCTTGTGCTTTTTGTACTGAAATTGGAACAAATTTAGATGAGTACAAGAGGCGTTTAGAGTCAAGTTCAAAGAGCAAGTGAGTAGGATTAAGAATGCTTCTTGTGTGTCTTGTGAGGCTTCAAAAGTTGAGGTAGCTCTTGTTAAAGAAAAGCTTGCTAGGACAATTAAGTCGAATAAGTGTGTCACCTGTATAGACCTAGCCAAAGAAAATGATCACCTCAAAAAGACTCTTGAGAGATTTTCTAGTGGGAAGAAAAACCTTAACATGATCCTTGATCAATCTAAGGTGAGTGTGAAGAATAGTGGCCTAAGATTTAATTCTTTAGAGAATTCTAAGAAACACCTACCTAAGGTTGTGAGAGCTGTTAAGAGTGGCTTGTTTGAGGTAGAACCCCCTGAGCCATCTAAGATAGTCTTTAGATCTGCAGGTTTTGCCCAAACCCCTTCTAGCAAGACAGATGCTCCTAAGTCAGCAGATCAGACCTCTCAAAAGGTCAAGTATCATTGTATCTTCTACAAGAAGGATGACCACTTAGTTGAGTTCTACTTCCATAAAGCTAAGAGTGAGAGGAAGGAGAGAGTGCATGCTTTGAGGTCCATTAGAGGAGTTCCTTCACCTTCTACTGTCTCTAGAGCCAGGCAGCCTGTCTTTCCTGCTAGACATAGGCCTAGATTCGTAGATGACTTCTTTGACTCTTTTGGTAGCTCTAGGTAGCATTTTGGGTTAGGATATCGTGAGGAGAGACCACGGGTAGCATCTAGATAGGGGGAGTACCGATCTTTTGGTAGTTCGATTCGGAGAGGTCTAGGTGGTTCTCGTGTGCATTCTTATGATTATCCCTCTAACCATTTTATTGCTGCTTCTTCTGCTATTCGTAAGCATCGTGTGGCTCAATACTGGATTCCCAAGTCTTTTATCACTAATCCCAGTACTGAGGCACAGATGTTCCCTACTTATGCCCTGTAGGTTCATCGTGCAAGGAAGGAGGACATATGGCTTATTGACTCTAGGTGTTCTCGACACATGATTGGAGATTCTAGATGGTTCTCCTCCCTCACACGTGCATCCGGCAACGAGTTGATCACGTTTGGGAATGCTTCTACCGAGACCGTGACAGCCAAGGGCACAGTGCACGTCAACAACAACTTCATGCTTAAGGACGTCGCTTTGGTAAGTAAGCTGAGGTATAACTTGCTATCTATTTATCAACTTCTTGATGAGGGTCTAGAAGTGAGGTTCAAGAGTGGTGAGTGTAGAGTTCTAGACTCTTCGGGTGAGCGTGTCTTTGGGATCTCTAGGTTTGAGAAGATCTTTTGTGCTGATTTCAGTATCTCTTCTTCTTCCAGCCCTAGGTGTCTTCTAGCTTCAGACTCTCATGATCTAGTGTTGTGGCACCGTAGGCTTGGACATATAGGCTTCGACCATTTGACTAGAATCAGTAGCAAAGATTTGATTAGAGGTTTGCCTAAGCTTAAGAATGTTAGAGGCCTAGTGTGCACTCCCTGTAGACATGGTAAGATGGTTTCTGCTTCTCATCCACCTCTTACTTTAGTGATGACTGATGGTCCTGGTTAGCTCTTGCACTTAGACACGGTTGGCCCCTCTAGAGTTCAGTCTGCAGGAGGGAAGTGGTATGTGCTTGTGATTGTGGATGATTTCTCCAAGTATTCATGGGTATATTTTCTGGTTTCTAAGGATGAGGCTTTTGGCTGTTTTAGAGAGTGTAACGTCCTGTTTTTCCTAAGAATTCTTACCGTGTTCAAAGCTAAATGGAACCATTCGGTTTATTCGCCTGCTTAAGTTTAACTTGGGATTTCAGAAATTTGGGAGTTTAACCGAACCTAACCAAACCTCAACTAAGTCTTTTGGTTCGTGTTCCTGGTCCTTTTTGAGGTTCTCTGGGGCTCTCTGGTTTTAGCTCTTTTTCTTTTTGCGTGCTCTGAGTACCTTCTGTTTTAGCCCTCTCTGGACCTCCCCTATGTTCTTAGGACTTCTTCTAAGTCCTTTGGACCTCCTCTGTGCTCATAGGACCTCATGGGAGATTCTTTGGACCTCCTCTGAGTTTGGATCTTTCCATCTCTTTTAATCAAGATCTCCTTTGTAGGTTTGAATCTCTTTAAGGTTTAGACCTCCCTCCCTGTTTGAATTTATCTTCGGTTCTGACCTCTTTTCGTTTGGGTCACAACCACCCCATGGTTCTTTGCCCGGGTTTGTGTTTCAAACCCTTTTGATTTCCGCAGAGTCAAGCTAGGCTTAGTTTGCCCTGCGCTGGATCTCTTCCTGCTTAGGACCTCCCCTTCGGAGATCCTAACCGTTCAGATCTCCCCTTCGCTAGATCTGACCGTTAGGACCTCCTCTTTGGAGATCCTAACCGTTCAGACCTCCCCTTCGCTAGATCTGACCGTTAGGACCTCCCCTTTGGAGATCCTAACCGTTCAGACCTCCCCTTCGCTAGATCTGACCGTTAGGACCTCCCCTTTGGAGATCCTAACCGTTCAGACCTCCCCTTCACTAGATCTGACCGTTAGGACCTCCCCTTTGGGGATCTTAACCGTTCAGACCTCCCCTTTGTTAGATCTGACCGTTAGGACCTCCCCTTTGGAGATCTTAACCGTTCAGAGCTCCCCTTTGTTAGATCTGACCGTTAGGACCTCCCCTTTGAGATCTTAACCGTTCAGAGCTCCCCTTTGTTAGATCTGACCGTTAGGACCTCCCCTTTGGCGATCTTAACCGTTCGGACCTCCCTTTGTTACATCGACCGTTAGGACCTCCCTTTGGAGATCTTAGCCGTTCGGACCTCCCTTTGTTAGATCTGACCGTTAGGACCTCCCCTTTGGAGATCTTAACCGTTCAGACCTCCCCTTTGTTAGATCTGACCGTTAGGACCTCCCCATTGGAGATCTTAACCGTTCAGACCTCCCCTTCGCTAGATCTGACCGTTAGGTCCTTCCCTTTGGAGATCTTAACCGTTCAGACCTCCCCTTTGTTAGATCTGACCGTTAGGTCCTTCCCTTTGGAGATCTTAACCGTTCAGACCCCCCCTTCGCTAGATCTGACCGTTAGGACCTCCCCCTTTGGAGATCATAACCGTTCAGACCCCCCCTTCGCTAGATTTGACCGTTAGGACCTCCCCCTTTGCAGATCTTAACCATTCAGACCTTCCCTTCACTAGATCTGACCGTTAGGACCTCCCCTTTGGAGATCTTAATCGTTCAGATCTCCCCTTCGCTAGATCTGACTGTTAGGACCTCCTCTTTTGAGATCTTAACCGTTTAGACCTCCCCTTCGTTAGATCTGACCGTTAGGACCTCCCCTTTGGAGATCTTAACCCTCGGACCTCTTGTGAACTGTGAGCACGAATTTTGGACTTCCTGTCCTCAGGACCTCCTCGTGTCTTTTGGACCTCCTGCCCTCAAGACCTCCTTGTGGTTAGGACCTCCATTAGAGGTCAAGACCCTTGGTCTTTTGCAAAGACCTCCCTTGCGGCTGAGACCAACCCTTTGTCTGAATCATTCTCTTGAGTTTGATTGGCCCCACTTGTCAGCCTTGCTCTGTGCGCATTTCATGGCTGTTGTGTCACATTAAATGCAGTCACATCTGGGGTACTTCTTTTGATTCCTTTGGTGACCTACCCTCTCCTAACCTTGTCCTAGCTACCACCGATCATTGACACGTTTTACTCTAACCCTTGCTGTTTCTTCAGCAGCTCCGGCTATAAATAGCCTGGGCATGCCTCCCATTGTCACCTTTTTGATCTTTCCCAATCTCCTTGCACTTGCCTGGTTCTCTCCATGCTCAGGACCTCCCCAAGGAGCTCCCGAGGCTGTGCTGAGCCTTTGCTTTCTGGTTTTGGCTAAGTTGATTTGAGCTCTTTTCAAGTCTTCTTTTTAAGTTCTTTGCTTGGAGTTGGTTGGCTTATTTGTTTTTTTTTTGGCGAACGTGTAGATCCCGCATTTGAGGAAGAGTTCTTCGACCCAGCAGTGTCTACTGAAGGTTCACCACTGCTCAACGAAGGCAAGTCGCAAACGTTTGACCATATTGAGCCTAGCTTCTTAATTTCACTTTGCTTTACTTTATCATGCATGGCTATTTTTATAAGAAATGGTTTGGGGCAGTAGTTATTCTCCTACTTGACAATATGCCACCTTGGACGTTTGCATTCGACATGTTGACATGATCCTCTTGGACGCCTTAAGTTGGGTATTTTAGTTGGCATTGTTTGGTATTGCCAACATGGGACCGTATGTTTGTGCTTAGTCTTGCTTGTAGAACCAGGGGTTTTGGGAATCACATACCTTCTCTAATAACTGGACTAAAGGAACTATGGAATCTGTGGTTGGTGCCACTGTTGGGCAACTTTGGTGGGACGCCGTAGTTGTGTTGATTGTGGTGTGAGACCACGTTGTTACAATCTTGTGTGCCAAGACCAGGGAGGTCTTTGGCTAGGTGAACCTAAAAGTGTTTTCTTGCTCGGGCAAGTGATCGTGCAGTAAAGGGGGTGCTCTTAGCACACTAGGATGCGGAAGCCTTGCCTGAGCAGGAATTAGGGACTTCACTTTGTGTTCTGTTGATCTAGGCCTCTAAGTGCAACCACAAGATCATTTTATGGGATGGTTTGGGCCGAATAATTAGTGATGCCTTGACCTGGTTCTGTTGTGGTGGTGCGTGCAGATTCTCATGGCGCAAGAGGGGGCCAGGTTCCTTTTACAGGACGGCGAAACCTTAGCGGGCAGGTCAGGTCAGGACAAAGCTTTGTAAAGGCCTTGTCGCGCTCTCTAGACTGCTCACCTTCGGAAGTGAGTAAGGGTTCTGACGGGAACCCGCCCCGCTAGAGAGGTCATGAATTGTGGGTAAAGTTATACACCTCTGCAGAGTATCAATCTATTCGAATAGCCAAGTCCTTGGTTATGGACATGCCTAGTGAAAATGGTGCAAGGGGCAGACTTCTCAAAAATTAGTGTTCCATGGCTGGCTTGGGATGTCTGCAGGTACTCTAGGTGGCTCCGAGTGCTTGTGGCGTCCTCGGCTGGTCGTGGAGGTCCTGTGAACCCTAGGGTGGTCCAATGAGCTCCTGAGTGGGTGCTCAGAGGAGATCTTGGAGTCCTAGGGAGGTCTTTGGGAACACTAGAGCTGGTGCTCCAGAGAGGTCTTGGGAGAAGTCCTGGTCGTGGATGCGACCAGACCTCCCCCAAGAGGTCTTTGGGAACTTTGGAGCTAGTGCTCCAGAGAGGTCTTAGGAGAGGTCCTGGTCGTAGGTGCGACCAGACCTCCCCCAAGTGGTCTTTGGGAGCTCTGGAGCTGGTGCTCCAGAGAGGTCTTGGAAGAGGTCCTGGTCGTAGGTGTGACCAAACCTCCCCCAAGTGGCCTGGGGAGTGAGTTGGTGTTCACCTCCCCTCTTTTCAAACAAAGGTACTTAAGTATTATTGTTTCCAAAATAGAGCTTTTCAATCTATATCTGTTATTTACTGTCAAACTTAGCTTTGTGCAACTAACCCTTCAGCTCTCATTGTTAAGCCAATGCATGAATATTATCTGCATATCTATTTTCCTGCGATTTGCTGAGTACATTCCAAGTACTCATGGCTGTGAGCCCTGTGTTAAAGCAGTGGTCGAGGATGATCGAGATGAGGATGCTCGAGACCTCTTGAGGGGAGTTCTTTGTGACATTTGCCTAGGATGTCCTCCACTCGACAGCCTGTGGGCTTGCCGGATGGCTTCCAGCGTTTTTATGTTCTTAGTTTTTGAGGTCTTCCCGTTGTCGGTTTTGTAAGCCCAAGTTGGCAGGCCTCTATAAGCAAGCTTAGACCATAAGGTCTTGTTTAAATTAAGGTTTAATTTGTCTGCTTCATCTTTTTTTTGGCCTTTTGGTTGTGATCACACCTATGTCATTTTGTGCGAGCTAGCTTGGCCTCTTGGGACTAGCTTAGTTACCCTCAAATATTGGAATGTGCCGAATTAAAATTATACTGGTAGCATAATTCTTAATTAAGGAACAGTGTAATTCCCTCATTAAAAATCATACTAGAAGCACAATAATAACAAGTAACAAATCCAATATTCAGGTTCCCGGATATATGTCATGCAATAGTTCCCAGGATTAGTGACTATTGCGCATATATCCTTAAACAACATTGCATCATACACATACAAGTCGTACATTCACTTAAAATATACATAACAGTTTACAATTTAGTTCGGTGCTACAGTAACAGATGATTTTGGTCATCACAAAAGTTCAACAACGGAAGTAAAACTAAACAACAAAAACCACCAATGGCCCCATCCCCCGCAGGCTATTGCGTGGAGACTAGAATTAGCTTCACTCGTTAGCGTCACCCTGATCGGCGCTAATAGGCATCTCATAAAGATAACCATCCTCACCTGCAACAAGAGGTCATAAACCCTGAGTACGGAAGGTACTCAGCAAGACTTATACAAACCAATAAAAGAAAGTGTTTGATAGGACCTATACAAAGGAATAGAAATTTTACATGCATAAGGTTAACAACAGGAAGGCTTTAATGGTTCAATTTTGCATAAAGCAATACATCTTAACCTACAATTACTAAGGTTTGACAAAGCAATTTTAATAAATCAATTTGGACTAAATAGTAAGTAAATGAGAGCATAATTATAAACAGTAACAATAATAAAGTGACAGATCACTATCAAACCGTGCATGACAACCATCATGCCGAAATAATTCCCAAGACCGAATTTAGAGCAAAGTCTATACAGGTGACATCAATTCAAGTGTAAATAAAGTAGCAGTGGACACGGCTATTGAATAGTTTTAAAACCCCGCAGGGTGTACATCTTACCCACATGACTTAGTTAGCAGTAAGCCTCGGAATAATAGCACTTGCCTTTGGTATCTTGGTAGGGTAGACTAAGACTTGGTATTTTCGACAAGTTGGCGCTATTGAGTTGGACAACCCATGTGAGACTAATCCCGCTTAAACAACGACTGATAGCATCTGCTCAACCGGGGCCCACATGTTGTGTCGGGAATGCCGACCCAATCAATTAAATGCAAACTGCGCTCACTGCACATACTACATCGCAATCGGAGCCCTTAAGGTACGTACATGCGATGTAACACATATACGCCCTCACCCTTTCTAAGAACATCTGATATCGATATAAAATTCACATGGCATAAGACACAAACGGAAGACTTAAGCATCTATGCCATATGAGATCAATACACATGTCCCTACTCTCCTGTTCCCAACTCAATAGCATTAACCTTCTACTTAACCAAACAGTGCCCATACACTGCGTGTGGAAGTACGTTGGGGCTTGAATTGGCTTGTCAGAGTTCAGTCCTTAATCAACCCAGACAAGACATCCACATTTCCCAATTCTCGTGCACAAAGGCACCATCACTAGCATCCACTTGTCCAGATTTGAAATCAGTTTATTAACAAGGCTTAGAGTCATTTCAGATTTAAATAAACTGAACAAAGAATTCAAATAAATAAAATTCAGTTGTTGTTCCCAGGTTTGACAAGATAAGCTTGCCAAACACTACCGTACTATGGACTGCATGGCTAAGCAAAATTTAAAACTAAATACTATAATACAAAAGACTACCTTAGGTTGAGGGTATGATCAAATTTAGGTAAGCCACAAAGATTGGGTTGTAGCTAACTAGAGACAGAGCACAAATAATTTTTAGAAAATTGCATGCAGCAGTATCACTGTATTTTGTAAATCTACAGTTCACAAATTTGGGATCAACATGGTGTAGAGACGAAGCTTGCCTTGGTAGTAATAAATAACCTCTTGCTCAGGTTCTTGCTGCTCAACAACAGATTCAATAACCTTAGAAGAACCAGAATCTAAAAGAAAATAAAATCCAATGAACACAGGGAAAAACAGAGAACATCATGTATAAAAAGAATGCATGGTCAATGGCTTAATGCATGATTAGCAACATGCTTAAGGTACATTAATTTAATTAAGAATAATAAGCTACAACTAACCTTTGCTAGTACTATTTACTACAGTTTAGAGTTTAGATAGAGCTACAGTTTCAGATTTTTAAAACTAGAACAGGACAGCTTACAATTAAATTACTTGCCTAGCTAATCATCACCTAAATGAAATACATTGCTTGAGCTAAGTGTATTCAGATTAATGCTGTGGTCTAACTGATCATTAATTAGTTAGTAATAGCAATTTAAGAAATTGGACTCTTGCTGTATGTGTTGTCGGTTTGACCAACAACAAAAAAAAAAACAGCAAAGAACCTTTTTACCATTTTTGGTTGTCTTGGAAAAGTACACAAGACCAGAGCTTTAAAGTGGAGTTGGAGAGATCTGGAGAGTAATTAATAGCACAACCCATCATTGCTAACTCTAACCGCCCAGTTTAAGGAAAGAAAAGAAAGATTAATCACTTGTCGGTTTCGACCGACAATAACTAACAGAGAGGGGGTTGCATTAATAAATGATCCGGTGCTCTTAATAATCAAAAGAAGGTCTACTAATGATACTAGGGTTTACCTAGGACCTAAATAAGCTAGTATACTGGTAAGAGAAACCCTAGGTCTTGAAAACGATATGAAAGACCGAAAAGTTATAAAAACAACTTTTCAGTTTAAAGAGGTTTGGAGCACCACATGAACATGTGAGTGATTCATGTGAGTTAAAGATGTCCTTAGGGAGCTTAAGACGACATGAATCAAGGTCTAAGCTTACCAGCTAGGGTTGGAGAAGATGAAGTCAAATTCTTGGTCAAACAGTAAAGATCCAAAGTCCTTTACACCAGTCTGACCAAAACAAAAATAGTAGAAACTTAAGCTCTAAAGACTACCATTCATGTTTTTGATAGGAAGGAATGGAGTCTAACTCACCAAAATGAGATTTCACCGAAGTGGTGCTCCCAGTTTGCTTAAGTCGACAGAGAGTAATCCTTGGGTCCAACCCTACAAGAGATGCCCAAAATCCACATTAATATGAGATTTAGGCATGCTCAAATCTGAACAAGGGTAAGAGCAAGGAAGCTTCGCTGAAAAGGAAGGCAACTAGTGGAGCTCCTCTCGGTCAACAATGGCAGAAGGTTAGACAGTAGGGTTTATAAAGAGTTGGAGTTCCTAGAGCAAGCGAGAACTCTCGAGCGATGAGGTGGCAACTAAGGATAAATATCAAAGGAATATTCGTATATCCACATGCATTGCCACGCTCGTCGAGGATGTCGTGACGGCGCACGCAAGAGAAAAAAAAGGAGAGAATAAATCACGACAATCAGACCCCAAAAGCGATCCTGACCATGCACAACACATGACAAACTTCAGGATCCACAACCGTTCGATTAGAAGTGGCGGCTGCGATGAGGTGAGCAAATAACACGAAGCGGTATCCTTCAATATAGGCGTGCGATCTCAAAGGCGGCTAGGATTGAGGGAGGTCGGGTGGTCGAGCGTTACAATCCACAAGGGCGTTCGATCACAATTCAACGGTCCAAGATTTAATGTCTTGTTGGTGAGCCGGCCCAAAAAGGAAGGCACGGTTGGATCTAAAATCAACGGCCGAGATCGATGGGAGGTCCAGATGGTCCGAACGGCCCAATGGATGTGGTCCGTCCGATCAAAATTCAACAGTGGATATCGCTTGGCACCTCCGGTCGGTCCGAACGGCCCATCTGATCTGGTCCATTCATTGAGGATCCAACGGCTCACACGTTTTTCAGTTTCTGCCATTTAAAAATGGCATAGCCTGATGATCGCACACCGCACATTTTAGATCCTACGGTCAATATTAGAAGGCGGATTGGAGTGGTCCGAACGGCCCATCTGATCTGGTCCGTTCGTGAGGAAATCGACGGCTCTCGTTCATTGGAAGTTAGGACGCGTGCGTGAACGTGTCGGGTGAGGCCCAGTTGCATGGTTTGGACCCAGAGTCGGTCGCTACAGTGCAAAAGGGTCAGGTTTAGACCGGAAAGATTGACCAACCCTATTTAAGATTTCAAAAGTTTGACTGGGGCTTTAAAAATAGCAAATAAATTTGTAAAATTATGAAACTTTGCAGAATTGCTACTGGGATGATATATTCCCCAAATAAATTTTGAAACCACGGTTTCTCCTTTTTGAAATACATAAATAATTCATCTAGGCCTAATAGGTTTTGTGTAAAGACAACTATTTTTTTAAGATCAAAATAATTTCTAAAAATTCGACAAAAATTATTTTTGGGCAAAATAAATCATCTGGCTTTTAAATAAAATACTTCCCGGTCTTAATACCAACATTGAGTGGTATTTTCTTTTGAAGCTTCGATCAAATATGAATTTTTTGGCTAGAATTTGGGGAAATTAGATGGTAACATGTTGCCCATTTTGCCAAAATGAATAGTGATGCTATGAACAACATCTTATTACTATTTATTAGGGCTGAGGCTGTTACATTAGTGCACTCAGTCAAGACCTCCAGAAGGTCTTTGAAGATCTCCTGGGAGGTCTAGACAGACCTCCCCTCTCGGAACCTGCGGATGGTACTACCGCTCCTTGGTGCGGTAGTACCGGGGCGTGCACACTCATACAAAAAAAATTCAAGTACTTTGCCCTATCCAGTGCATTTCCGAGAGGAGGTCCTCACAAAGGTGGTATTAGAGCCCTGGTCAACTGTAGGATGTGGCCATAGGTAGAAAGGTCATTTTAGTTTGATTCAAAAGCTATTTTCTAAGTCAAGCCAACTCTACAATTTGTTCGATGGTTCCTTTTCTTATCTTGTCCTATGCTATACTTACCTTTTCTCGATCTCTTCTTGTCTTATTCTACATTATTCTTTTTTTTCCGTTGGTCCTGTTATCTTACCTCCTCTGGATCTTTGTTTCCAAATTTTAACTTGACCTCCTTGCCTCTGTAACCTCCATAGGGCCGACTGGGTAAGGCTAGGTTGGTAGTGCCCTTATTTATTTCAGTTGTGCTTAGCTTGGTCATTAGGACCTCTGTTTGTAGCTTTATTGTCTCTTTTGAAGCCCTTTGGGCTTTTGCTTTTGAGTCTACCCAAGTCACCCCTAATAGAATAATCCATCTTTCCCCCTTCCCTGCTCTAACTTGTCCTTGTGCTATTCCCTCTTATCTATTATGCTTTCTTTCTTATCTATTAAACCAGAGAGGCTTTGGTGTAGATGGTTCAAACTCGGCAATCAACAAGTCAGAATGAGCCCTCAGAACAGTTGCCTCCACCACCACCTCCTCCAGTGTTAGTGGCAGACCCAGGTTTTGGGCAGTTCATGGCAGCACAAGCTCAAATGATGAGTTCTATGATGCAGAACATGAACCAAATGAGGGCCCAGCAAAGCCAGACCACCACTGCCTTGCTTGCCATGATGAGCTAGAACATCCAAGCAGCAGTTGTGCCGCCACCTCCCCTCTCGGTTCATCCCCAGTCAAGGTTGTCAAAGTTTATGAAGACTCGTCCAACCACTTTCTCAATCTCCCCGGAGCCTTTGGATGTGGACGATTGGCTTAGATCGACTGAGAAAAAGCTGGATATTGCCAGCTGTGAAGACAGAGAGAAGGTCTTGTTTGCATCACACCAATTGGAGGGTCCTGCTGCTGAATGGTGGGATACCTTTTGTACCTCTCATGTTGACCCGCAGGGGATCACATGGGCTGAGTTTGCAGCAGCTTTTTGCCATTCCCATGTCCCTGATGGGAAGGTGGAGATGAAGAAAAATGAGTTCCAGGACCTCAAACAGGGCAACATGACTGTGAGTGAGTATCTTACCAAATTCACTAAGTTGTCACGTTATGCCCGCGAAGATGTAGCCACTAATGATGCATGCCAAAAGCGTTTTAAGCGAGGTCTCCACCCTAGCCTGAAAGTTCAAGTCATTGGCAACGACTATCCTGATTTTCAGCACATGGTAAATAAAGCTATGCTCATTGAAGAATCTCGCAGGGAGCTTCTGAGGCTTATAAGAGAAAGATGTCACCCTCCAATACTTAACAAAGACCTCCTCAGCGTGCCAAGACTTTTGTGCAGCACCAACCTAGGCGCCAAGGACCTCCTAGACCTCCCAGAACCTCTGCCAAGACCACTCGTTCAGCTGTTCTAGGTCAGCGACGCAACACTAGCAGTAGCAATCAGCTCTCAAAGTCCTCCCCAGTAGCCGGGATCACTTGTTTCAAGTGCCATCAAGTGGGACATTACGCCAGCCAATGCTCACAAAGGACTCAAGCAGCCGCTGGGACCTCCTCTTCAGGACCTCCCCCTACTAAGACCTCCCAGCAAGCCACAGGACCTCCTCAAGCTAGGACCTCTCAATCGGTTGGAAGGGGCCGTGTGAACCATGTGGCCGTAGAGGAAGCCCAGACCTCCCCAGAGGTTTTACTAGGTATGTTCCTAGTAAATTCAGTGTCAGCTGCAGTTTTATTTGATTTTGGAGCTTCACATTCGTTCATTTCTCAGAGTTTTGTTGCCAAGCACCAATTTCAAGTTATCGCTCTTAAATCTACCTTGTTGGTTCAATCCCCCGGGTTCGGAGCAAAGCACGAACCAGGGTTGTCCACAAGTTAAATTGGTTATAGAGGGAGTAGAATTGTTGGCCAACCTTATCCTTTTGGACACAAAGTCTTTAGATGTGATCTTGGGTATGGATTGGCTGGCAAACCACCATGCAATGTTGGATTGTAGTGGTAAGAGCATCTCTTTGACCAGCCCTAGTGGTGTCACAGTGAAGTTTGAAGCCTCCTCAGAAAAGCTTAAAGGAGCTCTAGCTTGCAGTGCCCAAGTTCTAGTCTTGAAAGATGTCCCTGTGGTCCGAGATTTTGCAGATGTGTTCCCCGACGTGCTCTCGGGCATGCCACCAGATAGAGATTTTGAGTTTGCGATTAACCTTGTTCCAGGGACCTCCCCCATCTCCAAAAGACCTTATAGGCTACATGTTGATGACCAACTGGAGTTGAAGCAGCAGATTGAGGACATGTTGAGCAAAGGTTTCATTAGACCTAGCTCCTCACCTTGGGGTGCTCCAGTGATATTTGTGGCAAAAAAGGATGGTACTCAAAGAATATGTGTGGACTACCGAGCTCTCAACGACGTCACTATCAAGAACAAGTATCCTTTGCCCAGAATTAATGATTTGTTTGATCAGTTGAAGGGAGCTGCAGTGTTTTCAAAGATAGATTTGATGTCAGGATACCACCAGCTTAAGATTCGCTAAGAAGACATCCCCAAGACAACTTTTTCAACTAGATATGGGCTGTTTGAGTTTACTGTTATGTCTTTTGGGCTGACCAATGCCCCTGCTTATTTCATGAATTTGATGAACAGAGTATTTATGAAGTATCTTGACAAATTTGTCATTGTTTTTATTGATGACACCCTTGTGTATTCCTGAAGTGAAGAAGAGTGTGCAAAGCACCTCTTTTCGGTTTTGGAGAAGCTTAGAGCTCACAAACTCTTTGCAAAGTTTAGTAAATGTGAGTTTTGGTTGAAGGAAGTGGTCTTTTTAGGACATGTGCTGTTAGAAAATGGAGTCTCTATCAACCCCAGCAAGGTCCAAGACGTGCTCAATTGGGAACCTCCAAAGTCAGTGCCTCAGGTCCAAAGTTTTCTTGGTATGACAGGGTATTATAGAAGGTTTATTGAAGGTTTTTCTCGAATAGCAAGACCTCTCACCTAGCTATTGAAGAAGGAAAAAAAAGTTCTTATGGATATCTGATTGTGAACAAAGCTTTCAAGAGCTCAAGAGAAGGTTGACCTCTGCACCAGTTTTGATATTGCTAGATGTCCGAAAAGACTTTGAAGTCTATTGTGATGCATCAAAGCAAGGACTCGGCTGTGTCTTGATGCAAGAAAGGAGAGTGGTGGCCTATGCCTCCCGACAATTGAAGACTCATGAAGCCAATTACCCAAATCATGACCTCGAGCTAGCTGCTGTGGTGCATGCCTTAAAGATTTGGTGCCACTATCTCATTGGAAACCGATATGAAGTCTACACAGATCACAAGAGCTTAAAGTATATTTTTACCCAAGCTGATTTGAATATGAGGTAGAGAAGGTGGTTAGAGCTGATTAGAGACTACAATCTTGGAATTCATTATCACCCCGGCAAGGCCAACGTGGTAGCTGATGCCCTAAGTAGAAAGGTTTATAGCTGTACCTTGATGGTCAAAGAAAGTCAGCCTATTTTGTATGAGGAATTCCAAAAACTCAGACTTGAGATAGTTGAAGAAGGATTTTTGGCAACTTTGGAAGTGCAGCCCAACTTGCAGGGACAGATTAGGGCAGCTCAAGTTGAAGATGCAGTCATTCAAGAAATCAAGGCCAATAGGAGAAAAGGGAAATCTTTGAGGTTTTCAGAAGATGATCAAGGGACCGTATGGTTTGACAAGAGGCTATGTGTACCAAATAATATAGAACCCAAGAAGATTTTACTAAAAGAAGCCCATGAAGCACTGTATTCCATTCACCCTGGAGCTACAAAAATGTATCAAGACATCAAGGAGATGTACTGGTGGCCCAGTATGAAGAGAGAAATTGCAGAATATGTGGCCAAATGTGATACTTGTCAAAAGGTTAAGGCCGTGCACCAAAGACCTAGGGGTCTTTTGGTGCCCTTACCCATACCCGAGTGGAAATGGGAAGAGGTAGGGATGGACTTTATAACTGGTCTACCCCGGACCCAGGCTGGTTTCGACTCTATATGGGTCATAGTAGATCGCCTAACCATAATGGCTCACTCTATTCCTGTGAAGACCACATATTCTGGAGACAAATTGGCAGAAATCTACATGACAAAAGTTGTGTGTTTGCATGGTGTTCCAAAGAAAATATTACCTCCAAGTTTTGGCAAAAGCTACATGATGTTATGGGCACAGACCTCAATTTCAGCACAACTTATCACCCACAAACTGATGGACAAACCGAAAGGGTCAACCAAGTACTTGAGGACATGCTGAGAGCTTGTGCTCTGGAAAGGCAAGGAAGTTGGGACAGAATGTTACCCTATGCTGAGTTCTCCTACAATAACAGCTATCAAGCAAGCCTCCAGATGTCTCCTTTTGAAGCTCTTTATGAAAGAAAATGTAGAACACCCTTGTACTGGATAGAGACTGGTGAAGGACAAGTTCTTGGACCAAACCTGTTGAAGGAAGCTAAAGAAAAAGTGAAGTCAATAAGGGAAAAGTTGAAGACTGCACAAACTAGAAAAAAGAGCTATGCCGACAATAGACGTCGAGATCTAATCTTTACCCCAGGAGATCAAGTATACCTCAAAGTGTCACCTCTCAAAGGAATGCAACGATTCAGGATCAGTGGAAAGCTAGCTCCAAGATTCATTGGACCTTTTCCAGTTCTCGCCCGAAGAGGAGAAGTGACCAACAAGATAGATCTTCCCCCTCAGCTTGCTGGAGTTCACAATGTGTTCCATGTCTCTCAGTTGAAGAAGTACTTAAGAGTGCCAGAAGAGAAAATGCCCATGGAAGCTGTGGACCTCCAAGAAGACCTCACCTACAAGGAGCAACCCATCAAGATTTTGGATATGTCCGAGAGAGTCACAAGGAACAAGACCATCAAACTTTGCAAGGTGCAATGGAGCAATCACACTGAAGCAGAAGCAACTTGGGAGCACGAAGAGAACCTCAAGAAGGAGTTCTCGCACCTATTCTCTAGCTAACCTGAATCTCGGGGTTGAGATTCCCTTAAGGGGTGAAGGTTTGTAACAACTCATTTTTCCTAAGAATTCATGCCATGTTCAAAGCTAAAAAGAACCATTCGGTTTATTCGCCTGCTCAAGCTTAACTTGGGATTTCAAAAATTTGGGAGTTTAACCTAACCTAACCAAACCTCAACTAAGTCTTTTCGTTCGTGTTCCTGGTCCTTTTTGAGGTTCTCCGGTGCTCTCTGGTTTTAACACTTTTTCTTTTGCGTGCTCTGAGTACCTTTTGTTTTAGCCCTCTCTCTGGACCTCCCCTGTGTTCTTAGGACTTCTTCTAAGTCCTCTGGATCTCCTCTGTGCTCATAGGACCTCATGGGAGATTCTTTGGACCTCTTCTGAGTTTGGATCTTTCCATCTCTTTTAATCAAGATCTCCTTTGTTGGTTTGAATCTCTTAAAGGTTTAGACCTCCCTCCCTGTTTGAATTTAACTTTGGTTCTGACCTCTTTTCATTTGGATCACAACCACCCCATGGTTCTCTGCCCGGGTTTGTGTTTCAAACCCTTTTGTTTTCCACAGAGTCAAGCTAGGCTTAGTTTGCCCTGCGCTGGATCTCTTCCTACTTAGGACCTCCCCTTTGGAGATCCTAACCGTTCAGACCTCCTCTTCGCTAGATCTGACCGTTAGGACCTCCCCTTTGGAGATCCTAACCGTTCAGACCTCCCCTTCGCTAGATCTGACCATTAGGACCTCCCCTTTGGAGATCCTAACCGTTTAGACCTCCCCTTTGTTAGATCTAACCGTTAGGACCTCCCCTTTGGAGATCTTAACCATTCAGACCTCCCTTTTGTTAGATCTAACCGTTAGGACTTCCCTTTTGGAGATCTTAACCGTTCAGACCTCCCCTTTGTTAGATCTGACTGTTAGGACCTCCCCTTTGGAGATCTTAACCGTTTAGACCTCCCCTTTGTTAGATCTGACCGTTAGGACCTCCCTTTTGGAGATCTTAACCGTTCAGACCTCCCATTTGTTAGATCTGACCGTTAGGACCTCCCCTTTGGAGATCTTAACCGTTCAGACCTCCCCCTTTGGAGATCTTAACCGTTCAGACATCCCCTTCGCTAGATCTGACCGTTAGGACCTCCCCCTTTGGAGATCTTAACCGTTCAGACCTCCCCTTCGCTAGATCTGACCGTTAGGACCTCCCCTTTGGAGATCTTAACCGTTCAGACCCCCCTTCTCTAGATCTGACCGTTAGGACCTCCCCTTTCGAGATCTTAACCGTTCAGACCTCCCCTTCGTTAGATTTGACCGTTAGGACCTCCCCTTTGGAGATCTTGACCGTCGGACCTCTTGTGAACTATGAGCAGGTCTTTTGGACTTCCTATCCTTAGGACCTCCTCATATCTTTTGGACCTCCTGCCCTCAAGACCACCTTGTGGTTAGGACCTCCATTAGAGGTCAGGACCCCTGGTCTTTTGCAAAGACCTCCCTTGCGGCTGAGACCAACCCTTTGTCTGAATCGTTCTCTTGAGTTTGACTGGCCCCACTTGTCAGCCTTGCTCTGTGCGCATTTAATGGCTATTGTGTCACATTAAATGCTGTCACATCTGGGGTACTTCTTTTGATTCCTTTGATGACCTACCCTGTCCTAACCTTGTCCTAGCTACCACCGATCATTGACACGTTTTACTCTAACCTTGCTGTTTCTTCAGCAGCTCTGGCTATAAATAGCTTGGGCATGCCTCCCATTGTCACCTTTTTGTTCTTTCCCAATCTCCTTGCACTTGCCTGGTTCTCTCGACGCTCAGGACCTTCCCAAGGAGCTCTTGAGGCTGTGCTGAGCCTTTGCTTTCTAGTTTTGGCTGAGTTAATTTGTGCTCTTTTCAAGTCTTCTTTTAAGTTCTTTGCTTTGAGTTGGTTGGCTTATTTGTTTTTTTGGCGAACGTGTAGATCCCTCGTTTGAGGAAGAGTTCTTGGACCCAGTGGTGTCAACTGAAGGTTCACCACTGCTCAACGAAGGCAAGTCGTAGACCTTTGACCATATTGAGCCTAGCTTCTTAATTGTATTTTGCTTTACTTTATCATGGATGGCTATTTTTATAAGAAATGGTTTGGGGCAGTAGTTATTCTCCTACTTGACAATATGCCACCTTGGACGTTTGCATTCGACATGTTGACATGATCCTCTTGGACGCCTTAAGTTGGGTATTTTAGTTGGCATTGTTTGGTATTGCCAACATGGGACCGTTTTTTTATGCTTAGTCTTGCTTGTAGAACCGGGGGTTTTGGGAATCACATACCTTCTCTAATAACTGGACTAAAGGAACTATGGAATCTGTGGTTGGTGCCACTGTTGGGCAACTATGGTGGGGCGCCAGTAGTTGTGTTGATTGTGGTGCGAGACCACGTTGTTAAAATCTTGCATGCCAAGACCAGGGAGGTCTTTGGCTAGGTGATCCTAAAAGTGTTTTCTTGCTCGGGCAAGTGATCGTGCAGTAAAGGGGGTGCTCTTAGCACCTTTGGGATCTGGAAGCCTTGCTCGGCGACAATTAAGGACTTCACTTTGTGTTTTGTTGATCTGGACCTATAAGTGCAACCACAAGATCATTTTATGGGGATGGTCTGGGCCGAATAATTAGTGATGTCTTGACCTGGTTCTGTTGTGGTGGTTGTAGGACCGAGAACAGATGACTAGAGGGGGGGGGGGTGAATAGGAGCTTGCCTAATTTTCGCCTCGTTCAGATTCAACACCAGATTCACCCCAATAGCTATGATAGCTATGAGGATCAACAGCAGATGACTTGTGTTGAACTTGAACCAAAATCCCCAAAGCAAGGAACCAACAGCACCAAACCTTAACAGAGCAATCAGACCGGCTGTAATGGCGGTCTCGATGGCGTAAAAATCGGTCGACCGATCTGACTGTAACCATCATTGATGACCGAAATCAAAACAAAAATCGGTCTAACTTTTGATCTACATGGACAAACTTGACCAAATTTGGAACACACCTTCCTAAGGATATTAGGAACCTATTCCAAGTAGAGATTGAGTAGATCCACATCAAAGTTTCGAGCTTTTTCTATTTTACCGAAGGAGGGTTCAAAGTCGGGCAAAAACGAAAAACTTGATCCAAACCTTGCTCGTGGGAGATTGATGATCTAGATGATCCTAGATGTATTCCCACACATCACAGGAAGGTAAAAGAGGGCACGAAACAAACCAAAAACCACAAGATCAAGGTAGCACTCAAAATCATCAAAAGAGAAGGGAAAACACAAGAAGACTCATCTTTGAACAATCATCCATAGATTGATTCACGATTGGTTGTTGGTTACAGCCACTCAACACATCTCCCTAGAACCTTAAGCCTCTCCTCTTTCTCCCTAAGCCCTAAGACAAACTAGGGTTTACAAATGAAGTGCTTGGTTAGCTGTTGAGAACAGCCCCCTCTCTATTTATACTAGAGGTTTAGCTTCTAGAAGAGTTAACCCTAATGGGCTCCCGTTAAGGCCCAATACAAACAGGTCTCACACACACGCATCTCAAAGCGCCATCTTCACTTCTTTTGACCTAATCCACTTCTTGACGCACCGTCTTGCGCCGCGGGTTGGCATTAGGCCACCAATGCGGTATTTGGTAAAATGACCAAAATACCCCTTCTCGATCTTTTTCGAAGACCGAGTCCAAACTGCGCGAAACACATCTATGCTTCGCCACGTGTAGGTTGATCCAGTGGCTCTTCTCGTGTCGGCAAGTCTCTCCCGTCCGGATCCCACCGGAACCTCCATGGCACTTGCACCAACCCCCGCACCGCTTGATCCAACCAATCGCACCGAACTGCCCGTTCGGTCATCTTCATCCATTCTGCGCCATGCTTGAGTCACTCGACCTCACCCGGCATCCATGATCGTTCTGGACCTCAGCTCTCCAAGCTTAGTCCCGATCCTCCTCGCCGTTGACCGTCGTTGACCTCCAAGCCACCTGCACAGCAATAGACAAACAAACACGAATCCGTGAACAAGTTCTTCATAGCTTGATCCACGTTAGCCAAAACATGCAATATGCAAAACGAGAAGAATCAAGAGCTTTAGTTTTGTGCGAGCTAGCTTGGACTCCTGGGACTAGCTTAGTGCACTCAGTCAAGACCTCCAGGAGGTCTTTGAAGATCTCTTAGGAGGTCTGGACAGACCTCCCCTCTCGGAACTTGCGGATGGTACTACCGCTCCTTGGTATGGTAGTACCGGGGCGCGCACACTCATACAAAAAAAAATTCCATTACTTTGCCCTGTCCAGTGCATTTCCGAGAGGAGGTCCCCACAGAGAGTTGGCCCTTAGACTAGCTGTTGACCTTTCTAGAGCCTTTAGGACCATTAGAAGTCACAATGGCACTGAATTCAAGAACTCTTCCTTTGCCACTTTCTGCACTGAGAAAGGACTTGAGCACCAGTTCTCTTCACCTAGAGTTCCCCAGCAGAATGGGGTTGTAGAGAGGAAGAACAGGACCCTTGTAGAGATGGCTAGGACCATGCTAGATGAGCATAGTACACCTAGGAGGTTTTGGGCTGAGGCAATTTCTACTGTTTGTTATGTGTCCAACAGGGTGTTCTTGAGATCCCACCGGCAAGTCTCTCCCGTCCGGCTCTCACCAGACCACCATGGCACTTTCACTGACCCCTACACCGCTTGATCCAACCAGTTGCACCGAACTGCCCGTTTGGTCATCCTTGCCCATTCTGCGCCATGCTTGAGTCCATTAACCTCACCCGGCATACTCGATCGTTCTGGACCTCAGCTCTCCAAGCTTAGTCTCGATCCTCCTTGCCGTTGATCTTCGTTGACCTCTAAGCAACCTGCACACCAATAGACAAGCAAATCAAATCCGGGAACAAGTTCTTCACAACTTGACCCACGTTAGTGAAAACATGCATCATGCAACACATATGCACTAAAGCTCATGACCTTAAGCTAACCCAACAAGCATCGCCAAACAACTTCGACGGAATAAGTCAAAATCGGTCGAGACCGCCATTACGGCGATCGACGACCGCACAGGACTTAACCAAAAAACTATTCGAGGTATGGCGGTCGACCACGAAATGGCGGTCGATGCGACGCCAATGACTGACGATTGATTCTTTGTCGAAAACGTTTGAATCGACAAACCACAAATGCCATTGCCAATTGTATCATCATCCTAAAATCATGCACATATCCCCATGATATCCACAATCTCCCGCTTGATGAACGCATTGGTAATTTCCCAAAAATGCAAAGTTTGAGGTTTGTAAAGTAAAATACTCGACGTTTTCGCGCAAAGACACAACTTGGTCCAAAAGCAATACAAAGCAATGGAAATGACCAAGCTAGCTCCAGAATAGCATAGGTAAGTGAGATAAGGCAAAAGAACACAATAAAGCTGTAATTTTCAGAAAATTGCAAAATCTCACTTAAGGTCCATATAAAAGAACACTTGTTCAATTTGACCTTTGATCATTGTGAGGCAACAAGAAAAGCATTTCGAGTTCAGTAAAAGCAATAAGAACACAAAAATACGTATGAGATGCTCCCCCTCACTATGATCACCCTGAAAATTTCATTTTCTCCCTATTCCTATTTGTCCATTTTTACCATTTCTCCCCCTTTGACAATGGATTCATCAAGGTGCATAAGGAAGATAGAGCATGAATGACATGGAATGGCTGCAATTCATTCAATTTTAAACAAAGGGAGCCATGAAAATTATCCAAGAGGACTGTATAAGTATTACACCAAGCCATATTATGTGAAGAAGCCACGTTCTATTATGGCAAAAACATGTATAGCAAAGCTAAGGCTAAAAGAGCAATAATCTAAGATCAAATGAAATTTTAGCATGACAAGATGCTCAAGATCGTAGTTTAGCTACAGGTATCCAAAAATGAGTCAAGCCATGTCTATAAGCAAAATGGAGACCAGAAACTAGAAAATGAGTCAATTTTGAGCGCTATGAGTTCAGTTATGAATGAATTTGTTCAAGTAGTTGGAATTTAGCACATTGAGCATTTTGCTGAAAATTTTTGGTTTTATCTTAGTAAAGCAAGTCCTGGACTAGGAGCCATCCACAACTGCCTCCTAAGGTTCAACCAATTGACAATTTGTTTTCTATAGCATTGTGCTAGATCTCAAGCCTTGCCGCGACCATCCCAAGAAAGAAGCTTAAGAGAGTGGTCTAGATTATCCAAAACTCCCCCTGAGTTCATGCGTAGTGCAATGGCAAGCCGTCTCATGAGAAAGAATTGGTGAGATCAGTTTTTTCGCACAAAAAAAAACTCATTTTTCATTTGCTTGACTTAAGAACTATCATAGCTCAATTTAAAACTCAAAGTAAGTTCAAGACTTAATTTAGCCTATATGACATGGCGTGAATCATGAGAGGAACACTATGACAAAACTAGCCACAATATCCAACAAGTCATGTTTTGATTCAATTTTCTCACAGATAATAAAGCTAGCAAGGCAAAAGCTAAGCTATACATGAAAAGACATGATAAATCTAGCAAACTAGCACAAGACATGGCAAGGTATAAAGCATGAAAGCATGTGACACAAGGATAATAAATAAGGCTCCACAAGATTATATTACAATGCAAGTTGCTGAATCTAAAATGCATTATGGTATAATGAATACAAAAAGAGCAAACTTGTAACGTCCTGTTTTCTTTAAAGTCCTTGCCAAGTTTTCAAAATAAAAGTAACCATTTGGCTTTATAGAGAATCCAAAGCTTAACCTGAGATTTTGAAATCTGGAGAGTTCAATTGGAATTAATCAAACCTTAACTAAGTCGTTGTTGGTGTTCCTTCTTTGGTTGTGGCTCTCTGTGGTGTCTTTGCGACCCTCGGTTTGTGGTTCTCAAGCCTCTCTGTGTGCCTGGTTCGCCTCTTCTCTCTCTCTTAACTTCCTTTGTTGGTTGAATCTCTTTGAGATCCAGACCTCTCTCTCATCTCCCCTCTGTTGAACCTCTCCCTTGCTTGGGGTTTTCTGTCAAGGACCCGGCTCGGGTTTGTGTTTGAAACCTCTTGGTTTCCCCCAAGCCACGCTTGGCTTTGCTTCTTTGGACCTCCGGTGGACCTCTCCACGCTCTCTGGGAACCCCCAGTTCTCTTGGGCGCTCTAGAGTTTCTCTGGACCTCCAGTGCTCTTTTGGGGCCTTCCTAGACCTCCCTTGTTGAGATCTAGCCGCTCAGACCTCCCCTTGTTGAGATCTAGCCGCTCAGACCTCCCCTTGTTGAGATCTAGCCGCTCAGACCTCCCTTGTTGAGATCTAGCCGCTCAGACCTCCCTTGTTGAGATCTAGCCGCTCAGACCTCCCTTGTTGAGATCTAGCAGTCAGACCTCCCTTGTTGAGATCTAGCTGCTCGAGACCTCCCTTGTTGAGATCTAGCCGGTCGAGACCTCCCTTGTTGAGACCTAGCCGCTCGAGACCTCCCTTGTTGAGACCTAGCCGCTCGAGACCTCTCCTTGTTGAGATCTAGCCGCTCGGACCTCCCCTTGTTAGGATCGGCCATTAGGACCTCCTCTCGGGAGATCTTAGCCGTCCAGGTCCTCGCTTAGTTGGATCCAAAGGTTCCGACCTCCTTAGGTCCAAGACCTCCTTAGCGCTTGGACCCATCTTTGACTCTCGTGGCTGTATCGCTTGAGGCCTTGCCTTCTTAACCTTAGGACCATCCGATGTGGTTTGGATGGCCCGATCCTAAGGGCATGTTAGTTTGGTCCGAACGTTCCTTTCCTTTTTGGGCCACCCGATTTTAATCGAACGGCTTTGCTTTGCTGCGCGTTTTCCTTGTTTCCAGGACCTCCTCCTAGTTGTTTTGCAAAGACCACCTCCTCGGTCCTTGCTGGTCTTTTGTAAGGACCACCCTCCTAAATCAGGATATCCCTATTGGTGGGACCTCCCTGCACCCTTTGATCTGGACCGTTGAGGTCCTCCCTTGAAATCTTGACCCTTAGACCTCCCTTGTGCAGTGTCGGCGTCGAGACCTCCTCGTGGTGAGCTTCACGGACCTCTTGTCCAGAACCTCCTCTTGAGTCCTTGGACCTCCTATCCGAGACCTCCCCTCTGAGTGTCTTGGACCTCTTGCCCAGACCTCCAAAGTGGTCTTTGGCGGGGATGACCCTTGCGGTGGGGCCACCTATTTGACTTGTGGTGCACCCTTTTGGTGGCCCCACTTGCCGCCCCTCTTCACCTTGTAATTATTGCTCTTGCCTCGAACTCTGTGCGCATTTAATAGGTGTCGGGTCACATTAAATGCGATCACATCTGAGGTACTTTATTCAATTCTTTTAGGGCAAGCCTTGCCCTAGTTGTCCCGATTGCCTACACCTCACTGAGTTTTTCCTTGTGGTGCACACTACCAACTCCGGCTATATAAAGCCTGGGCGGGCCAGCCTCTGTAACCTGTTGCTCATTTCTTCCTTCCCTGCCTCCTCTGCCTGGTTCTTCCTTGCGCAAAACCTCCCCCTGGAGCTCTTTGAGGCTGTGTTAAGCCTCTTGGTTTCCTTTTGGCTGAGTTGGTTTGAGTTCCTTTTTGGTTCTTTTGGAGTTCTCTGGCTTAGTGTGGTTTTGCTTATTTTGGTTCTCTTGCGAACGTGTAGATCACGAGTTCGAGGAGATCTTGGACCCAGCTCTTGCTGCAGAAGGCTCTCCACTGCTTGACCAAGGCAAGCCACAGACCTCCTTTTGATCATCTTGAAGCAAGTTTCGTAAATGTATTTCAGTTTTACTTTATCATGCATGGCTATGTTTATATGAAAATGGTTTGGGCTGTAGTTACTTACCTACTTGCTGTTATGCCTCCTTTATACCTTGTCTCCATCATGTTGTCATGTTCACCTTGTGAGCCTTAGGGTGGATAATTTAGTTGGTGTTCTTTGTTATTTGCCATCATGGGGGCCGAGGTCTTATCTGACCTTGCTTAGAAAGCGTGGTTGAGCGTATCATGCTTCATCTCTAATAATCTTGACTAATAAATATGAAATGTGTGGTTGGTGCCATTGTTGGCAGACTATGGCGGGGACGCCTAAGCAGTGTTTGGTGTGGTGTGAGATCACTTGGTTAAAATCTGTTGTGCCAAGACTGGGTGGTCTTTTGGCATGGGCTTATACAAATTGTTTCTTTGAGGCAAGAAGGCAGGGAGTGAGTAGTGGGTGCTTTGCACACTTGGTTGTGGAAGTCTTGCCTTGGCACATTTAAAGACTTCACTTTGTGTCTATTGAGCTGGGCCAAGCAAATTGCAACCACAAGATCATTTTATGGGAATAGTGCAGGCTGAATAATTAGCAATGGGTTGGCTTGGGGCTGTTGTGGTTGGCGTGTGATTAGTTGGCGCAAGAGGGCACCCCATAACCTGCGGACTTCTAGACCACGGAGAGGATTACGAAACCTTAGCGGGCAGCCCGAGTCAGTTCAAAGCTTTGTAAAGGCCTTGCGCTCTCTAGGCGCTCACCATAGGAAGTGAGCAAGGGTGGCCGGAACCCGCCCCGCTAGAGAGATCGTGGATTGTGGGTAAGTTGTACACCTCTGCGAGTGTAAAGATCTATTCGAATAGCCAAGTCCTTGGTCATGGACATGCTCGGTGAGATGGTGCAAGGGTAGCTGTTTCAAAAGCTTGTGCCTTTGGACACTTCGCGAGATGCCTTGGCTTTGCCTCGAAGAGACCTTGGCGGCTCGGAGGGTCAAGGTTGGCTCGGGTAGTGGTCGGGGTTGGTTTGCACCTCTGGGGTGGGTGCTCTGGAGTGGGTTTTGGGTAAGGACACAGTCACGGGTGTGACCGGAACTCCTTCTTTTGGTTGTGGCTGTGAGTTGGTGCTCACCCCACCTTTTAAACATCAAAAGTATTATGTACTATGGTTTTACTTTCTTTGCTTTTCAATCTATTACTATTTTATTGTTCAAATCGGCTTTGCGCAAACTAACCATACAACTCTCCATTGGTAAGTCCGTGCATGAATATTATTGCATCTTTGCTCTCGTGACTTCTTGAGTACATTCCAAGTACTCATGGCTTAAGCCCCTGTGTCCAGCAGATTGTGAGGATGATCAAGTGCGAGGCGGTCTGAGACCTCTTGAGGAGGAGTTCTTGACGTCTAAGGCGCCTAGGGCGTCCTCCACCCGACGACTGTGGTGCTTGTTGGATGGCTTTTGCGTGTTCAGTGTTTGAGCCTAGAAGCTCCTTGTTGCAGTTGTAAGTCCTCGTTGGTGTTGTAAGCCCTCGATGGCGAGACCTCTTGTTAACAAGCTTGGCCATAAGGTCCTATTATATAAAGTTTAATTTATGCCTTCATCTTTGTTTGACCTCGTGGTTGTGGTATTGGCTTGTGTTCTTGTGCGGGCTAGCTCTGTTGTCTGGGACTAGCTCGGATGCACATGGGTAGGACCACCGGGAGGTCCTTGGGACTTCTTTGGGAGGTCTGCGGACCTCTCTTAGTGATGTGCTGGAGGTGCTACTGGCGGGTGGCGGCCACGACCTCTAGGAGGTCATAAGACCTCTTGGGAGGTCCTGGCAGACCTCGGTTAAGCTCCATGCGGTGCTACCACATCTTTCCGTGGTGACTTCGTAGCGCAAAAAAAAAATGGTCCTCCCGGACCTCTTACGGTACATCACGGGGTGGGTCGTCACAAAACTCCCCCTCAAAACAGGCCAAAAGGACTAATAATCCCTAAATCTCCCCGCAAAGAAGCAAAACGAGAAGAATCAAGAGCCTTAGTGAAAATATCCGCAACCTGCCGGACCTCTCTTAGTGATGTGCCTGGAGGTGGCGGCCACGACCTCCAGGAGGTCCGCAAGACCTCCTGGGAGGTCCTGGCAAACCTCGGTTAAGCTCCATGCGGTGCTACCACATCTTTCCGTGGTGACTTCGCGGCGCAAAAAAAAATGGTCCTCCGGACCTCTTACGGTACATCACGGGTGGGTCGTCACAGGTTGGTATCGAGCCACAGTGGGTCAGAGGGCGTGACCCTAGGTAGAATGGTCGGTTTAGTTTTGATTCAAAAGTTTATTTTCTAAAGCAAAACAACTTAAAATCGGTTTGGAGGTTCTTACCTTGTTACGGTTCTATCTTTGTACTTAACTTGTCTAAATCATTCCTTACCTGTTCTACTTCAATTTTAACTCCTCTTTAGTTCTCATTACCTTACCCTTTGGAACCTCAATTTTAAGTCTAATTTGACCTCCTTGCCTTTATAATTTCTATAGGACCCATTGTGGTAAGGTTAGGGTTAGTGGTCCTATTACGAGTCTTGCCTAGCTTGTGTCTTTAAGACCTCTGTTTTGAAGCTTTGGTTGCCTCTTTTGGCCTCTGGCCTTTCGGTTCTCTCTTGGGTTTAACCAAGTTACCCCTTTTGATGCTCTATCTTTCTCTCGATCCCTCTTATCCTCTATGCTTTCTGTCTTACCTATTAAGCCTTTAGAGTTTTGTCGAGATGGTGCAGACTCGGCGATCCACAAGTCGGGGTGAGCCCCCTGCAGTTTCCTCCACCTCCACCTCCTCCGGTGGCAACAGAGACCGGGTTTTGGGCGGTTTATGGCGGCACAAGCCCAAATGATGAGCTCCATGATGCGAGAATATGAACAGATTATGGCTCAACAAAGCGGACCACCAATGCTTTACTTGCCATGATGAGTCGAGTAGTAGTCAAGCGGCAGCCACCCCCTCCACCCCGGCTCACCATCAATCAAAGTGTCGAGTTCATGAAGACACGCGTGACTACATTCGAGCTCCCCGAGCCCTTAGATGCCGATGATTGGCTGAGATCAACAGAGAAGAAGTTGGATATTGCTCATTGTGAAGGCAGGAGAAGGTTTTGTTGCCTCACATCAATTGGAAGGACTGCGGTGAGTGGTGGGACACATTTTGTGCCTCACATCTTGACCCCAGAGGATCACTTGGCAGGTCATGTTGTTTTTCGTCACTCGCATGTCCCGATGGGAAGGTAGAGATGAAAAAGGAAGAGTTTAGAGAGCTCAAGCAAGGCAGCATGTCGGTGGCGAGTATCTCACAAAGTTCACCCAATTGTCACGTAATGCTCGGGAAGATGTGGCTACGGATGATGCAGCGAAGCGCTTCAGCGAGGCCTCCATCCCGATTTAAAAGTTCAAGTTGTGGGCAACAATTATCACGATTTCGGCATATGGTGAACAAGGCAATGCTCATTGAGGAATCCCGAAGAGAACTCTCTGAGTCCTTCAAGAGAAAGGTGCCACCCTCCAGTGCTCAGCAAAGACCTCCCCAGCGTGTCAAGACGTTTGTACAGTACCAACCCAAGCGCCAAGGACCTCCTGGACCTCCCAGGACCTCTGTCAAGACCTCCCGCCCAGCCGCCCCAGCCCAGCGCCGCCTCACTGGCAGCACCAAGTCAACCCCAGCGACCCCCACAGCAGCGGGGATCACCTGTTTCAAGTGTCATCAAGTGGGGCATTTTGCCAATCAATGCCCACTGAAGACTGAGCCAGCCGCAAAGACCTCTACTTCAGGACCTCCCTCGGCCAAGACCTCTCAGGCCGTAGGACCTCCTCAAGCCAGGACCTCCCAGACTTTTGGAAGGGGCCGTGTGAACCATGTGGCAGTGGAAGAAGCTCAGACCTCCTCAGATGTGGTACTAGGTATGTTCCTAGTAAATTCAGTGCCGGCTGCAGTTTTGTTTGACTCTGGAGCTTCCCATTCGTTTATTTCTCGGAGTTTTCTTTGCAAAGCACCGGTTTGAGTTGTTGCTCTTAAGTCTACCTTGTTGGTTCAATCCCGGCTCGAGAACTAAGTCACGAACGGGGTTGTCCACAAGTGAAAATGGTCATAGAAGAAGTAGAATTTCTAGCCAACCTTATCCTTTTGGACACGAGGTCCCTAGATGTGATCTTGGGCATGGGTGGTTAGCTAACCACCATGCCATGTTGGATTGTAGTGGCAAAAGTATCTCTTTGACCAGCCCTAGTGGTGCCATTGTGAAGTTTTTCGCCACCTCGGAAGCTCCGAGGAGCCCTATCTTCTGGCGCTCAAGTTCAAGTTTTGAAGGATGTCCTGTTGTTAAAGAATTTGTGGATGTGTTCCTGATGAGCTCCAGTGAATGCCCCAGACAGAGACCTTGAGTTTGTCATTAACCTTGTCGTGGACCTCCCCATCTCCAAAAGGCCCTCTGATTGCATGTTGATGATCGGTGGAGTTGAAGAAGCGGTTGGAAGACTTGCAGAGCAAGGGTTTTATTAGACCTAGCTCCTCACCTTGGGGAGCCCCCAGTGATTTTGTGCCTAAAAGGATGGTACTCAAAGGATGTGTGTGGACTATAGAGCTCTCAATGATGTCACCATTAAGAACAAGTATCCTTTGCCAAGAATCGATGATTTGTTTGATCAATTGAAGGGAGCTGCTTGTGTTTTCAAAGATAGACTTGAGACAGGATATCACCAACTCAAGATTCGCAAGGAAGACATCCTAAGACAGCTTTTTTCAACTAGGTATGGGTTATTTGAATTCTTGTCATGTCTTTTGGGCTGACCAATGCCCCCTGCCTATTTCATGAATTTGATGAACCGAGTGTTCATGGAGTACCTAGACAAGTTTGTCATTGTCTTCATTGATGACATTCTTGTATATTCAAGAGTGAAGAGGAGCATGCAAGCCATCTCTTTTCGGTTTTGGGGAAGCCGAGAGCTCATCGACTCTTTGCCAAGTTTAGTAAGTGTGAATTTTGGCTAAAGGAAGTGGTCTTTTTAGGGCATGTTTTGTCAGAAGATGGAGTGTCTGTCAATCCCACCAAGGTGCAAGATGTGCTCAATTGGGAACCCCCTAGGACAGTGCCTCAAGTCAGGAGTTTTCTTGGCATGGCTGGCTACTACAAAAGGTTTATTGAAGGCTTTTCCGTGTTGCAAGACCTCTCACTCATTTGTTAAAGAAAGAAAAAAGTTCCTCTGGACCTCGAGTGTGAACAAAGCTTCCAAGAGCTCAAGAAGAAGTTGACCTCTGCCCGCTTTTGGTTCTTCGGATGTCGGGAAAGATTTTGAGGTCTATTGTGATGCATCAAAGCAAGGACTTGGATGTGTTCTTATGCAAGACAGAAAAGTGATAGCTTATGCTTCAAGACAGTTGAAGCCCCATGAAGCAAACTACCCTACTCATGACCTAGAGTTAGCTGCTATGGTTCATGCCTTAAAGATTTGGCGCCATTACCTCATAGGTAATAGGTGTGAAATCTATACTGACCACAAAAGCCTAAAGTATATCTTTACTCAAGCAGATCTGAATTTGAGGCAGAGAAGGTGGCTAGAGCTTATTAAGGACTACAATGTGGGAATTCATTACCACCCAGGGAAGGCCAACGTGGTGGCAGATGCCTTGAGCAGGAAAATTTATGCTAATACTTTGATGACCAAGGAGAGCCAGCCTACTTTGTATGAAGAATTCTTGAAGCTTAGACTTGAATTAGTTGAAGAGGGATTCTTAGCAGCACTTGAAGTGCAACCCACATTGCAAAAACAGATCAAGGCAGCCCAAGAGGGAGATGCTAACATCCAAGAAATCAAGGCCAACATAAGAGAAGGGAAGGTGCAAGGTTTTCTATAGGCGACCTAGGTGCGGATGCGGTTTGATAAGAGGCTCTGTGTGCCCAATAACACAGAGCTCAAGGGAGTAATACTTAAAGAAGCACATGAGACATTGTATTCTATACACCTGGGAGCTACAAAATGTACCAAGATATCAAGGAATTGTACTGGTGGCCGAAAATGAAGAGAGAAATAGCAGATTTTGTGGCCAAATGTGACACTTGCCAAAAAGTTAAGGCAGTGCACCAAAGACCTAGAGGACTTTTAGTGCCTTTACCCATACCCGAGTGGAAATGGGAAGAGGTCGGCATGGATTTTATTACTGGTTTACCTCGTACCCAAGCTGGTTTTGATTCCATTTGGGTCATTGTGGATAGATTGACAAAAATAGCTCACTTTATTCCTGTGAAGACTACCTATTCTGGAGACAAACTGGCCGAGATCTACATGGCAAAGGTTGTATGCTTTCATGGTGTTCCAAAGAAGATAGTCTCAGACAGAGGATCCCAATTCACCTCCAAATTTTGGCAAAAGCTACATGATGCCTTGAGCACAGACCTTAATTTCAAAGATGCAGTACCACCCACAAGCAGATGGCCAAACCGAGAGAGTTAATCAAGTCCTTGAGGACATCTTTGAGAGCTTGTGCCCTAGAAAGGCAATCTAGTTGGGACAAGATGTTGCCATATGAGAATTTTCCTACAATAACACTACCAGCGAGCCTTCAAATGTCCCTTTTGAAGCTATTTATGGGAGGAAATGTAGGACTCCCTTGTACTGGACAGAATCGGGTGAAGGCCAAGTTCTTGGCCCGGACCTGCTGAGAGAAGCCGAAGATCAAGTAAGGTCAATAAGGGAGAAGCTAAGGGCTGCTCAAACTCGGCAAAAGAGCTACGGCAGATGTTAGGCGTCGAGACCTAGCTTTTGTCGAGGAGACCAAGTCTACCTCAAAGTGTCACCTCTCAAGGGTATGGTGGTTCGAGTTAGTGGGAAACTTGCTCCAAGGTTTATTGGTCCCTTTCGATCCTTGCAGAAGGGGTGAAGTAGCCTACAAGTTGGACCTCCTCCTCATTTCATTTGGAGTCCACAATGTGTTCCATGTTTCACAGTTGAAAAAGTGCTTATGATCGCCAGAGGACGAGATGCCTTTAGAAGCCGTGGACCTCCAAGAAGACCTCACTTCAGAGAGCACCCCATCAAGATTTTGGGCGTGTCGAGAGAGTTACAAGGAACAAGACCACCAAGGTGTGCAAGGTGCAATGGAGCAACCACTCAAGCCGAGGCAACTTGGGAACGTGAAGAGGACCTCAAGAAGGAGTTCCCCCACTTGTTCCCTAGCTCAGCCTGAATCTCGGGGTTGAGATTCCCTTAAGGGGTGAAGGTTTGTAACGTCCCGTTTTCTTTAAAGTCCTTGCCAAGTTTTCAAAATAAAAGTAACCATTTGGCTTTATTGAGAATCCAAAGCTTAACCTGAGATTTTGAAATCTAGAGAGTTCAATTGGAATTAATCAAACCTTAACTAAGTCGTTGTTGGTGTTCCTTCTTTGGTTGTGGCTCTCTGTGGTGTCTTTCTTGCCCTCGGTGTGGTTCTCAAAGCCTCTCTGTGTGCCCTGGTTCGCCTCTTCTCTCTCTCTTAACTTCCTTTGTTGGTTTGAATCTCTTTGAGATCCAGACCTCTCTCTCATCTCCCTCTGTTGAACCTCTCCCTTGCTTGGGGTTTTCCTGTCAAGGACCCAGCTCGGGTTTGTGTTTCAGAAACCGCTTTGGTTTCCCCCCCCAAGCCACGCTTGGCTTTGCTTCTTTTGGACCTCCAGTGGACCTCTCCACGCTCTCTGGGAACCCCTGAGTTCTCTTGGGAGCTCTAGAGTTTCTCTGGACCTCCAGTCTCTTTGGGGCCTTCCTAGACCTCCCTTGTTGAGATCTAGCCGCTCAGACCTCCCCTTGTTGAGATCTAGCCGCTCAGACCTCCCCTTGTTGAGACCTAGCCGCTCAGACCTCTCCTTGTTGAGATCTAGCCGCTCGGACCTCCCCTTGTTAGGATCTGGCCATTAGGACCTCCTCTCGGGAGATCTTAGCCGTCCAGGTCCTCCCTTAGTTGGATCCAAAGGTTCCGACCTCCGTAGGTCCAAGACCTCCTTAGTGCTTGGACCCATCTTTGACTCTCGTGGTCAGATCGCTTGAGGCCTTGCCTTCTTAACCTTAGGACCATCCGATGTGGTTTGGATGGCCCGATCCTAAGAACACGTTAGTTTGGTCGAACGTTCCTTTCTTTTTGGGCCTTGGATTTTAATCGAGCGGCTCTGCTTTCTTCTTGCGTTTTCCTTGTTTCGGGACCTCCTCTGGTTGTTTTGCAAAGACCACCTCCTCGGTCCTTCTTTGGTCTTTTGTAAGGACCACCCTCCTAAATCAGGATATCCCTATTGGTCGGGACCTCCCTGCACCCTTTGATCTGGACCGTTGAGGTCCTCCCCTTGAAATCTTGACCCTTAGACCTCCCTTGTGCAGGTCTGAGCATCAGGACCTCCTCGTGGTGAGCTTTACGGACCTCTTGTCCAGAACCTCCTCTTGAGTCCTTGGACCTCCTGTCCAGGACCTCCCCCTCTGAGTGTCTTGGACCTCTTGCCCAGGACCTCACAGTGGTCTTTGGCGGGGATGACCCTTGCGGTGGGGCCACCTCTTTGACTTGTGGTGCACCTGGCCCCACTTGCCAGCCCCTCTTCACCTTGTAATTATTGCTCTTGCCTCAGAACTCTGTCCGCATTTAATAGGTGTCGGGTCACATTAAATGCAGTCACATCTGAGGTACTTTATTTCAATTCTTTTAGGGCAAGCCTTGCCCTAGTTGTCCCGATTGCCTACACCTCACTGAGTTTTTCCTTGTGGTGCACACTACCAACTCCGGCTATATAAAGCCTGGGCGGGCCAGCCTTTGTAACCTGTTGCTCATTTCTTCCTTCCCTACCTCCTCTGCTCGGTTCTTCCTTGCGCAAAACCTCCCCCAGGAGCTCTTTGAGGCTGTGTTAAGCCTCTTGGTTTCCTTTTGGCTGAGTTGGTTTGAGTTCCTTTTTGGTTCTTTTGGAGTTCTTTGGCTTAGTGTGGTTTTGCTTATTTTGGTTCTCTTGCGAACGTGTAGATCCCGAGTTCGAGGAGATCTTGGACCCAGCTCTTGCTGCAGAACGCTCTCCACTGCTTGACCAAGGCAAGCCACAGACCTCCTTTTGATCATCTTGAAGCAAGTTTCGTAAATGTATTTCAGTTTTACTTTATCATGCATGGCTATGTTTATATGAAAATGGTTTGGGCTGTAGTTACTTGCCTACTTGCTGTTATGCCTCCTTTATACCTTGTCTCCATCATGTTGTCATGTTCACCTTGTGAGCCTTAAGGTGGATAATTTAGTTGGTGTTCTTTGTTATTTGCCATCATGGGGGCCGTGGGTCTTATCTGACCTTGCTTAGAAAGCGTGGTTGAGCGTATCATGCTTCATCTCTAATAATCTTGACTAATAAATATGAAATGTGTGGTGGTGCCATTGTTGAGCAACTATGGCGGGGCGCCTAAGTTGTGTTTGTTGTCGTGTGAGATCACTTGGTTAAAAGCTGTTGTGCCAAGACTGGGTGGTCTTTTGGCATAGGCTTATACAAATTGTTTCTTTGAGGCAAGAAGGCGGGGAGTGAGTAGTGGGTGCTTTCCACACTTGGTTGTGGAAGTCTTGCCTTAGCACATTTAAGGACTTCACTTTGTGTGCATTGAATGGGCCAAGCATTGCAACCACAAGATCATTTTATGGGAATAGTGCAGGCTGAATAATTAGCAATGGGTTGGCTTGGGGCTGTTGTGGTTGGCGTGTGATTAGTTGGCGCAAGAGGGGCACCCCATAACCTGCGGACTTCTAGACCACGGGGAGGGATTATGAAACCTTAGCGGGCAGCCCGAGTCAGTTCAAAGCTTTGTAAAGGCCTTGCTGCGCTCTCTAGGCGCTCACCATAGGAAGTGAGCAAGGGTGGCCGGAACCCGATCTGCTAGAGATCGTGGATTGTGGGTAAAGTTGTACACCTCTGCAGAGTGTAAAGATCTATTCGAATAGCCAAGTCCTTGGTCATGGACATGCTTTCGGTGAGATGGTGCAAGGGTAGCTGTTTCAAAAGCTTGTGCCTTTGGACACTTCGCGAGATGCCTTGGCTTTGCCTCGAAGAGACCTTGGCTGCTCGGAGGGGTCAAGGTTGGCTCGGGTAGTGGTCCGGGGTTGGTTTGGACCTCTGGAGTGGGTGCTTTGGAGTGGGTTTTGGGTAAGGACCTGGTCACGGGTGTGACCGGAACTCCTTCTTTTTGGTTGTGGCCGTGAGTTGGTGCTCACCCCACCTTTTTAAACATCAAAAGTATTATGTACTATGGTTTTACTTTGCTGCTTTTCAATCTATTACTATTTTATTGTTCAAATCGGCTTTGCATAAACTAACCATACAACTCTCCATTGGTAAGTCCGTGCATGAATATTATTGCATCTTTGCTCTCTGTGACTTCTTGAGTACATTCCAAGTACTCATGGCTTAAGCCCCGTGTCAAAGCATTGTGAGGATGATCAAGTGCGAGGCGGTCTGAGACCTCTTCGAGGAGGAGTTCTTGACGTCTAAGTCGCCTAGGGCGTCCTCCACCCGACGACTGTGGTGCTTGTTGGATGGCTTTGCGTGTTCAGTGTTTGAGCCCTAAAGCTCCTTGTTGCAGTTGTAAGTCCTCGTTGGTGTTGTAAGCCCTCGATGGCGAGACCTCTTGTTAACAAGCTTGGCCATAAGGTCCTATTATATAAAGTTTAATTTATGCCTTCATCTTTGTTTGACCTCGTGGTTGTGGTATTGGCTTGTGTTCTTGTGCGGGCTAGCTCTGTTGTCCCGGGACTAGCTCGGATGCAGAGGTAGGACCACCAGGAGGTCCTTGGGACTTAGCTTTGGGAGGTCTGCGGACCTCTCTTAGTGATGTGCTGGAGGTGCTCTGAGGCGGGTGGCGGCCACGACCTCTAGGAGGTCCATAAGACCTCTGGGAGGTCTGGCGAGACCTCGGTTAAGCTCCATCTTGGTGCTACCACATCTTTCCGTGGTGACCGTGGAGCAAAAAAAAATGGTCCTCCGGACCTCTTACGGTAAATCACGGGGTGGGTCGTCACAAAACTCCCCCTCAAAACAGGCCAAAAGGACTAATAATCCCTAAATCTCCCCGCAAAGAAGCAAAACGAGAAGAATCAAGAGCCTTAGTGAAAATATCCGCAACCTGCTGCTCAGACTCAACAAAGTAAAGCACAACATCGTCCTTCTCTACATGGTCTCTAAGGAAATGGTATCGAATATCAATGTGCTTGGTCTGTCAGTGTTGCACTGGGTTTTTGGCAATGTTTATGGCACTAGTGTTGTGATAGAAAAGAGGAACACTACCCAGAGATAACCCATAATCCCGTAGAGTAGACAAGATCCAGAGAACCTGAGAGCAACTACTGGCTACAGCTACATACTCGGCCTCGGCGGTGGACTGTGCAACAGAGGACTGTTTCCTAGAAGACCAAGAGATAAGAGACGTGCCTAAGAAATGATAAGTGCCAGAATTACTCTTCCTATCCACTCTACACCCCGCAAAATTAGCATCAGAAAAAGCTCGAGCAGAATCAGAAGAATACCAAAGTCCAAAATCAAGAGTGTCCTGGAGGTACCTGAAAATGCGACGCACTGCTTGACGATGAGAGGCACGAGGGAAGCTCGAATCGGCGCATGACACACACAATAATTGTATGTCGGCCTCGTATTTGTGAGGTAGAGGAGGGAGCCAATCATGCTGCGGTACTCCTTCTGGTCCACGGGCTCTCCATCCTCATCAGGGTCTAGCACGGTGGATGTGGCAATGGGAGTAGACATTGGCCTACTGCTTCCCATGTCGAAGCGCCGAAGAAGGTCCTTTGTGTACTTACATTGACGAATGAAGGTGCCTTCTTTTAGTTGCTTGACTTGAAGACCAACGAACAAGGTCAATTCGCCCATCATGCTCATCTCGAACTCCCTGCTCATAGAATCTAAAAATCTGGACACCAAAGCATGAGAGGAACCACCGAATATAATGTCATCCACATAAATCTGAACCAATAGAAAGTCACTGCCATGCTTGAGAGTGAACAAGGTTTTATCTACCATTCCCATTTTGAAATCATTTTTAAGCAGAAAACTCTTAAGCCTATCATACCAAGCTCTAGGGGCTTGCTTCAGTCCATACAAGGCTTTGGAGAGTTTAAAAACATGGTTTGAGAACTTAGGATTTTCAAAACCAGGAGGTTGCTTGACAAAGACCTCTTCTTTTATGAAGCCATTTAGGAAAGCATTTTTAACATCCATTTGAAATAGCTTGAAGCCCTTGGATGCCGCAAAAGCTAGCAAAATGCGAATGGCTTCTAATCTAGCTACAGGAGCAAAGGTCTCTTCAAAGTCTAAGCCTTCTACCTGAGAATAACATTGAGCTACAAGCCTAGCCTTGTTGCGAACTACCAACCCATCTTCACTTTGCTTATTTTCGAAAACCCATTTTGTTCCAATTACATTTATGATTAGGTGGAGGTTCAACTAAGGTCCAGACTTTATTTCTTTCAAAATTTTCAAGCTCTTCATGCATGGCATTGACCCAAGAGGAATCAGATAAGGCATGGGTAACATCTCGGGGTTCAAAAGAAGCGACAAAAGCAGAATGTGTATGAGAATTAGGAGAAATAAACCTAGAGCGAGTGACTCGCTCATGGAGATCCCCAATGATCTGATCAGGTGGATGCCGTCGCTAACTGTGAAGAGGAGGTCCTGGTGTAGAAGTGGTCTCTACCTCATGAGCTGTGGAGGTAGGAGCAGAGCCACTCACATCGTTGGTGAAGGTAGGAGGAGGCTGCTCAGCTAAAACCGGAGAAGTAGAAGCAGGCTCTCCAACCATCTCAGAAGTGACTAGAGGATGGATTGGGTCCTCATTCTCAGAGTCGTCATCAACGAAGATACTCTCAGAAACCTGTGAACCTGCATCAACGGGTCTAGTACCAGGACTAGCCTCATCAAAAGTGACTTCGCAAGTCTCAACAATTTTGTTAGTATCCAAATTAAATACACGATAGCCACGAGAATGAGCAGGATATCCAAGAAAAATACCATCATGACATCTAGATTCAAATTTATCCAAGTTGCCATGTTTAAGAATAAAACACATGCAACCAAAAATCTTGAAATGAGAGACTTTAGGCCTATGACCATCTAAGCTCAAAAGAAGTCTTGCCAATCACAGATCTCAAGAAAACCCTATTTGACACATAACAAGCAGTAGAGATCGCCTCAGCCCAAAACCTCCTAGGTGTGGAATGCTCATCTAGCATGGTCCTGGCCATCTCTACAAGGGTCCTGTTCTTCCTCTCTATAACACCATTCTACTGAGGAACTCTAGGTGAAGAAAATTGGTGCTCTAGTCCCCTATCAGTGCAAAAGGTAGCAAAGGAAGAATTTCTTGAATTCTGTCCCATTGTCACTCCTAATGGCTCTCAAAGCTCTAGGAAGATCAACAACTAGTCTAAGGACCAATTCTCTAAAATAGCCAAAAGCCTCTTCCTTAGAAATCAGAAAATAAACCCAAGAATATCTGGAGAAATCATCTACAATCACAAGCACATACCATTTTCCACCTGTAGACTGGACTCTAGAAGGGCCAACAGTATCTAAGTGCAAGAGCTGACCTGGTCCATCAGTCATCACTAAAGTAAGAGGTGGATGGGAAGCAGAAACCATCTTACCATGTCTACAGGGAGTGCACACAAGGTTTCTAACAGGCTTTAGCTTAGGCAGACCTCTAATCAAATCCTTGCTACTGATCCTGGTCAAATGGTCAAAACCTATGTGTCCAAGCCTACGATGCCACAAAACTAGATCATGAGAGTCAGAAGCCACAAGACATCTAGGACTGGAAGCAGAAGAGACACTAAAATCAGCACAAAAGATCTTCTCAAACCTAGAGATCCCAAAGACATGCTCACCTGAAGAGTCTAGAACTCTACACTCACCACTCTTAAACCTTACCTCCAGACCCTCATCAAGAAGTTGAGAAATAGATAGCAAATTATACCTCAGCTTACATACCAAAGCGACGTCCTTAAGCATGAAGTTGTTGTTGACGCGCACTGTGCCTTTGGCTGTCTTGGTCCTGGTAGAAGCATCCTCAAAAGTGATCAACTCATTGCCAGATGCACGTATAAGGGAGGAGAACCATCTAGAATCTCCGGTCATATGTTGAGAACACTCGGAGTCGACAAGCCATATGTCCTCCTTCCTCGCACGACGGACCTACAAAGCACGAACAGGAAACATCTGTGCCTTAGTATTGGGGTTAGTGATAAAAGACTCGAGAATCCAGTACTGAGCCACACGATGCTTAGACAAAGCAGTAGAAGAAGCAGCAGTAAAATGGTTAGTGGGAAAATCATAAGAATGCACACGAGCAACACCTAGACCTCTCCGAATCGACCTACCAAAAGGTCGGTACTCCTCCTGTCTAGATGCTACCCGTGGTCTCTCCTCACAATATCCTAACCCAAAGCGCTGCCTAGAACCACTAAAGGAGTCAAAGAAGTCATCTACAAACCTGGTCCTATGTCTAGCAGGAAAGACAGGCTGCCTGGCTCTAGAGACTACAGTAGGTGAAGGAACTCCTCTAATGGTTCTCAAAGCACTCATCCTCTCCCTCCTCTCAATCTTGGCTCTACGGAAGCAGAGCTCAACAATGTGGCCATCCTTCTTGCAGAAGGTGCAATGGTGCTTGATCTTTTGAGGGGTCTGACCTGTTGAAGTAGAAGCACCTATGTTGCTAGAAGGGGTTTGGGCAAAACCTGCAGATCTAAAAACTACGTTAGATGGCTCAGGAGGTTCTACCTCAAACATACCACTCTCAACAGCTCTCACAACCTTAGGTGGATGGTTCTTGGAATGCTCTAGGGAATTAAATCCTAGGCCACTTTTCTTCACACTCACCTTAGATTGGTCAAGGATCATGTTGAGGTTCTTCGTCCCACCAGAAAATCTCTCAAGAGTCTTTTTGAGGTAATCATTTTCTTTTGCTAGGTCCTTACAGGTAACACACTTATTTGACTTGATTGTCCTAGCAAGCTTATCTTTAGCAAGAGCTACCTCAACCTTTAAAGCCTCACAAGACACACAAGGAGCATTCTCAATCCTACTCACTTGCTCTTTGAATTTGACTCTAAACGCCTCTTGTATCTCATCTAAATTAGTCCCAACTTCAGTACAAAAAGCACAAGAAGCAGAATCAACAATTTTTTTGGAAGCAGTTTTGGACATGGATTGTTCAATTTTAGCTTTCTCTTCTAGTGTCTTGTTTAGAGCTTCATTTTCAATTGTGAGCTTAAGACAATTTTCACATGATGCAGATTTAGAGTGAAGGACCATTTCAGTCATTTCTTTCATTTTAGTGTTATTAATCTCACAATAAGAGCAAGTGTGACTAGCATCAAATTTCATCAATTCTTTTGTAGCGCTATCCAATTTTAATTCAAGCAAAGCACAATTTGAGAAAGGTAAAGGAATAACATCTACAGTAGTCACATCTAAAGCAATAGCATTCATGCAAGCAGGACTAGACTTGAGAGATTTTAGTTCACCAAGAGCATCTTTCAGTTGATTCGCAATAGAGGAGTGAGCAGATTTTAGATTAGACACTTCATTCTTCAAGCAGGAGCAAGCATCACAAATGTCAACAGGATTAATGGATTTGAGCCTAACAACTTCTAGGTTCAATTTATCAATCATGGTGTCCTGTTTCTTAATCATTTTTGCTTGCTTATTCAGTTTTTGTTCAGCAAGGACCAAAGCACGTTTTATATCAGCAAGTGTGGGACATACCTCATCGGGATCGCTAAAAGGGTCGTCGTCATTGGAGGAGTCAACGTCGTGGATGTCCCTGGCCATGAAGCACATGCCGGTGAAGTCCTGAGCCTTCTTCTTGCCATGAGAGTCATCGTCGTCGTCCTCCGTCCCCAAGTCCACATCGCTCATGTCAACACTCTCAAGAGCTGCAAGGACCCGGCTGACGAACTTACAATAGTTGGGCTTCTTAACTTTCATGTCTTTGGCTTGAGGACGCCTCCGAGAGTCCTTCTCCATTTTGCCCTTCAGCTTGTGGCACTTGGAGCGAATGTGGTTCGGCTCACCACACTCAAAACAAGTGACAAGGCCACCTCTCCTCCTGTTCCTCACCTTGTTGTATACTCTGGAAAATTTTGTGGATAGGAGGGCTAGGTCATCCTCAGGTAGCTTGTCTAGCTGCTCATCACTTAGAGAATGCAAAGCGAACAAGGAAAAACCAGATGAGCCAAAATCCAATGAATCAGAAGAACTGCCGTTAGATGGGTCGACCACCAAAGCCATCGACTCTGTCTTGGGGAGACGCAAGACAAAGTCAATCTCATGCGTCTTCAACCTCGAGTAGAGCTTATCCATGGTAAGCTCACTCATGACAGAGTTGTCATTGATGGATGTGATCTTCATCCCCCAGACCTTCACATCAAGAGCACCCAAAAGCTAGCGTGTGTTTGGCACGACATATGGATTTTTGACTTTAAGCCAAATAGCATGCCCTTGAGCCTCAATGTAGGCATGCATGCGTGCCTTCCAGTAAGCAAAATCGACTCCATTAAACACAGGTGGTTTGGTTGAATACTTATCAGTCGCTATAGCTCCAAAGACCGGTTAAGATCTATGAGAAGAGCTAACCGGGCTTTGATACCAATTGTAGGACCGAAAAGGTGACTAGAGGGGGGGGGTGAATAGGAGCTCGCCTAATTTTTCACCTCATTTAGATTCAACACCAGGTTCACTTCAATAGCTATGAGAGCTATGAAGATCAACATCCAAGTACAGCAGAAGACTTGTGTTGAATCCAAACCAAAATCCCCAAAGCAAGGAACAAAAAGACCAAACCCTAATATGGAAATCGGTTAGACCGCCGGCAAAAATTCGGTCAGACCGACGGGCGGTTTGACCGGCGTTATAGGATCGGTCCAACCGGCCCTGACCAGAAACAGTGTAGACAGCCCAAAACCAAAACGAAAATCGGTCTAACTTTTGATCTACACGGACGAATTTGACCAAATTTGGAACACACCTTCCTAAAGATATTAGGAACCTATTCCAGGCAGATATTGAGTAGATCCACGTCAAAGTTTCAATATTTTTCCATTTTACCTAAGGAAGGTTCAAAACCAAGCAAAAACGAAAACTTGATCCAACACTTGCTCATGGGAGATTGATGATCTAGGTGATCTTAGATATGTTCCTACATGTCACAGCAAGGAAGAGGAGGGCACGAAACCAACCAAAAAACAATAGATCAAAGAAACCTCCAAAATCTCAAATATAGAGTAAGAACACAAAAGAGACTCATCTTTGGGAATCATCTATAGATTGATCTGAGGTTGAGAGAGTTTACAGCCACTCCATCCATGGAGGACAAAACTCAATCCATGAGCACACAACTCAACTCATCTCTCTAAAACCCTAAGCCTCTTGTCTTTCTCTAATACCCTAACACCAAACTAGGGTTTACAAATGAAGTGCTTGGGGTCTGCTTGGCAGCACCCCCTCCTATTTATATGAGGCCTAGCTTCTAGAAGAGTTAACCCTAATGGGCTCCCGTTAAGGCCCAACACAAATGGGACACACGCACGCATCTTGAAGCGCCGTCTTCACCTTCTTCTTGACCTAAACCGCGCAGACGCACCGCCTTGCGCCGTAGTTTAGCCAAGGTCACAGAGCGGATTTGGTGAAATTACCAAAATACCCTTCTCGATCTTTTTCGAAGACCGAGTCCGAACTTCGCGAAACACATCCATGCTTCGCCACGTGTAGGTTGATCCAGCGGCTCTCATCGTGTCGGCAAGTCTCTCCCATCCGGCTCCCACCGGACCACCATGACACTTGCACCGACCCCCGCACCGCTTGATCCAACCAGTTGCACCGAAGTGCCCGTTCGGTCATCCTTACCCATTCTGCGCCATGCTTGAGTCCATTCACCGCACCCGACATCCTTGATCGTTCTGGACCTCAGCTCTCCTAACTTAGTCCCGATCCTCCTCGCCATTGATCGTCGTTGACCTCCAAGCAACCTGCACACCAATAGACAAGCAAATCGAATCTGGGAACAAGTTCTTCATAACTTGACCCACGTTAGTGAAAACATGCATCATGCAACACATATGCACTGAAGCTCATGACCTTAAGTTAACCCAACAAGCATCGCCAAACAACTTCGACGGAATAAGTCAAAATCGGTTAGACCGCCGTTCTGGCCGGTCTGACCGCACCTGGGACTTAACCAAAAAACTATTCGAGGTATGGCCGGTCTGACCGCCGAAATGGCCGGTCTAATCGCCAATGACCTGACAGTTCAGATTCTTTGCCGAAAATGCTTGAATCGACAAACCGCAAATGCCATTGTCAATTATATCATCATCCTAAAATCATGCACATATCCCCATGATATCCACAAACTTCATGTTCACGTTCTAAGCAGAAAGAGCAAAAGCTAGATTTAACATTACCAGAAGCATCCAACTTGCTAGACTCTAAGCATTTTTCACAAGGAGTAGATTTGACATCAATTAGCTCAGTCCTAATATTTTCAAGTTGATGCAAAGCAATATCATGAGCAGATTGCAGTTTAGCAAATTCAGAATGTGAAGTATGGCAAGATGAACATTCATCAGATTCAAGAGTCTTAGCATTTGCAAGTTCTAATGTCAAATTCTCAATCTGAGCCTTTAAATCCTTGTTCCTAGCCATGGTAAATTCTAATGCCTTGTCCTGACTCATCAATTGTTCAAAAATTATGTCGCATCTAGCAGAAAGGACATCATAAGAAGGGAGTACCTCATCATCGTCGATGTCGACGGAGTCAGCCATGAAGCACATGCCGGTGAAGTCCTTGGCCTTCCCTTTCTTCTTGTCCTGAGCAGGTTCCTCCTCCTCCTTGTCCTCCTCGCTCCCAGAGTCCACATCGCTCATGGATTGCTCTCCAAAAGCGGCAAGGACCCAGTGAGCGGCCTTCATCAGCTTGGCAGCATCATACTACGACTTCTTTCCTCCTTGAGGCTTCTTCCAAGCTGGCTTACCCTCCTTGCTGTTGGTCTTCCCTTTCAGCTTGGGGCAGTTCGCCTAGATGTGGTTGAGCTCTCCGCACTCATAGCAAGTCACAGGTCCTCCTCTCTTTCTGTTCCTCACATTGTTGTAGGCCCTTGTGACTTTCCTGGCTAGGAGGCCTAACTCGGCCTCGGGAATGCTCTCAAATTCTTCTTCATCAATAGCAGATAAATGCACGCAAGAAAAACCGTAAGAAGACTCGGAAGGAGCATCGAAGCTCTCTTGAGTGGATCGACAACCAAAGCCATATTTTCTTTCTTGGGCTAATCAACCCTTTTGATCTCATGGGTTTTGAGCTTGCTATAGAGCAACTCAAGGGTAAGATCAGCAAGATTCACATTTTCCTCAATAGCAGTGGCCTTCATCTCCCACTCCTTGGTATTTATTGCTGCCAAGAGATGGGTGGTATTTTCAGACTGAGAGTACTCAATATCAACAGCTCTCAGTTGATTCAGCACCTTGTTGAAGCGAGTAAAAACGTCATCGATGCTCTCACCAGGACGCATCTCGAATTTGTTGTACTCTCGCTTAAAGACCGTTTGGCGCACTTTCTTGATTTGGAACGAGCCCTCATGGTAAGTCTCAAGAGTGTGCCAAATCTTATGCGCGGTCTCAAGGTGACATATCCTGTCATACTCCTGTCTACCAAGCCCAACATATAGGAGGTTCTTTGCTTTGTTGTTGTTAGCCAAGAGGGCTGCTGAAGCCGGCATAGCAACCTCAGGCAATACGAGCGGTGCTCGAACAACCTCCCATATAGCTTGTCCTTCACTCTGAAGGAAGACACGCATACGATTCTTCCAATAGGCATAGTCAAACCCATCGAAGATATGCGGCTTGCTGGAGTACTTCACCGTCGCCATTGTTCAAAGACTAGTTAAGATCAAGACTGAACTAACCGGGCTCTGATACCAATTGTTGGACCAAAATATGTGACTATAGGGGGGGGTGAATAGGACCACAAAATCTTTTTCGCAAAGATCGGATTCAATAAGACTTTCATTCCAATAGCTATCGAAGCTATGAAGATCAAAGTACAGGCACTGCGGAACTCTTGTATTGAATCCGACCAACACCCCAAAGCAACATAATCAAAAACTCACAACCAACTAGGCTGAGTGGTCAGACTGGTAACACAAGGGCGGTCTGACCGGCTACCTGAAGTGGTCTGACCGACTGATGAACAAACAGTAAAAATAGCCCTACGCAAAAGTCACAAAATGATCTAACTTTTGATCTATGAGTCTAAACTGCACAAAACTTGACACACACCTTCCTTATGATGTCAGGAATCTATTCCAATCAACGATCGTGAAGATCATTGGTAAAGTTCTGACCTTTTTCAGTTTGAGTGAAGGAGGGTTCAATACCGAGTCAAAAAACAAAAACATGATCTAAAACTTACTCGTGGGTAATAGTTGATCAAGATGGTCTTAGATAGGTTCCCACATATCCCAGCAAGCAAGATCAGGAGGAAAAACTAAGCAAAAACTTGAGAATCACGGAAAGTCTCAAAATCACAAAATAGAGTGCAAGAACGAAAAGAGACTCATCTTCTTGAAATCTTGCATGGATTGATTTGTGATTGATGTAGGTTTACAGCCACTCCATCGGAGGACAAAGACTCACCATGTGAGCATCAAGATCAATCCACTCTCTAAAGCCCTAGCTCTCCAAAACCTTAAGACACAATAGGGTCACTCTAGTGGCCAAGAGTCTCAAGTGCAACCAGCACTTAAGGCTATTTATAGTGGAGGCTAGCATCTAGAGAATATTCCATTAGGGCACCCATTAAACCCTAACACACAAACGGGTAAACACACGCACGCATCTCAAAGCGTCGCTTCCATCTTTGCTTGACCTAAACCGCTTCTCCAAGCACTGTCCCGCGCCGCAGTTTAGCCAAAGGTCACAAAGGCGGTATTTGGGTGCAATGACCAAAATACCCCTTCTCGATCCTTCTCCAAAGACCGAGTCCAATCCTCGCGTAGCAATCGCCTGCTTCGCCACGTGTAGGTTGATCAACAGCTCTCATCATAACGGCAAGTTTCTCCCATCCGGCTCCCATCGAACCACCATGGCACTTGCACCGACCCCCGCGTCGCTTGATCGAACCAGTCGCACTGAACCGCCTGTTCGGTTACCTTTGTCCATTCTGCGCCCTGCTTGAGTCCTCTGACCTCACCCGGCATCCTCGATCGTTCTAGACCTCAGCTCTCCAAGCCTAGTCCCGATCATCCTCGCCGTTGACCGTCATTGACCACGAAGCAACCTGCACACCAATAGACAAAGAAATCGATTCCGGGAACAAGTTCTTCACAACTTGACCCACGTTAGCCAAAACATGTATCATGCAACACATAAGTACTGATGAACATGAACTTGACTTAACAAGATCACATCGCCGCCACGAAGGATGACGAAACAGAGACCTAACCGGTCCGACCGCCACTGGCGGCTCGATCGCGCCCACGGCGATCGATCGCCACTGCTGATCGGTCAGTCCGCCTCCTGGGACTTAGCCAAAATTTCCTCCCTAGAAATCCGAAACTTTCTAGAAATTTCAAATGAATAGAACTTTTTACTGGAAGCTCCAAAAATTATGGGACCTAGTGCAGAAGAACCCTCTCACTTGCTTACACCCTCTATTTTTGGCTCAACTCTAAAATCCGAAGTTCCTAAGGTGGCGGTCGACCGCCAGAGCGATGGCCAGTCAGACCGCCATCTGCCAATCATCGACCGCCACCTTGGCGGCAGACCGCCGACAACCAAAGCGATCAACCAAACTGAGGCGTGGCGATCGGCCGCCCCATGGCGGTCGGGCGCCAAAGGCCCGATGAAACCTCTTCGAAAACGCATGTTTCCACACACCCTCAATGCCATTGCTAATTGTCTCATCATCCTAAGATCATGGGCATATCCCCATGATATCCATAGAAACCTTAATAACTTTTGCATACAAACTCCAAATGAGATGAATCTCTTTCTAAATTCATCTAAAATCATACTGTACTTGCATATGAAAAAATATTTGGATTTTTGTTGCTATTGAAATTGTTTTATTATATTTAATTTGCTTCCAGCTCTTTGATTAAACATTGATTGTTCAGATGATTTTTATGACGATATTCCATCCTCACAGCAAGGGAAGCACCCCCTTTGACCTTGTTGATCCTACTATTTTAGTTATTGTAATTCTTTTTGCAAAATCTATTATGCATGCGTGTATGTTTGATATAGAATTGCTATGTTTGGGGTAACGGTAGTTGTAAATCCTATCCGATGCAAGAACCTCCTTGAAATGTTGATACCCTTACTGTTGTAGCTTTTAGGATTATGGTTTAGACAATGAATGATGTCAACTTGGGGTTTTCGAATGTGAATCTCGCATAAGCTGCTTAGTTAAGATTTAGTATTTAATAAAAATTGCTAAAATAGATGACATGTCAAATATGAGTTTGGGAGTTTTTGAAAAGAAAGTCTAGAGAGGTTTACCTCTGTTATTTTGTATAAAAATAAAAAAAAAAACTTAGTTTGTGACATGGGCGAGTTATACTATATTATGAGAAGTGTGAGAGGTGTATCTCACAAGTAGATAGGGGGAGATTCTCGCCCGAGTCAATTAAGGACTAAACACTGGTATATCCGACCTAAGCATAAGCGTACCACCACATGTGCCGGTATAGGATGGCCTTAGCTAATTAAGTCAATGAAAACTAGCATTGCATGTTGGTAGGTTGTAGTAGTGCGAGCATGGCCGGTGTAGGCATGTTCGAAGGGGCTCCCTTCACTAACGCATTGGGCACAAAGTCTTTCGACACAACGGTAAATACGTCACTTGACAGGGGTGTACCCAGGTGAAGTGAGGGTGCTCATTCACCAGGCTAGTGCAAGGATAGGACTAGATGATGTAAAAGCTCCGACACGTACTCTAGACTACTTACCAAAGGTAGTGAATGGTGGTATCGACGGATGTCAAACAAACTAGAGAATTCGTGTGTTGTGGGTAAGTTGTACCTCTCTATAGAGTGTAAATCTATTTAAATAGCCGTGCTCGCGGTGATGAGCGTAATAAGTATAGTATTGCCGGGTATAGTCTTGGTTTTTCATAAAACTAGTTTTGTTGGAAAATGAGGGAAAGGGTTTGTTGGTTTATAATTGAGTTGAGTGCCATGTCGATGGCTGAGAAGAAAATGTTACTCGCAGCTGAGGAGGGTTGTGAGTTGTTGTTTTATTAATTACTTACTTATTATCCTTTATCTATTTAACTGCTCTTAAAATTTCTGTTGCAAAATACTATGTATCGATATTGCAAATAAAATCTGCTTAATGCAATATAACCTGTAGTGTAGAGCCTCATCTTTTGATTAGCCTTGCATTTATATAAATTTTTTGATACACTACAAGTCTTTCTAAGTACGCAATGTACTCAATCTTGCTAATTTGTTGTTCAGAGTCTAAGGATGAACTAGTTCTAGAAGACAACATGTCTTTCTAGAGCTTAGACCTTGTCAGTTGCCTGTGGGATTGGATAGGGCATACCGCTCGACCATCTTTGGTTTATTTATCATACTTTCCACTGCACTCTGTTAGTTTTTCTACATTTTGATGCTTAAGTTTTTATTTGGCCGGTCGGCCCATGTATTGTGAATAATGTAACTGCTTAAGCTTTGTACCATAACTTGTTTTATTTTTTATGTACGAATGTATGGACGTGAATACCAATGTTGTGAATGTGTGTACTAACCACTGATCATGGGACTAGTACGGTACACACATGAGGGTTTCAGGTATTCAAAGCCCCGGTCTGACAGCGCTGGTATCAGAGCCATACTGACTGTAGGACAAGTGTTAGTTAGAATGGCCGTTAGATTTGGAAGTGGTATTTAAAAAGCAACCTATTTAATTATAAAAATAGTCATGAAAATTTAGGAATTTTTGCTACTCTTACCTCTCCTAGCCTTCTCCACTCATCTATGTTATTCTTTTGGATATCTCCTCTCATCTTCTTTCAAATGATCCTAGTTTTGGGAGAAAGAATGCTCTCTGAAAATAAATGTTTTTAATCACATTTAAAGTATGAAAAATAGAGCCAAAATATTTTGGAAAAGCTTGTAAAACATCCTACATGAGGTTCTTTTAAAAATTCATTATTAAACTAACAAGGATGCCACTCTAGATGGATTTTTCCGAAAATTTCAGAACCTAGTAATTTCTGAAAATGATGTGAAGAACTAATCTTTAAACCCCTCCTGCCTTCATTTGGTGTTAAATTGATTGATATTACGAAGGTCTAAGTATCCATAAAGACCAGGGGGTAGTATGACCTTAAATTTAGCCATAGGTGTTGGTTAAATAACATAGAGAATGAATAAGAAATTGTGTTAACATTCTTTTGTTGTCTAATATCATTTCTTATCCATGTCTCTTATTTATGTGATCACTAACTTTCTTTTTCCTTAAAATATAGATGCCAACCTACTAGGAGCCACAATACCGCACGAGTGCCTTCGAGGAGAATGCTGTTGCAAAGACACCTCATGGGTGATGCTACTGACGTCGTCGGTCAGGCACTGCGCCTCGATACGGTCTTGACATGCCCCTCATCGCAACGCCCATCGAGTACCTTACCTAGATGCTCATCCAAGGGCGTCACTTTGGAGATCCCACCTTTCATTACTACTTGTAAGGCTCTACCTTCCTTTCTATGACTAGCTCATGGTCAAAAGCCTTTCTAAGACCACCTTGTGGTCGTAAGACTTTCTACGACCAGGTCGGTTACGACCACCCTGTAATCGATAAAGCCTATAGACATGTGGGCCTAATCGATGAGAGACTCTTATACGTTGTGTTCAATACACATCAATTAGGTTACACAGTTATGCTCTGGAATAATTGTACGTATTATACCTCTGTCCTTGATGTAACTGCTAGACGACGTGGGGTGCAGTTTCCTCTAACAATAACTATCATCAACGTGTGCATTTGGTCAAGCGTAAAGGCGCCTATTGGCATGGAGTAATTGCCACCCCTTCACATGCTATATAAGGGTTGATGTCAATGGACAAGGGAGAGAGGCGACCAGGGTTAGCCGTAAGAGATCATTGAGTCTTAGTTTGAGTGATTTCTTCCCAATTGTAATAAGCATACTGAATACAAGAACATAGGAGTAGGGTTATTATTGTCTCAAGAAAAGGCCTGAAACTATATAAATCCCCGTGTCTCTTTCTATGTGAATCTATCTCGTAGGAAGCCCCCCCCCCAACCAAACAATCATTCGTAAGATTGACACTAGATCGTCGACACATACCAAAGGTTAGTGAGTGGTGCCGAACAAACTAGAGAATTCATGTGTTATGTGTAAAGTTATACTCCTCTACAGAGTGTAAATCTATTTAAATAGCTATGCTGGTGGTGATGAGCGTGCTAAGTATAGTATTGCCCAGTATAGTCTTGATTTTCATAAAAACAATTTCGTTTGAAAAAGTGGGAAATGGTTTGTTGGCTTATATTTGAGTTGAGTGCCATGTCTATGGTTGAAAATAAAATATTGCTCATGGCTAAGGAGGGTTGCGAGTTGTTATTTATTCAGTTACATACTTGTTGTCCTTTATCTATTTAACCGCTCTTTAAATTTCCGTTACAAGGTACTACATACTGATATTGCAAACAAAATTTGCTTAATGCTGAAAAAAAATTGTAGCATAGAGCCTCATCTTTTGTTAGCCTTGCACTTATACAATTCTTGCGATACATTATAAGTCTTGCTGAGTACGCAATGTACTTAATCTTCCTTAAATTGTTGTTCAAACTTAAAGGATGAGCTTATGCCAGACGACGCTTTCTTCGCACCCGGTACCGGAGGGTTTGGTGACGGGTCTTTCTAGGACTTGTCTCTTGTCAGTTGCTTGAGGGTTTGGATGGGCATACTGCTGGACAACTTTGATTTATTTACTATGTTTTCCACTTCACTATGTTGATACTCAAGTTTTATTTCGACGGTCGGCCCTTGTGATGTAAACTCTGTAAATGGCTAAGTTATGTACCATACTTGTTTCATTTTTTATATATAAATATATGGATGTGATTATCAATATTGTGGATGTGTGTACTAACCACTGATCATGGGACTAGTACGGTATAGACACGAGGGCTTTGGGTATTCAAAGCCCGGGGTCCGACATAATATCTCTCTTGACTTGTCCTTTTTTCTGTTCTGCTACCAAGTTGTTATGCTGTTGCCTGTGCCCCTATGGTTATACATTCAAGTTTGTGGTTATCCTTTGGATAATGCTACTGTTCGGGCGTACGGCAGGAGAACAAAAAATCGAACGATTCCATCGCCCACGTGACTTGTCCATGTTCTTAGCTTCCCTTTGGCCACGCGTTTCCCTATGTGTCCAAGTTCTCTTCGCTGCACTTGACTCGTGATGGGGTGAGCACCCAAAGGTGAAGCTTCTCCCCAATCTCTCTCTCTCACTCTCGGTACAGGAGCCGATCGACAAGGGGAGGGCAGTAGGGAGAGCAGGTACGGTAGGTGGCGAGTGGAGGGAGATGGGGGTGACCGGCTGGGAGCAAAGGACCACTAGCACATCCCATTGATGAGGTGACACTGTGGGCTGGTGATGAGGCACCGCGCCAGTCTTGACTTCTCCAGATCTGGGTCTACCTGCAATGAGGCAGTAGGTCGACCTCTCCTCCTTCCGATGAGCTAGACTACTTGCTGTAGTCTATGCGCTTCCTGTTCAGGTACAATTTGTTGCAAATGTTACTCGAATTGTTGGAGCACCCTTTCTCCATTGTTGTAGAAAGTGATTTGGTTTGTTGCAATATATCTTCCTAAAATTTTGTAGGAAAATGATTTTTATTGCAACCATTGTCGCCGATTGTTGCACACGTCAACTCAAAATATTTCATAAGTGCGAGGACCCCTAAAATTGAATTCATTTGAAGTTAAAAGATTATACCAGAGGCATAATTTTTAACAAGTAACGAACCAAATTTCAAGTTCCCAGATATGTGTCTCACATTAGTTCCTAAGATCAATGACTAATGTGCACATATCCTAAACAATATTGTACAAAGTCCATATATTTATAACAGTAATTTACAAGACCAGTATTTCAGTACATAAGTTACATATGTGACCAAAGGTCAACTAAAAACAAAAGTCTACAGCAGAAACAACTATAAACACCAAAAGATACCCCCAAGTGTGCCCAACACCCGAAGGCAACTGAGTGGAGGTAGAAACAGCATCATTCGTTAGCGTCGCCATAATCGGGGCAAACGGATGTGTCGTAAACATCATCGTCCTCACTCGCAACAAGTGGTTAATTCAACGGAGTACAGAAGGTACTCGCAAGACTTACACAAACTAATAAAAGAAGTGTTTAGTAGAACCTATCCAAAGGATTAGAATTTATATATGTTAAAGGCTGTCAAAAGGAAAGGTTGTAATGGCATTAGTTTTGCATTAAGTAACAAGTTTTATTTCTACACTTTCTATTTTTTGCAAAGGCCATTTTATAAACAAGTTTGGACTAAAAACAACAAGTAACTGTGATATGATCATAAATCAAAACATATCAAAGTGGCTGTCCACTTTAACTAGCTAACATGCATGAACAACCATTCATGCTGATACCATGTATACCCATGTAAATTTTATTTCGGAGTCTAACGATGATGGCTATCAAACCAAGTATTGTCCATAACCAGGGATACAACTATTTGAATAGTTTTAACCCTACAAGGGTGTACATCTTTACCCACATGACTTGACCCGCCCATAAGCCTCCGGATAATGACACACTTCCTTTGGTATGTCGGCTAGGTAGATCAAGATTTGGTACTTTTTAGCAAGAACATCTTATTGAGTTGAAACACCCTTGCGCAACGAATCCCGCTTAGTACAAACTACTGATAGAGCCTGCTAACCGGGGCACGCAACTTATGTTGGGAATGCCGACCCAATGAACTAAAATCTAAAACTGTGTTCACTCGCACATATTAAATTGCAATCGGATCCCTATGAACATATGATCAAACAAATATGTCCTCACACCACCTATGTTCCAATCCAATAAAATCCCCCCTACTTGACCAAACCGGCCCCAACCAGCGTGTGGAAGTACGAGTAGTTCTTGGTACGACAGCCCAAAGTTCAGTCCTTATTGATCCGGACAAGACTACCACATTACCCAATTCTCGTGCACGAAGGCACCATCACTATCAAGCACTTATCCAGATCTAAACCATGTTTTTAATATATAATTTTAGACTTAAACTTAGTTGCAAGAATCTAAATAAGAAACAAAATCAAAATTTTATTTAGTGTCTCCCATGATCGACAAAATAATCTTGTCAATCAAACTACTAGTCTACTGACTTGCATGGCTAAGCAATTACCTAAAGACCATATTTTTCATCACATAATTTCTATCTTAAGCATGAGTGTATGAAATGATTAAAGATAAGCCACAATGATTAGGATATAACTAACTAGACTCACAAATTATTGATACACACAAAAATAGCATGCACACAATTATTACTGCATTTCAAACATGCTAATTAAAAAAACTAGAATCAAAATGAAGCAAGAGGATGCTTGCCTTGATTATATTCCACTTTCTCAATCTCAGGGTGCTTAGAAGTAAAATCACTCACGTCAGGCAAATCAGAATCTAAAAATAACAATAGCAAGTAAATACCGAGAAAAATAGCAAAGTGCCAAAATACAAAAAATGCATGATAAACTTACAGTAGGAAGGTTCTAATTTTAAGTAAATTTTAGTTTATTTAGAGTTTATTTGAATTTGTTATGAATTTTATAAGATTAAAGTCTTTAATGTATAATTAAATTAATTAACAAAATTTTCTATAATAGGATCAGGTTTTAATGTTATTATAGATTAAATTTCAGTAAAAACTAAAACTAACAAAATTGATTTCACTTGATTTGGAGTTATAATTAATTACTTATGAATTTTTGAAGTTTAACCTATTTTCAGTGTAAAACTAATTCAATTCAGAAATTTAAAACGTAAAAAAACTTGTTATACCGAGCTGAGGCTTGCCTTAGGCATTGACGAGCAGGGCCCCAGGTCCAAGGTTGACTCGATCAGCCTTGACCCAGCCCAGCCGAAAACATGCTCAAAGTGTAAATTCAAAAATACGTTTCCAGTTACAATAACGTACTTTTGATTTTCAACGTATACAAAATACATTTTCCCTTAATAGAAAACGTACTACCTAAACTTACGTGACCACCTAACTGGCCATAGGGGCCCATGTGTCAGCGTCTCAGCGCGGAAATCATAGGTTTAAGCACATGGTTTTGCGCGCAGTTCCACCAATCAGCGAGACAATTCATGACATCAATTAAATCTTAATCATTATCTTAACCATAACGATAGTGGTTAGCGTTTAAAAGCCCAGCTACAGTTGCTGGTTGGTAATCCGACAACAGAGCTGGTGCTCCCGCTCGCTTGGCTAGCGACTAGCTGACGCGGTGGCCCATGACCGTGCGAACCAAAAGCAAAAATGGAATCACAATAGTGTGGCGGCTCGGATGGTGGACGGAATTTGGCCGGCGATGAGCCCTAGTGGTGGCGCGACAAGAAGAAGCGACGATGCATGCACGGCACAAGTGGCTTTGTTGATTGATGGTGCATTAAGCAATTGAACATATGCTTATGCTACTAGGGGGCATGAGGAAGCTACCTGAGCGGAGAGGATGACTAAAGAAGCACTGGAGCTCGCCGGCGGCGTGTGACTAAAAAATGGCAAAGAGGGCTCCACGATGACACGATAACCTGAGTAAGGAAACCAACAATGGGTGGTCAGACAAGGTTACTTAGGCACATAAGATGCTAACATTGGAAGGAATCAAGAAATAACCCACCCGGGCGGAGATGGAGATGAAGGAGTTGATTTCGGCCGAAAAAAGAGGAATTTCAAAATTCGACAATCCTGTTCGACCAAAGATGAAATTAAGTGAGGGGTTTTACTCCTTAGAACCTAGCACATAATGTGACACGAAGAAAACTAGAATGAACTCACCGAACTCAAAGTTGGCGCGGGAATGGCATTCTGTGCGCGCTCCGAGCGATCAAAAGACGACTCCGGGGTTCTGAAGCTACAAGCAATGCCAAGATCTCCATTTAGCAGGATGAATATGGCATAAAGATAGAAACACAAGGATGCAACAACGAGAGGATACACCTGAGAGACGAGGGAGAAATGAGTGCCGCATCAATTCGGCCGAGAGTGAAGCGAGGCAGTTTTGATGGCCTTTCATCACCGGCGATAGCTCGCATTGATACGTGGCATTCAAGGGACGAGTAACGAGCTAGGTGGCTAGGTTGCATGGCTTTGCATGCACAGGAGCAGCCGGCGTGATGCCACGTTGCTCTCGGCAGCGCGAGAGCTGCCACAGCGCGCGAAGAAGACGAGGGAGGGAGTCACTGCCGGCCCGGGTTGTCATCGAGATGGGCGAAGCAGCGTGGTCGGAAGCAGGCGTGGGTGAACGGGCTCGGTCCAGCCTAGTCCATAGGCACGGGTCGCTAAAATGAAGTGGTTCGGATCGAGTCCAACAGTTGACCCGATTAAAATCAAATTACTTTAGTTTGACCAGGGTGTTAAAAATAGCAAATAAATTCATAAAAATATGAACTTTTCAGAGATGTTACTAGGATGATATAGATCCCACAAAGTTTTTGAAAATTCACTGTTCATAATTTAATTACCTAGTTTGATAGCCTTAACCGAATAGTTTTAATTATTGAATTTAGGTTTTTCTTAAGGTCAAAATGATATGTAAAAATTTATATTAATTCGTGATAAATAATCTAGTATTTGATTAAATTATTACCTAGGGTTCTTTACAAGCATCACTTAAATTTTTCTTAAGGAATTTCTTTTCAGCTTTTATATTTGGTTTTAAATTGAGGTTTTTAAATTGTAATAAGTTATGCACAAGTTTCAAAATGACAAAAATGCTATGAAATGCATACTATTACTGTTTATTTAAAATGAGGCTATTACAAACCTACCCCTTTCAGAGAATCTAGTCCCGAGATTCCGGTAGTTCAGAAGTTGGGACGGACTATTCTAAACAGTTCTTTTCTAGAAATATAACATCTGTTGTCTTTATTTCCTTCAAAGATAGAAAAGAGAGAAAAACAACATCTGTTGTCTAGATTTCCTTTAAAGATAGAAAAGAAAGATTAAAAGGAACAACATGGTTTTGTTATTACATTTTCTTTCCATTGCTTTGTTTAACCTTGCCTTTCTTGATTTGAAGGCACTTCAATCATATGGAAGAGATAGGGGTGCTCAATCCTCATTTGGTCTTCACGCTCCCACGTGGCTTCATCTTCTGTATGGTTACTCCACTGAATTTTTAAGAACATGACAGTGCGGTTTCTTGTCCTGCGTTCCATTTCATCGATAATACGTACTGGGTGCTCTTGGTAGGAAAGATCGGGTTAGAGATCAAAATTCTCATAGGTAGTTGCTTTAGTAAGAACGCGAAGACATTTCTTCAATTGGGAGACGTGAAAAGTATCATGTACCGCTAAAAGAGAGTTGGGCAATTCCAGTTGATATGCCACAACTCCTTGTTTTGTAAGAATTCGGAAAGGTCCGATATAACGAGGTGCTAACTTTCCCTTAACCAGAAATCAATGAGTTCCCTTCATTGGTGAGACTTTAAGGTAAACGTAATCGTCTACCTCAAAGCTTAACTCACGACGCTGATGATCGACATAGCTCTTTTGACGAGACTGTGCTGTCCGCAATCGGTCTCGGATCAAGCGAACTTGCTCTTCGGCTTCCTCCACCAAGTCTGGACCATAGAATGGTCTTTCTTCAGACTCGGACTAGTTCAAAGGTGTCCTACAAGCTCTTCCATACAATGCTTTAAAAGGTGATATTTGAATGCTTGATTGGTAGCTGTTGTTGTAGGAAAACTCCACATATGGTAGGCACTTCTCCCAGTTCTTGTTAAAAGACAGTACACAAGCTTTGAGAAGATCTTCCATTATTTGGTTCACCCTTTCAGTTTGACCTCCGGTTTGTGGGTGATAAGCAGTGCTAAGAGAGTTAGGTCCCCACTGCTTGGTGTAGACAATTCCAAAAGTTTGATGTGAACTGAGGGCCACGATCAAAGACAATGGCCTTCGGTACACCGTGGAGACAAACAATTCGAGAAATATATAGCTCTACTAACTTATTGCCAGTGAAGGTGGTTTTGACAGGAATAAAATGGGCAACCTTTGTCAATCGATCCACGATCACCCATATGGAATCTGATCCATTTTGAGTCTTTGGAAGATCGGTAAAAAAATCCATACCAACTTCTTCCCATTTCCATTTAGGAATAGGCAGTGGTTGGAGTGTTTTTGCTGGCTTCAAGTGTTCGGCTTTGACTCTTTGGCAAACATCACACTCAACAACATACTGTGTGATTTGCCGCTTCATTCGGCTCCACCAGAGTCTTTTGTTTAGATCCTGATACATCTTGGTACTCCCAGGATGTATGGAGAATGGAGAATGGTGAGCTTCTTTAAGAATTAATCCTTTCAACTTGTGGTTAAATGGCACTAACCAAATGGTTTTCGAACCATAAGACACCTTGTGCATCTTCAACGAAACCTTTGGCCTTGACTTGTTTCATATCCTCTCGGATTTGGGCCACATCAAAATCATTTTTCTACCCCTCCTTGATCTGGTCTTCAAGTGTGGATTTCACCTCTAGGGCAGCGAGATATCCTTCTTCCACTATCTCAAGATTCAGGCATTGAAACTCAGCACACAAGTCTTTTACAGAAGGTGTTACTGACAAGTAGTTGCATTGCGACTTTCTGCTCAATGCGTCGGCCACTACATTGGCTTTACTTGGGTGATAATGAAGTCCCATATGATAGTCTTTGATCAGTTCAAGCCATCTTCTTTGCCTCAAGTTTAGATCAGCTTGAGTAAAAATGTATTTCAGGCTCTTATGATCAGTATAGATCTCGCAACAATTACCGATGAGGCAATGTCGCCAAATCTTCAGAGCGTGGACTATGGCTGCCAATTCCAAATCATGTGTAGGATAATTCACTTCATGAGGTCTCAATTGCCTGGATGCATATGCCAGAACTCAACCTTCTTGCATGAGAACACAACCAACCCCATGGCGAGATGCATCGCAATAAATATCGAAGTTCTTGTGAATATCTGGTAGTGTGAGAACTAGGGCTTTGGTCAGGAGTTCTTTCAATATCTGAAAATTTTCTTCACACTCAGTTGACCATTCGAACTTCTTCTCCTTCTTCAAAAGCTATGTCATTGGCCTTGCAATTTTGGAGAAGTTTTCAATGAACCAGCGATCATAACCCACAAGTCCAAGAAAACTTCGGACTTCAGTGATGTTCTTGGGCTGACTCCAGTTTAGTACATCTTGTACCTTACTTAGATCAATAGTGATATCTCCCTTGGATAACACATGTCCCAAAAAGTTGACTTTCTTGAGCCAAAACTCGCACTTGCTGAACTTTGCATACAGTTGATGCTTGCGCAGCATTTCCAACACAAGCCTCAAATGCTTCTCATGCTCTTCATTAGACTTGGAGTAGATGAGAATGTTGTCAATAAACACGACGACAAATTTGTCCAAGTGTTCCATGAATATTGAATTCATGAGATTCATGAAGTACGCTGATGCATTTGTTAAGCCGAAGGACATGATATTATACTCATACAAACCGTAATGAGTAAAGAATGCTGTCTTAGGAATGTCCTCAGCCCTGGCCTTGATCTGATGATAACCTAATCGCAAACCAATTTTGGAGAATACTTGGGCATGAACTCCACATAGTGATCTGGGGGCATGCTTGGAAGGTCTTTAGGAAAGATATCTGGTTACTCACAAACTACTGGTACCATCTCCAATGTAGGGGTGGTATCAACTTTCAAAGCATAAAGATGAGAACTGACTGTCTTGGAGTAACTTGTTTGCCATTTTCATTTGTAACAAAAATGGACCGTTGAGCACAATTAATTTGGCCCTGATTCTTGGACAACCAATCCATTCCCAAGATAACATCCAACCCTTTTGAGTCTATTACTATCAGATTTACCAAAAATTCTACACCTTGAATCTCTACTTTTATGTCTAGACAGATTTGATTAGTTTGAAAAATTGATCCTGGTGATTGAATAATATATGGTGGCTAGAGTATATGCATAGCTAACTAATGAAGATCAGCAAAATGCCTCTTGACAAAAGAATGAGATGCTCTGGAATCAGATAAAACAGTAGCTGGGCTGAAATTAACAAGAAGCATACCGAGGACGACGAGTGCATCAATCGCCTCTTCTGTAGTGATTTGGTTCACTCAACCTTGGGCCTGAGCTAGATCAGACTTGACAGGCTGCTTCAAAAATTTAGGACCTTATTTGCTCGGTACAAAAATTCAGCAAAACCTTCAGCTTTTAATTCCAAAAAACCTTATTTAATTTCCCTCTCTCCTCTCACTAACGTGTGGTACCCACACGTTAGAACCTTTCTTCCACCTCATTCTCCCCCCTCGCCATACAGCACAGTAAGTCTACCAGACGCCATACAATTTCGTTGTCCGCCAATCGCTTTGACCTCCAACCACCTCCGCTACCTCACCCGGCCGCCCCATTGACGGCCCTTTTTCCCGCTCGGACAGAAACAAAGCCGCAAGAAACCAAGCCGGCCACTTTGATCTCATTGTCATTCTCGTCTTCATCTCGCTACTTGAAGCCTTCTCCTCTGTGTCAAAACACTCCCTATCCATTGCCGTCCCCATTCCTCCTCTTCTCAGTAAGTTTCATCCACAAACTCGCCCAGAACACCTCGTTGTCCCAAGCTCCGGCGCACGCGCTCCGTCAAAGAAAAACCGTGTCCCGGTGAGCTAAACCCTCGACGTGCACGTCATCTTGCGCCATTTGGCTCACTCAAGCATATCCTCACTTCCCTACTCTTCGATTGCAGTATAGCACTGCAATTGCACCTTCTTGTTTGTCTCTAGCGCTGAGGTAGCCACGAAGGATCTTTGAGCTCAGTGAGCCCCTATTGACTTCGTGCCTGGTTTGAGCTTTGCCTTAGCTCACTGAACCTCCTCGCACCACCCATTTTCAGCTATTGTCGCTCGCATGGAGCTGTCATAGTGAAGCTTGCCACCACCATCTCGTATTGCCGCCGTCAAGCTGTCTTGGCCCTTCTTCAACCTCACTAACAGCTTCCTTGTGATCGTGGTAAGCTACCAGAGCATAAGCTCGCTTTAATTTGGATAGTGAGATATGTTTGCACTGAATTCGTCGTTAATGTCCATGGCTCCACAGCGGGAAGTCACCGCTGACTTGCCTTAGACGACCCTAGGGCCTAGAGCTACACCCAAACCCTTTGCAACAACTCCCTTAGCCAATTGGAGCCCCAAGATCACCTAGTATGGACCCCTACTGCAAACGCCATTTCCCCCAAAGTTTCCTACCTTCACTCAACGCCGCACCGCCGTTGTCGTGCACCTCTCCAGCCACCATCACCTCCTCAAGCTTCCTTCGCTTGCCAGCAACCTATTTTAGGGGTCGCGCATCTCCACCTTAGCTTGACCCACTAGCGATGAGCACCACGAGAGCCCCCTTTAGCTGCTCTGCTTGTGCAAAAATGGACCAACACTATAGCATGGTCATTAAGACCAAATCAGTGTCATTTAGGACAAAGGAGTGATTAGGGTTGAATTAAATACATTTCCGTTAGATTGACATGTGGGCCCAAGAATAGTTAACGAGAAACTAATAAGGTTTGGTTATGAGTATATGACAATCGGGTCGATCCTACCATCTTAATTACACAATGTAGAGTGCCTCGTGGACCAGTACAATATGTGTATACCTCTAGCCTAGGCATTGCTCACATGGACCAATGACAGGTAGGCCCCACATGTAGGATTAATAAAAATCGAATGAAAATAGAAAAAGCCGCTTTCAGTTCTGAGGATAATACATTTTCTCTATTAAAAAGCGTAAACCTCAGTAGAATGTAGAAGAGAATACGCTTCCTCTACTAGAAGGTGTAAATTTCAGGAAATACGCTTTCGACATCACTTTTCTATTTTCAGGATTTTTCAAACTGAACCAAATTGAAACCTTAATAACTTTTGCATACAAACTCCAAATGAGATGATTCTTTTTTATAAATTAATATAAAATCATGATGTACCTGAATATGCTAAAATATTTTTCTATGTTTAAGTTGCTTCTGGCTCTTTTGATTAGACGTTGATTGTTTGAACGAATTTTTCGACGATCCTTCACTATCATATTCAGAGCAACCAGAGAAAGGCAAGTTACTCCTTTGACTATGTTGATCCTACTATTTTAATTATTGTACTTCTTTTTGCAAACTCTATTATGCATATGTGTATGTTTGATATAAAATTGCTATGTTTGGATAACGGTAGTTGTAATCCTATTCAATGCATGAACCTCCTTGAAAATATTGATGTCCATATTGTTATAGGCCTTAGGTTATGGTTTACACAATAGATGATATCAACTTGGGAGTTTTGAGTGCGAATATCGCACAATTGCTTAGTCGGGCTATAGTCTTTAATAAAATTTGTAAAAAGGATGACATGATAAATATGAGTTTGGGAGCTTTTGAAAAGAAAGTCCCAAGGGGTGTACCTCTATTATTTTGTATATAAATAAAAATGAAAAACTTAGTTTGTGACGCGGACGAGTTATAACATATTATGAGAAGTGTACTGAGAGAGGAGTCTCACAAGTAGATAGGGGGAGATCCTCGCCTGGATCAATTAAGGACCGAATGCCAAAAAGTCCTATCTAATCCTAAGCGTACAACCATGTGTGCTGGTATGGGACGACCATAGCTAATTAAGTCATAAAAAACTAGCATTGCACATTGGTAGGCCGTACTAATGCAGACATGACCGATGTATGCATGTCCGAAGGGGTTCGCTTCACTGAGGCGTTGGGCACAAAGCTTTCCGACACAACTGCGAATGCCTCACATGACGAGGGTGTGGCCGGGCGAAGTGAGGGTGTTCATTCGCTGGGCTAGTGTAAGGATATGACTAGATGATGTAAAGGCTTCGACACGTGCTCTAGACAGCTTACTGAAGGTAGTGAGCGGTGGTATCGATGTGTGCCAAATAAACTAAAGAATTCATGTGCTGTAGGTAAAGTTGTACACCTCTGCAGAGTGTAAATCTATTTAAATAGCCATGCTCGCGGTCATGAGTGTGCTTAGTGCAGTCTTAATGGGTATAGTCTTGATTTTCATAAAATCAGTTTGATGGAAAACATGAGAAATATTTTGTTGGGTTATATTTGAGTTGAGTGCTATGTCTATGGCTGAAAATAAAATATTGCTCGTAGCCGAGAAGGGTTGCAAGATGTTGTTGTTATTCATTTAATTACTTACTTGTTTTCCTTTATCTATGTAACTACTTTAAAAAATTCCGTTTTAAAATAGTACGTATTGATATTGCAAATAAAACTTGCTTAATGCAATATAACTTGTAGCATAGAGTCTCATCTCTTGTTAGCCTTACATTTATATAAATTTTGCGATACACTACAAGTCTTGCTAAGTGCGCATTGTACTCAATCTTGCTTAAATTATTGTTTAGAGTATGAGGACGAGCCTACGCTAGACGATATTTTCTTCGCACCCAGAACTGGTGGGTTCGGTGACGGGCCTTGTTACGACTTGTCTCTAGTCGGTTGGCTATGGGATCGGATGGACATACTGCTAGACTCTTGTTTTATTTACAATGCTTTCTGTTGCACTCTGTTACTTTCACTACTTTGATACTTTATACTTTTATTTGGCTGGTTAGCCCTTGTGATGTAAATGTTGTAATCGCTTAAGTTATGTACCAGTTATGTTTTACTTTTGTACATATGAATGTATGGATGTGATATCAATGTTGGAGTTGTGTGTACTAGCCACTGATCATAGGACTACGGTACACACATAAGGGTTTTGGGTATTCGAAATCCGGAATCCGACACGTAACGTACATCCGAGCGCTAGTCGCGTCCTTGTGCTTTCAATAGTTCTCAATGCTGATTGCAACATGGTTGGGCGATCGATGCTGCTATGGTTGTGGCCATTTATTTCTCTTACTTGCCCTGCGGTTCATTTCCACGCTAGACACGCGCGCGCATTAAGTCAAATGTGGCAAATTTCACGTTACTCCTGAGTCCTGGCCCATCGACAGCGCCATATATATGTGCTCAGTACCACACGATAGATGCTAGGAGCATATCACATGAAAACTGCATATTAAAGCCTAATTTGGGATAACGACATTGGCGATGTATCGGCAAAATCTTGGATTTATGGGCGATATTGGTGGGTCCCAATTAAAAAATTACCAGACAAAAAAATTACGATTCATTTGAAATTTGAGTGAAAACAGAGGTACTTCCTCAATTAGAAAAACATGTTATTTTAGACATCAACATGGTCCCTAAATTACAACTTCATCATCATGAATTTCTATTATATTATACTTATAAAAGCCAATAAAATTATAACATTATGAAAGTACCTTTTGATATATTACACTCTCATTCACAGAAAAGAGAAGAGAAAAGAGCCCGCGCTGAAATTTTTTTTTGTGCCCGGCCGGTAATTGTAACTTGTACTGTCTTCCATGGTTATTATGGCGTTGCCTGCGGTTATGCATTCAAGTTGTTATGCTTTCAATAGTTATGACATTGTCTGTGGTTTTATGCTTACTGTAAGCTGATGCTATCAAGTTTCTCTTACGTGCCCTGCGGTTAATTTGCACGTCAAACACGCGCGCAGATAGTGAAAGGTGGTAACTCTCACGTTACTCCTTGACTACTGACCCGTTGACAGCACCATGGCTTCCCTCGCGCTCCACGTGAGGCTATCGCTACTTAAAGGGTGGTACTACAGATCGGACATGCCATCATTGTACGGTCCGATCGCTACATAATGTAAGAACAGTTGTAATATTTTTTTTCACTTATTATAACATATCAAAAATTTCAGATATCTCAAAAAATGAAGAACGCGTGCTACAAAAATGAAGAATCCGACGCATACATCGAATGCTCAAAAGGGCATAACATCTGAGATTAACTTCTCTCGTTGCAACATTATTTTCAACGGTCACATAAAAAAATCAATCTATGCAACATTTTCATAAAAGGGCTATAACACATTTAAGCAGATGCTCCGGCGGCGCCGTGGCGGAGCAGGTCGGGGAGCGGGGAGGCCAAGAGGGCAACAGTGGTTGGAGGACAGCGTGGAGGGGCGGTGGTTGGAGGATGACGTGCTCAGCCTGCCCTTGCTAATGGGGGATTCATTAGGCCCAGATCTGAGATAAATCAACCAAACACACAAACCAAGAACCAGCCAAAGAAAACGGAAGGAAGTGAGAGAGAGAGAGAGAGAGAGAGAGCGCCACCTTGATTTGGAGGGCAGCATCGTTGACATGGCCAGCGAGTGGAGCGGTGGAGCCGTGGAGGGGAGAAGGGAGAGAGAGATAAGTGGGGTGTCGCCCAGGATTAGGGATGGAAACGGATCGAATACGAATCTAGTAGTCCCGAATACGAATACGAATTCATATTTTAAAAACGAATACAAATCCATAGTTTTAAAAACGAATACGAATACGAATTCGAATTCAAACATTCTCGAATATGAATACGAATCGAATGTCGTAACGAATATGAATTCGAATCGAATATGTACTCAATTCGGTCGAATGCGAATATCCTATAATTTTTGCGACAAATCTCGGTAGAATAAATAGTATTCGTATTCGTATCCGGGAAAAAACTGATAGTATTTGTATTCGTTTTTCCCGGATAGTATTTGTTTTTTCGGATACTATCGGTTTTCTTCTCGGATACGAATAACACCAAATACGGATATGAATACTATCATTTTTTTCGGATACGAATAACATAGAATACGAATATGAATACTATTCGAATGTAGATTTTACTTACCGCATTTGCGTTTTCTCAGATACAAATATCAGATAAAACGGATTATTCTTTACTATTTTCTATCCCTACCAGGACCGAGGAGGCAAAAGGCTGTAAAGGCAAAGGCAAAGGCAAAAAGGAAGCAGGCTGACTAGTGAAGAAAAATAACAGAGGTGGCGTGGGAGTCCGTACGAGAGTACTGTTCATATCGGACACCAGGCCCATATCAATGCCCCTACTTAAATCATCGCCAAGCAAGCAGAGCAGAGACACCGCACACAGGCATAGGCAGATACATAGAGCAAGCAATGGCGGCTAAGGCTGATCTTGTCCCCACCGATGCCGAGCTGCTGCAGGCTCAGGCCGACCTGTTTCGCCACAGCCTCTGCTACCTCACGTCCATGGCACTCAAGTGCGCCGTCGAGCTCGGCATCCCCACCGCCATCCACCGCCTCGGTGGGGCCGCATCGCTGCCTGACTTGATCACGGCGCTGTCCCTTGCCCCGGCTAAGCTGCCATTCCTCGGCCGCCTCATGCGGCTGCTGGTCACGTCGGGCGTCTTTGCCGTCGAAGACCCCTCCAAGGTGGCCATCTACCGCCTCAACACACTGTCCTACCTCCTGGTGGATGGCATCCTCGTCGACGGCAACGCCAGCCAGAAGGCCATTGTGCTGACCACATCCTCGAGGCACTACGTAGAGGCAGCGATGGGGTTGGCCGACTGGTTCAAGAAGGACGTGGCGTCGTCATCACCGCCGTCATCATTCGAAGATTTGCATGGCGCGACACTCTTCGATGAGAGTATGGCGCGCCTGGACCCAGAGTCCGACAAGGTGTTCCATGAAGGTTTGGCTGCCCATGACAATCTGGGGATCGCCGCGGGATTGCGGGAGTTCGGCCACGTGTTCAAGGGGCTGCAGTCACTGACTGACTGCTGTGGTGGCGACGGCACGTCGGCGAGGGCCATCGCCAAGGCCTTCCCGCACATCAAGTGCACCGTGCTGGACCTTCCGCAGGTGATTGAGAAGGTCCCGGCTGATGGTGTCGTTAACTACGTCGCAGGTGACATGTTCAAGTCCATCCCACCTGCTCAAGCTGTGATGCTCAAGGTATAATAAAGTGCTAAACCAATGGAAATGTCTCTCTACATGTTTCAATCCGAAAGGTAATTGCACGGATACCTGCATGAGGAATTGAGTGCTCGACCTCCACTCAGGGTTTTTTTTATCGGCTAAAAAAAAACCGGGGGTGGCCGGTACGGCCGATAACCGGAAAATTTCGGTCGAAATTTTCCAATTTTTTTTTGAATTTTTCGGATTTTAAATTTTAAAAAATCAAATTTGAGCAAAATTCAATCAAATTCGGCCAAAATTCAACTACAACCGAAATTTCGGCGCCGGTTACTGTTTCTACCGGGGGGACCGGTAGAACCGGTAAAACCGGTTTTCGGCCGGTTATCAGATCCCTGCCTCCACTGACCTGTTCATATGTAAAACATTTAATCTAAAATTTAAGCATTTTTCTGCCTGTGATATAAATAATTACCTTAAGCTCTTAAATTTAACATTCTCGGTTATGCATGGCTTAACTTTATGGAAGTTTATCCATGGTAGTTTGTTCTGCACTTCTGGAGCGACGAGGACTGTGTGAAGATCCTGGCTCAATGCAGGAAGGCCATACCTTCGCGAGCAGCAGGAGGGAAGGTGATCATCGGTGATATAGTGCTAGGCTCTGCGTCAGGGCCAATGTTGGAAACCCAGCTGTTGATGGACATGGCCATGTTGGTGAATACCAGAGGCCGTCAGCGGGATGAAAACGACTGGCGCGAGATCTTCATGAAAGCAGGGTTCAGCGACTATAAGATTATCAAGAAACATGGAGCTCGAAGTGTCTTGGAGGTCTATCCATAAAGCTGTGCTCCCAGATACTCCTACAATGTGGTTTGGTATAGGTGGTGTGCTCTAAGGAAATAAATAAAGAGAGTGACTTGTTTTCTAAAGGAAAGTTGGACGGATCATAAAGTAGCTGAGTTGATAAGCTTCGTTACTTGATAATCTGTGTAACTTTGTTTTGGAAAAGTATTACAGCACTCGCGAGCTTTTATATATATGTATCATGTTAATATCCTCCTACAAGGTCACGTTTGATTCTTCTTGTTGTGGATACCATGTAGTATCATTACCATGTTAATTATCTTACGTAACTTTACAATTGTCGTATCATATCCATGTTCACAAACAATATTTGGGACATAAAAAAGTTGTATTAACTTGTAGGGTGCTTGGAATTTAAGTCCACCATCCAAACTGAAGAGACTAATGGAACATATGTTGTATCGTCATGAACGTACATTGCAGGTTAGAATCCGCGCAATAGGGGGACTGGGCATACAACGCAATCATGGACATATTTTTTGCTAGTACTCCCATGACCGAATGCTGCACTAGTCCAGCCGCCGCTGCTGCCTGGAGGCGTCGTGCTCCAATGTGTGCTTGCATCCTGGGTGTGCGAGGTGTAACAGCCTCAGTCCTAATAAACAGTAATAAGGTGCTGTTCACAGCATCACTGTTCATTTTGGCAAATTAGGCAACAGGTTACAATTCATCTCCCTCAAATTTCTAAATTCCAAATTCCAACTTGATAAAAATTTCAAAAAGAAATACCATCCAATGTTGGTATCATGACTGGGAATTATTTTATTTCAAAACTAGATGAAGTATTATGCCCAAAAATAATTTTGTTGAATTTACAGAAGTTAAATTGGATTTCAGAAAAATAATTGTCTTTAAATAAACCTTAGTTGGTTTAAATAAATTATTTATGTATTTCTAAAGAAGGAATAGTGGTTTCAAAATTTATTTGGGGAATATATCATCCCAGTAGGGTTTCTGCAAAATTTCAAGATTTTACAAATTTATTTGCTATTTTAAAAGTCCCAGTCAAAGTTTTGAAGTTTTAAATCAAATCTGGTCAAATCTCCCGGCCTAACTCCGGTCTAGCACTGTAGCGGCTCGGCCTCGACTTGGTTGGACCCAACCCGTCGCAGAACCGACTTCGGCCACGCCCTCTCTAGCAGCGTCAAAGTTCGGCCCATCTCGGCCTTTCCTTCTCGCGAACGGGCAGATTAGTTGGTGACGTTCGGACCGGCCGTACCTCGCCTCGATCTGGGCCGTTGATTCGCGCTTTAACGGCGATGGAGTCCCTGGGCCGAAGAGCTCCCGCGAGCGCCTCATCTTGGGCCGTTGATTTGCGATCGCACGGCCCTGGTGGATTGGGCTAATCGGACCAGCTACAGCGCCTACAAAATCGCGTGCGTTGGCTTTGAATCCGACGGCTCGCGTGAGGTGAGACCTTCGGACCACTCTGGACCTCGCGATCGTGGTCGTCCATGTGAGATCCTGTGGCCCACGTTCACCCATACCGGTTCAACGTGAATTAAGCCCGCATCCGCGCCGTTCCTCCCCGATCGCGACGGTGGGCGTGCGTCGCAGGTTGATGCGTGCGGTCTTGGCTTGTGTTAGCCTTTGGGCCCAAATTGTATCGCGTCGGTTTTTTCTTCTTTGGCTTGTGATGCAACAGATGCATAACCGGTTTGCCCTCGGCCCCAGCGTCGATGGCAAGCTTTTGGTTCCTGCGTCTTGTTGCATGCTGTGTATACTCCTGGGGCCCACGTGTAAGTGGTAGAATTTTGATTTCTCTCTGTTTTTTTTTCCACCATGGACATTGTTGTGACCGAAATGGTGGTGATGAACAGTCTTTTGGAGGATATTTTCTCCTAATCTCTATCCTTTAGTGCCACCTATTGGATTCTAGACACATCTCGGTTGCTCTACACATTCTATACACTATATAACCATTAGTCTTGGGACCTCTGACATTGTTGACCACTGAGGAGCATCATCTTTATCTTCCTTCATAGTGAAGCTCCTTGTTCTTCTACCCTTGTTCAACCTCAAGAAGGCCTAAAGCTCATGCTAACGTGGTTTGGGCATTTCTTGTAGGGTTGGAATTAGGATTTTCCTCTTTGTCACCTTGGACCAGTGAAGCACCCTCTTGAGAAAACTTCATCTGGGTGAGTTAGGTTCCCTCTTTTATTAGCAAGAAAATGACTAATGATCTGTGGAGCTAAATTCCATCGTTTCTTCTTTTGGTCAGCACAAGGAAAAAGGCTACAGGATCTTTTCTTGTTTGACCAAGAGTTTGACTCTGATCTTTTCCTCCTTAAACCCTAGCTGGTGAGTTAGTCTTGTCTTCTGTTAGCTTAAATTCTTTTAGGACATCCCTCACTCACTAGGATCACTCATCTGTTCATGTGATGATCCTCGTTCCTTATGGCGAAAAGTTATTTTTATAACTTTTCGGTCTTTCATATCGTATTCAAGACCTAGGGTTTCTCTACCAGTGCACTAGCTTAATTAGATTTTAGTTAAATTCTACTACTGATAGAAGCCTTACTTTATGTAGTTTTCTTTATAGCCGAAAATAGTTAAAAACTCTTTCTTGCTTTTATGGTATAACAAAACCGACAATGACTCTATTTGCTCCTTTCTTTCAAATAAGCCGAGCCAATAGGATAGCAAGAGTGATTCTTGGTATTAATTACTCTCTTTTTAAGTATTTATATGTTGTAGCATCACTAGCTAGCCGAAAATGGTAATTGATGCTGTGCTGTTTTTTGGTTTTTAACCAAACCGACAACATGAACAGCAACCAGTCCAAGGCTTTAAATTGCTACTAATAGCTATTAAATGCTCAGTAGGCCAACATTAGCCTTAATACATTTAGTTTCAGCTTAATTTTCCATTTATATGATGTTGGACTTAATAGGTAGCTTAATTATAGGCTGTCCTGTTCTAGTGTATATAAAACCTGATACTGTAGCTATTTTCTAAATCTAAAATCTGGGTAATAAATATCAGTAGATGATATATATGGATTATTACCCTTACTAAATTAGATATAGCTTAAGCATACTATTACCCATGCATTATTTGACCATACATTCTTTTATGCATCCTGTTCTCTGTTTTTCCTGTGTTCATTGAAATTCTTTTATCTTCTTTTAGATTCTGGTTCTTCTGAGTTTGTTGAATCTTTTGTTGAACCTCAAGAACCTAAACAAGAGGTTATATACTACTATCAAGGCAAGCTTCCTCTCTGCACCATATTGAGCCTAATCTTTTGAACTGTAGGTTTATAAATACAGTGATGACTGTTGCATGCAAATTTTGCTAAAAATTATTTATGCTCTGTTCTAGTTAGTTATACCCTGAACTTGTGGTTTATCCTTAATTCAACCATACACTCAACCTAAGGTAGTTGTGATGTTATAATATTTAGTTTTAACTTTTGCTTAGCCATGCAGTCCATAGAACGTTAAAGTTTGGCAAGCTTATCTTGTCAGACTTGGGGACAACAAATACTTTATACTTATTTTGATCCTTGTTCAGTTTATTTGATTTGGAAATGCTTCTAAATCCTGTTATCAATTAATTCAAATCTGGACAAGTGGATGCTAGTGATGGTGCCTTTGTGCACGAGAATTGGGAAATGTGGATGTCTTGTCTGGGTTGATTAAGGACTGAACTCTGACTATTTAATTCAAGTCCCAACGTACTTCCACACTTGAGGTATGGGCGCTGTTTGGTTAAGTAAAGGGTTAATATTATTGAGTTGGATACAAGAGAGTAAGGACATGTGTATTGATTTCATATGGCATAGATGCTTAAGTCTTCGGGCCGTGTCGTATGCCATGTGGAGCTTATATTGATATCAGATGTTCTTAGAAGGGTAAGGGCGTAGATGTGTTACATCGCATGTACGTTCCTTCAGGGCCCCGACTGCGGTGTAAAATGTGTGGCTAACACGAGTTTGCATTTAATTGACTGGGTCGGCATTCCCTGTACAACATGTGAGCCCCGGTTGAATGTATGCTATCAGTCTGGTTTAAGCGGGATTAATCTCACATGGGTCATCCAACTCAATAGTGTCAACTTGTTGAAAAATACCAAATCTTAGTTTACCCGGCCGGCATACCAAAGGAAGTGTGCTATTATTCCGGAGGCTTACGGGCTAACTAAGTCATGTGGGTAAAGATGTACACCCCTGCAGGGTTAAAACTATTCGAATAGCCGTGTCCACGGTTACGGACAACGCTTGGATTGATGTCACCTGTATAGAAGTTATTCTAATTTTGGGTTTTGGGAATTGGTTCGGCATGATGATTGTTCTGTACAATTAATTGTGAGATGTTATTTATTCTTGTTACTGTTTATGTTTACAATTACACTTATTTACTGTTTTAGTCCAAATCAATTTATTAAAACTGCTTTATCAAAATATAGCAATTGTAGGTTAAGATGTATCGCTTATGCAAAATGAACCATTTAAACCTTCATTGTCAACCTTATGCATATATACTTTCTATTCCATTGTATAGGTTCTAACAACCACTTCTTTTATTAGTTTGTGTAAGACTTGCTGAGTACCTTTCGTACTCAGGGTTTTATGACCCCTTGTTGCAGGTGACGATGGTTTTCTTTATGAGATGCCCGTTAGCGCCGATCTGGGTAACGCTAATGAGTGATGCTAGTTCTACTCTCCACGCAATAGCCTGCGGGATGATGGGGCCATTGGTGGTTTTGTTTTTATTCTTTTGCTTCCGCTGTTGTTCTTTTTGTTAATGACCCAAGGTCATCGGTTCATATTTTGGTTACTGTAGCAACCTGGTACTGTAGCAACCGAAATTGGAGATGTAATATGATGTATAATTATGTGAATATATGACTTGTATGTGATTGATGCAATGTTGATTAAGGATATATGCAATAGTCACTAATCACAGGAACTATTGCATGGCATATATCAAGGAACCTAAATGTTGGATTGTTACTTATTATGATTATGCTTCTAGTATGATTTTTATTAAGGACATTACCTTTGTTCTTTAATTAAGAATTATGCTACGGTGTAATTTATAATTGGCACATTCAATATTTGAGGGTTTCACAGAGGCCCGCGGCCAGAGCTGCTTGACGGCTCAGGAGTCAGGACCATGAGATGGCTACTTAAGTAGGGCAGCATATCAGGTGCACAAAGCTCATTTGATGCACATATGAAAAAACTTTTAGTTTAGGTATCAAATTAGCATAAAAAATTCTGAAAAAAATTCTAGATGTAATTTATGGTGTTTTGTTCCACCCTTTAAAATTTGAAGTTCAAACTCAAAGTATGTTAGAAGAAACAAAAAAGAGAAGTTTACTGTGAATAGTAACATGTGCCTTTTTTTTTCAGCACCATTTGATCTATCATATGTCAGAAATTTCTCTTTTTTGTTTCTTCTAACATACTTTGAGTTTGAACTTTAAATTTTAAAGGGTGGAACAAAACACCATAAATTACATCTAGAATTTTTTTTAGAATTTTTTATGCTAATTTGATACCCAAACTAAAAGTTTTTCCATATGTGCACTAAATGGGCTTTGTGCACCTGATATGCAGCCCTTAAGTAGGGGCTACCGCGTCACGCTGCACATGGAGAGCGGTGAGAGTGGGGTTTTGTTCTTTTTTTAGGGGTTGAAGTGCTTTGTGTTGGAACTAATGCCTCTCAGTTTTTTAATGCCCTCCTCTCCTCTGTTCCTCCTCTCCACATTGATTTCTGTTTCTACATCATTATTAATTATATTTTGATGTACAAATTATGTGTTCCCTACCTTTAGTTCCGAAAATTGCATCATTAGTCGTTTACATTATTTCCCTCCTAGTAAATTTGGAACTAAAATGTTGTAAATAGTGGGCACAAAATTAGAAACAGGAGATACGAATTTTACGTGGAAAACCTTTCGACAAAAACCAGGGACGCACGAAGACAATATCACTATATGAGGAGATGTTTCTAATGAAGCACTTGCTCTTCCCAATGGACTACATGGATATAGCCTTTGAATAAGTACAATGTTCTGCAATACCTCCAATTTCTTCAGCCATATTCAAAACACAAGCAACAACATCAGCTTCTGCAATCAATCTCTTAGGAGCTTGAATATTCCTTCTAAGTCTGTCGGTTGCATTTGAGCATTGTGGTGGTTGTGAGACAACAGGAACATCATGTATGTTTTTCTTTTCGGCTTCTAGTGTAGATCCTTAATCAATAATATGCTCCACCTGCACGCTTGATTTCTGCGGCTTCTCAACTAGAACATCAATAGATAGTTTATCATGCAATATAGCACCTTCATCAAAATTAACACTTCTTCTAATAACTAACTTTCTAGTTTTAGGATTCCATAATTTATATTCTTTCACACCAGGTTTAAAATCAAGGGAAATACACTTAGCTACTCTAGGCTCCAATTTGCCATTATTAACATAAGCATAAGTAGGACAACCAAATATTCTCAAATTTTAATAATTTGCTGGAGAAACCATACCATACCATACCTCAATTAGAGTCCTCTTATCAATTGCCAAGTTGGCTAACCGATTGATCAAATAACAAGCAGTGGATGCGGCTTCCCCCTCTCTCTTCCTTACCTTTAGTTCTGTGACACATGCTATGAAATGGTAGGATGACTATAACTAAACTCACACATGTATAAGTGTCCACCAAATTCCTCCTCTCTACATTGACTTATGTTTCTACATTATTATTAATTATATTCTGAAGTAGAAATTATGTGTTACCTACCTTTAGTTCCGAAAATTGCATCATTAGTCGTTTACAGTATTTGCCTCCTAGTAAATTTAGAACTAAAATGTAGTAAATAATGCACACAAAAATAGAAACAGGAGACACGAATTTTACATGGAAACCCCTTTTGAGAAAAACCACAGGCGCACGAAGGCAATATCTGTCGGCCCCCGGGCTTTGAATATCCGAAACCCTCATGTGTGTGTATCGTACTAATCCCATAATCCGTAGCTGGTGCACACATCCACAACATTGGCATACACATCCTTACACAATATGCACGCAACATGAACCAAATATGGTACTTAAACTTAAACGATTACATGACAAGCATATTTTACATTGCCGACCGGCCAAATAAAAGATCAAGTATCAGAAGTAGTAGCGAAAATATAGTAATTTAAACGCAAAAGTCCAGCGGTGTCACTACTGCACAAACTTTCATCACAGATGGTTTAAAACCGTCATCACAAACAATTTTTGAACCGTCTGAATTTGTATGTCTGTGATAACACGCGGTTATCACAAACGGTTTTTGAGCCGTCTGTGATAAGGCACAACACAAACAGTTTTTAGTTGAATCCGTCTGTGAAGGGCTACTATCACAGACGATTTCCACCAGGAACCGTCTATGATATGTAAGATATCACATACGGTTCTATTTACTAACTGTCTGTGATATCCGATATATCACAGATGGTTAGTAAATAGAACCGTCTGTGATATCTTACATATCACAGATGGTTCCTGGTGGAAACCGTCTGTGATAGTAGCCATTCATAGACGGTTCTTGATGAAAACCGTCTGTGATAGTAGGCCTTCACAGACGGTTTATACAAAAAAAACCGTCTGTGTTAGTTATTCATACCAATATAAATTTTGTCTGATTTTTGGCTAGCCTCAGGAATTGCTAGCCATGCCCTCTGAAAACAAGCAAGCAGAAAACAAATAGATCACAGATGAATCAATTGTTGACAACTCAAAGTGATCATTTACAACTCAAAATCAATTACAAAAAAATATGTTCAAGTATTGTCGCTAGAGTTACAATTGAATTAGAACTACTCAAAGTGAATTACAATTGAATCAATTGTTTGAAGGTCATTCAGCGGTGTTGAGGGAGTGAAACTCTCCATAGGCGTTAATGATCTCCGTCTTGATGAAGCTGTAGAGCGCTCCTCGAACCTCCGAGATCTCGGTCATAGCGAATGAATCTAAATCGAGTATCATGCCATGTCACTAGCAGGAGTAAAGTAGTAAGCATATATAGTTAAATTTATAATTAGAAAATAATTATTACGAGATTGAAAAACCTCTAGATCATTCATCTTAGAACCCATGATTTGTTGCATATGACGGCAAACGTATAACGCACATAGGTGATCTTGTTTTGTTGGTGGCACTGCAAAAATAGAATTACATATATAGGTATAGTCAGTTCGAGAGACATTATTATGAAGTGTGATATAAGATTATTGTGTTACAGCTCGTACCAAAAATCGCTTCCTGTGTTGCAGTGTGGCACTCGATCCCTTGTATGGCCCTCCCTCAGCAACATAGGTGTTGAACGACCTACATGATTCTAAAAAGTTATCCTCGGCCATTTCAAACGAAGGAAGACTACAATAGAGTTATGTATGGAGGAAATGAGCATACCTGTCGAGTATTCCTTCCATAAGGGTGAAGTCTTGGGTTTTGTTGAGTAGGGAATCAATGTATATTACCTTGTTCCTCTTGGGTACAATGACTAAAAGGATCTAGTGGAACCTACTCATGTATGTCGCTATAGTCATTAAACCTAATTTCGTGCTGCGTAGAAAGTATAAATGAAATTTGTATAGCAAGTAGTGAAGCACTTACTTCTGGTTATAGGGCACCAGTATGTAGTCTTTGTCGTCATGAGCAAGCAATCCCGTCGTTATGTATTTCACGACATAGAATGCGTCTTGGGTGTTGGTTTGCTCAAAGACCACGTGTGGGTCGAAGAAACCCATCGGTTCTCGCCATCCCCAGGCATTTTTCATCATGTATCTATACATAAGCAATGAGTTGTGATATTTATCGGTATTACGCGAATGTAGAACTTGATTGTACACACTTACAGTGTTCAGCATTGTAGAAGCGAGGTGTCGAGGGCATTGAGGTTGAATAGGTCGAATAAGTCGTCGAAGCCCACGACGAAGTGGACCAGCTCATGGAAGAAATGCTCCTTCGTGTATCTGACAGTGATTCCAGTATCGCACCAGACATGCAAAGCCTGACAACCTATTCCAGAGTGGGCTAATACTGTGTCGGGGGCCAATAGACTTCCGAGGGAGTATTTCCTGAGCTTGGGAGGCGCCTTAATGTTCTTTTATTTCGATTTGGCCATAATGACTTGCCCGCTACATGTCTTCCTGTGCCCGCTACATGTCTTCTTGTGAGATGACTCGGGAACCGATACGGCGGTATGCTTTTCTTGTTCCTTCAGCGTCTTCTCCACGGGAACCAATGAGGTGGCCTTCTGAAGCGAAGGCTGAGGTGGAGTCTGATGAATCATGGTGGCCCGATCTTCCGATAGGTTCGATTGATTTCGTCGTGAGGACGTTGACGCTTTGAGGCTTCCGACCCGCAGGTTGTCACCTCGCAATGCGCTACACCCGCACGACTGTCGTTATCAACCACGCTTGCACGCGATCGACCTTACCACGAGGGTTATGATTCCTGCAAGCAATCGAAGCAACTCACAAGAACAAGGTAGATGCAATTTGAATTATATTGCGAATATAGATGAAGTTCACAAGTGGGGTTCCTCAAACCGAACAAGCGGCGAAACCGCAAAGTGGCGAATAATCTAAGAAAAACCCAACCCCAAAGCTGTGGCGGCTATACATTGCTGCAATATATAGGAGGGGGGAAGAACATGAGGATGCTGAACTAGGGTTGTGCTGCCATGTGGGGAGGCGTACACATCTTGGGCTTTGACCTCGCCATGCCTACAAGGCAGATAGGCCCAAAATGGTGACGCAAAGACCTTATTTCAAAGTCTCGACCAACACCCAATGTGGTCGCATCGGTCGTGGGACCGGTCAGAGCTTGAGACTGGTCGAGATCCGCAGATCTGGTCAGAGCGGGTACACTGGTCGAGAGCTTGCAGATCATATGATCGGGTCGAGGACTGGTCGAGAGCTTGAGACACAGTCGAGATGGTTTGGATCCTCCCCAGTATTCCTAAGTAACAGGAGATCCCAATTTTTAGGTAGCATACCATTCTGCATAAATAAATTATTAGCACCTAGAAACGAGCTCACCTCATAATTTAAGTGATGTGCACGAGCTCTTGTCATAGGACCTTGTAGCTTAGCAACCGGATCTGGAGGATGTTGTGTAGTGCGTGTATCCGAAGGAGTGATGTCCTCATCAGAGTCATCGAGGTTCCTATTGGAGAGGAATGGTCGTGTCAAGATCGCTGCACTGTAGGGTCTAGGGCAATGTCCTTCTTGGACCACTGGATAAAAGTGTGCATGGCATTCCTTAGTGTTCTGATGTCTTTGTTTGGGCGAATCTCCAGCGGGACGGCCATTAAATTGTCATGTACCATGACCACCTGGACCTTGGCGTAACCCTACACCAGCTGGGTACCGTGCTGCACTGTCCCTTTCTAGCATCGATACGCCATCCCCCGCCCAGCCTCAATAGAAATAGACCCAACCATCCTCACTTGGAGTTTACAAGGCGTCGGCTCCTACAAAATGATACACAATTAGCTAAGGCATCGTATAGGTCTATCTTTGGAGCATTTCAGAGATGTACATTACCTTGATGTCATCGACAGGTAATTGGACGTCATCATGTTCAGAATTATGTGTGGACGCGATGCTACTCCGATGTTGAGAAGGACTGGCTCCCAAAATAATGAGGGCGGCTTGTGACTGGTTGAGGAGTTGATTCATTTGATCCTGCAATCTTGTTATCTGTCCTTGAAATTTTGCAATAAGCATCTGTACTAACTGGTCCTCGTGTTCGGCCTTGGATCTCTTCCTACTCCTATACGTGTCGGAGTCGTCTCGGAATCCATCCCTTCAAGGTACGGAAACCACAAAGCCTCGCGTGCGACCCGGGTGCTCCTTGTTTCCCAGGGCCATAGATAGTATATCCTTCTCCCTGTCTTCTTGGAAGGAGCCTTGGAAAGAATCGGTAGTGAATGCATGCTGCAAGAGGTCATCATGTTATTATAGACACTATGAAGTTATGGACTTATTAACAACTAGGTAGTTTGACATATTTACCAAACTTTGGGACACTACCTAGTTTACCGGGTTTACGAAAGAGATGTCGCCCGAACATGTGGATAATGCCCTCACTCTTAACCAGCTTCGAGCGCGCTTGTCTGTGATCTTAGCAAATGGTCAGGTTGCGTTCTCGTCCTCCGCCGTCCATTCCATGGTTTTACCCGCGTACCAAGCGGTATCGAGTTTATAGGGGTGAGTGTTTTGTGCTTGGAGAGTTTTGTGCTTGTGAGGACCCCCGGGTATTGGATCGGTTTCATATCATTTACAACATTCGTACACAGTCATACAAGGCATACAGATAACATTAATTTACAAGACTAGTGTTCGGTACATCTATTACAAATGACCAGCAACCGGTCATCTAACAAAAGATTTGCAGCGGAAACAAGAATATACATAGCAAAAGTTCCAACTAAGTTTGCCCATCACCCAAAGGCAACTAAGTGGAGGTAGAAATAGCGTCATTTGTTAGCGTCGCCTTGATCGGTGCTAACGGATGTGTCGTACACATAACCGTCCTCACCTACAACAAGTGGTTAAAGCACCTGAGTACACAAGTTACTACTCACAAGACTTACACAAAACTACTAAAAGAAAGTGTTTAGAAGAACTAACCAAAGGATTAGAACTTTTATATGCACAAGGCTGACAACAGAGAGGGTTATAAAGGCATTAGTTTTGCATAAAGCAACCAGTTTCATTCCTGCACTTGCTAAATTTTGCTAAGGCAATTTTATAAACAAGTTTGGACTAAAACAACAAGTAAATTAAGAATTAACAACAAACAAGACAACGTCAAAGTGGATGTCCCCTTTGACGAAACAACAAGCATGAACCATCAAGTTCATACCGAAACCAAGTATTCCCATACCAAAAATTTTCTTAGACTTTAACTAAGCTGTCAATCAAAACAAGTGTCGTCCGTAACCGTGGACATGGCTATTCGAACAGTTTTAACCCTGTAGGGGTGTACATCTTTACCCACATGACTTGATCAGCCCGTAAGCCTTCGGATGCCTCCAAATAATGACACACTTCCTTTGGTATGCTGGCCGAGTAAACCAAGATTCGGTATTTTTCAGCAAGTTGATATTATTGAGTTGAATCACCCATGTGAGACGAATCCCGCTTAGTACAAGCTTCTGATAGAGCTTGCTAACCGGGGCACACATGTTTTGTCGGGAATTCTGATCCAACGAACTAAATCAAAACCTATGCTCACCCGCACATATTAAGTTGCAATCGGAGCCCTACGGATCATGTGATCAATCCTCACATGTCCTCACACCACCAGTTCCTCAAATCAATAACATCAACCCCTTACTTAACCAAGCAGTGCCCATACACCGCATGTGCAAGCACGTAAGGTACTTGAATTGACTACCTCAAAGTTCGGTCCTTAATGATCCAAACAAGCCTACCACATTCCCAAGTCTCATGCATGAAGGCACCATCACTAGAAAGCACTTGTCGAGATCTAAACCATGTTTTTATCAAACAAAACTGAACTTAACATTTAGTTTTAACAAACTAGACAAACAAACCAAAACTAGAAATCAATTAGTGTTTCCTAGGATTGATAAGATAAGCTTGTCAATCAACTATCGCTCTACTAACGCATTGAGCGACGTCGATGTCGTCGGCGAAGACGGTGCAGACACCATCTCGCTTGCTTGCTATCTATATAATTTACATACGCAATGAACTAAAATTTCAGAATTCAAAACACTGAGAGTTTAAATAAAATGGATTGCAAGTTGATATCCACTAGGTATTTTCGAAGATAATTTCCCTTCAAAACATATTTTATACAAAAAAAATAGAAGTTGCATGACTATAAAGATATATACTTGATTCTTGAACAATCAAAGTAATAGAGCAATAACAATTGATAAGTGATAAGTGATAAAATTAACAAGTAGCCAAATTCAAACTTCAAACATAGAAACTTAAATGTAGGTTTTAAAGCAATAGAGAAATGACATGCAGGGTTCAAGCATATTTGTTGTAAACAAAGCAGGATAACCAAACAAATAGAAATAAATCCAGCATAATCACAAAACAAAATAGCATTAATCAAACAGCATTCAAATGACCAAATCAACATAATCAAATGTAAATCCTCAAATCCATTTAATTTGATTGAAATGTTAAACATATACCACATGTATATGAAACAAATCAGCATATTGCTCAGATTTGAGTGAATTTAAAGTTGCTCTCAGAACTAGAGTTGGAAAACTATTTAAAATCCGCCTTCTCAAAACTACAGACTATACTCTTCACTAAAAGTATTTGACAATATCAATTTAAGCCTTGAGCTCTAAAACAATTTTACTAATCAGTCAAGAGGATCTCAAACATAAAACAACAATAATCACTTTCGGCCAACAGGAGGTCACAGTTAACAGATCATCAAACATAGCAATCTAGTCAGCCAACAGACTTTGTTTAACAACCTTGATTTAGACACAGGGAAAAATAACAGATTAAACAAGATAGCAAAAAGGCCAATATTGCTCACAAGACAACTAGTAGCCTGAACTACTAAAAAGTATCACAGAAGCTGAATGTGCAACTCTCTAGGCATCCAAAAGTATTGAGCTATCAATTCAAGACTAGTTGACAGAAGTAAACAAACCTATTAGAGCTCAAGTCTAAACTAAATTGTCAAACCAATTTCAGTATAAGTCTAATTTCATCACAGAGTAATAACAGAACCACTGATAATTTGCAATATCTCCTGAACTAGTCCCAGATATCAAAATATCACAAATTAAGAAGATCAACTAGTACTGCTAATATATATGTGAGGATTAGGCGAACTATCACAGTAGTGCAATACTCACTGAAGTAGCAATAATCACAATGGGATGGAGGAGGTGGCACCGAAGGTGAGTCGCTCCTGAGGAGCAGTAGGTTGTCAGCGACGGGGAGAAGGGGAATTGAGGCTAATACTGCTAATATGTATGCAAGGATTAGGCGAACTATCACAGAGGTGCAATACTCTCTGAAGCAGTAATAATCACAAGGGGGAGGAGGAGGCAGCGTCAAAGGTGAGTCTCTCTCGAGGAGCAGTAGGTTGTTGGTGATGAGGAGAAGGGAATCGTGGTGGCAACATAGCAGGGCGGCCGAGTCGGCACGGGCAGAGCGGTGGAGCTAGCGACGGCGAGGTAGCAGTGGCGGCACGAGCAGAGGCTTGGAGGCGGCGACGTCTAGGTCTAGTGCGCTCGGGTTGGGAGGCGAACGGGCGAGTGTAAGGCGCTGCGAAGGGGAAGTGTCGAGTAAGGGCACAAACCCTAGCGGTACCCTACTAATAAAGGGATATCACAGACGGTTCTATTATGGAACTGTTTGTGATACGCAATCATAGACGGTTCCATAATAGAACCGTCTGTGATATGCTACTTTGTGATAGAGCACATGAATCTAGTGCCATAATTCATTTGACTTCAAATATGCTACTTTGTGAAAGAGCACATGAACTTGGTTCCATAATTCATTTGACGTCAAAAATTCATATCTAATTCAACTCAACTCCAAATCAAGTGAAACCAATTTTGATATTCCACATTACATCAAAATAAGACATGTAAGTCCATAACACATGACAATTCCACATTGACATAAAAAAAGAGATTACAAGTCCATAATGCATGGCAAGTCCACATTGACATGTCTCATGTTATGGAATAAATTACAATGGAATAAATTCTTAATTAAATATAGCCCTTCATGATGATCGACGCGCATATAGCTAGCTTCCTCACTGAGTTCTTCCTTGATACTGATGCCATCTCCGATAGGAGGCAACTCGTCAAATTGATTGTACTCTTCCTCATCCACGACATTCTCAACTCCGACAATCATTCTTTTTCCATGAAGAACTACGTGGCGGTTCTTATTTGCCGGGTCTGTTACATAAAAAACTTGAACAACTTACTTAGTGAGTACGAATGGTTCGTCCTTGTATCTAACACGTTTGAGGTCCATAGTAGTGACGCCGTACCTGTCGATCTTCACACCTTGTGGAAGTTTAACCCAGTGGCATCAAAACAGGGAGATCATGAAAAGTATGTTGTTGAGCTCCCAAATCTCCTCTACGAACCCGTAGTAGGAGTTCAACCCACGTGGCCCGGTGGTATTGAACTGCTCGTGAAACACATCTATGTGGATACCACTGTTCTGGACTGTGCTCTTCCTATCCTGAGCTGTTGTATAAAATGTGTACCTATTTATGTTGTATCCTTGCCATGTTACAATTGTAAATTTTAGCCCTTTTGACAACCATAGCAGCATATCATGTAAGACCAAGAGGTCTTTGGTCATGATATTTGATGATGAACACATTGACAATAAGTTAGACTTAGTCTCAGTACTCAAATGTTGAATACTTTGTCCTTAAGACTTGCTGTGGTGACTAGGTTCAGAGCTCTGTTAAGTTTTGGTTAAATCAGCTTTTGTCAGGATTTTTGGTAGTACCGGCTTTGTTTGCGCGGAACTACCGGAGTGCGGTATGACCGCGGGTGTGCAGCGGTAGTACTGCAAGTTACTGAGTCTGAACGGTGTTTTGCTCGAACCGTTAGATCTTGATCCGATGGCTAATATTGAATTGAATGTTCGGACCTGCTACAGTGTTTTCTAAATCGGACAGTTGTGAAGCGTGGTCCGATCGGCCGTGTCATCTGGAGCGTCCACGTGGTAAAAAGGGCTTTGTTCTGAAGTTTTTGAGCTCTTTCGTGTTGCGGTAATACCGGCGTTGTTTTTACAGAACTACCACTTTGCGGTAGTACCGCGAGTAGTTTACGGTAGTACCGCAAGTCTTTTTCTTTGGTGCGTTTTGCTCGATTCGTTAGATCTTGATCTAACGGCTGATATTGAGATGAACGATCGGACCGTCCGAGATGAAAGCATTGTGAGCCGTTGATTTGAGATTTGACGAATGAAATCATTTCGGACTTGCTACAGTTTTCTTAAGATCTGACGGCTATGAAGCATGGTCCGATCGGCCAACTCATCTGGGCCGTTCATGCTTCTTTGAGGTTCGTAAATTGTTTTGCCAAACCTTCGTACCGCAGGATGAACGCGGTAGTACCGCATTGGCCGGTAGTACCGTGGGTTTGCCGACGGTAGTACCGTGCTTGTTCTTCAAGAGAGAGACTGGTTCTGACAGGTACTATTAAGTCAAATTTGGTAGTACCGCAGCTGTGAAAGCAGACGATCGCAGATTTGCAATACCGCAGATTTGAACGGCGGTAATCTTGACAAAGGTATGACCGCAATGTTGCGGTATGGAAATTCCAGAGAGCATGTTTTTGGAAGATCTTGAGATTTCCAAATGAGCGGTAGTTCCGCAGTGCTTCGCGCGGTACGACCGCTTGTGTGGTAGTACCGGACGTATAATGGTGGTAGTTCCGATTATGCTCTGGGAAGTTGTCGTTTTGGGGATTTGACTGAGGATATGTTAAATTCGTGAGCTATATCTTGTTGCATGTTGCATGATAGTGTTTATGGGTGTGAGTGAGCTAATGGATGGTCAAGTTGGATAACTTGTGCCAAGAATTGGTTTCCTTGGTCTTTGCATGTGCAGGTTAGGTGTTGAGGACGAATCACGGTCGGTGACGGGATTGACTCGGACTATGATGGGGAATCTATGGTCTTGGAAGTCATGGATGTCAAGAGGTGGTTTGGATCGCGCTGGAGCACGTGGAGATCAAGGGGTGCACGCTGGAAGCTACGGGATGGAGTCCTGGAGGCTTACGGCGTGGAGTTTTGGAAAGACAAATTTGGAAGGAGTTCCAAATCTGGTTGTTTTGAGATAGAGTCCGTATTGGTGTCGTGTTAGACATGAATAGGACTCTAGCCTATAAGAAGAGGCAGAGGGTGCGCTTTGTGGAAGACGCAGATTTTTTGTTTTTTTGACGGTAGCTTGTTTTGCTGTTTTGCTGTGGTTTGGAGGTCCTATGTTTTGGGGCTTTGAGGGGTGATTGCTGAAAGCCTTGTAGACACAAACCAAGTTTGATATATAAGGTTCAGTTTTGTTCAACTTTGGTTCTTGTTTTGTTGATCTTGCTGTGCTCCTAAGGTGATACTTGCTGTGAAGTTTTTCAAGTCATCCAAAGAGTTTGCCGGAGTTCTTGATAACAAAAAGAAGTTGGAATTCGGGGGTCTTTTTGCTGCAATCATTCAACCCCCCCTTCTGATTGCCATTACGATCCTACAAGTGGTATCAGAGCGAGGTTGCAATGGCATCAGATCGAGATCGATTCTCAGGTAAGCCACCATATTTCGATGGATCGGACTACATCTATTGGAAGACACGCATGGAGGTCTTTCTGCAAGCACAAGGTAATGTTATCTGGCAAAAAGTTAAAAATCCTTATGAGGTGCCTGCTGTGATTACCAACAATATCACTGCTGATGTTGAAGCTAATGCTAAGGCTAGGAATATTTTGTTACAAGGTTTAAGTAGAAACGAGTTTGTTAGAATCGCCAACATTAAATCTGCTAACAAAATTTGGACTACTCTTGCTGATTATCATGAAGGTTCAAAATCTGTTAAAGGTGTTCATCAGAACCAATTCAAAAAGGAGTACTCTAAATTTGAGATGAAACCAGGAGAATCTGTTGATACTCTTTTTGATCGCTTCAATAAAATCATTAGTGATTTGCAATCTATTGATGTGATTTATTCTGATTCTGACAATGCTAGACAGATTTTGAATGCTTTGGATATGTCTGTTTGGGAGGTCCTAGTCACTACAATCAATCACTCTGTTAATATGGAAACACTCACATTAAATGATCTTTATTCCAAGATGAAAACACATGAGATTGATATTTTGGCCAGAATAAATAAGTCAAATTCTTTGAGTTTAGTGACTAACCAAACTGACAGTTCATCAAGTCCTTCTAGTTTCTCTTTGAGTGCTATTTCAGATGAACAATTGGAGGAGATCCCAGAAGAACAACTTGTATTCTTCTCAAATAGGGTGACTAAAGCAATCAATAATGTTAGAGCAAGGAGAAGAGGAGGTCCAATCAGATGCTTTGAATGTGGTGAGCCAAACCAAATAAAAGTAAATTGTCCCAAGCTGAGAGGAAAAGAAGCCAAGGAGGACAAAGCACCAGCTCGGCGTTCAAAATTCAAATTTTATTCAAGCAAAAAGAAAAATTATCGTAAAGCTGTCAACAAGGTGCTTTCAGCTCTTGAGGAGATTGGGCTAAGTGATGTTGATTCGCATAAATGACAACGAGGATGATCACAAGAAGGCAAAAGAGGCTGATTTCACAGGGATGTGCTTTATGGCAAGTAGTGAAGAAACTAATGATGATGATGATCTCTACAGTGACCCTGATGAGGTAAAGCCCTCTTATGCTGATTTATCACGTGTTGTGCTGAAATTGACAAATGAGCTTAAAAAATACAAAAAGAAAGCAAAGAAACATGACCTTGTTGTTGATAACTTGAATTCTAAAATTGATAGACTTAAGGCTGCTATTCCTGATGATGAATCATGTGAATCATGCCAAGTTTTGCATTCTGAATTAAAACTTGCTAGATCAATTCATGCTGAATTTGAAGAGTTAAAAATGGCGCATAACTCATGTGATGATAAGCTGAAACTTGCTTCTGTTGAGATTGAAAAACTGAAGTCTAGTTCATCTTGTTTAGGGACAAGTACTATAAATGCTCAAATTAAGACTTGCTCTAATTGTGAACTGCTAGAAGCTAGATTAAAGTCATCTCAAGATTCTATACAACAAATGCTTTACCATGAGACACTTTCTTGCACAAATTGTCCTAAACTCACAATTGAAATTGATGCTTTGACTAGACAATTAAGTGAGTTTGCTGAAAAAGAAAAAATGGCTCAGTCTTTTGCTTCTAAGAAAATCTTGAATGGTTTTGTTCAGTGCACAACTTGTCCTGAATTGGCTAAAGAGAATGAATATCTTAAAGACACTTTGGAGAGGTTTTCTTTTGGCAAGAAAAATCTAAACATGATTCTAGACAGATCAAGAGTGAGTTCTAAAAAACAAGGTCTAGGTTTTAATTATACTATTCATGCAAAGAATCATCCTCCCAAAGTTCCTAAGCTTCTTGAACCTGGAAAATTTGAAATTGAATCTGAATCTAAACATGTTGTGTTCAAATCACTGGTTTTGCAAAGGATCTTATTACCAAAGCAAGCATCAGAAAGAGAAAACTGAAATTTCATATCAAGAAAAGTATCGATGCACTTCTGTGGTAAAGAAGGTCATTTGCTTCAGTTTTGTTTTCGAAAAGCAAAGAAAGAAAAGAGAGACAGGCTGAGAAAGAATTTTCATGTTCCTTTTGTTTTCACCAAACAAGCTGATGCGCAATTGATCAGAATGATACCTAAACAATGCTTTGGCCGTGAAAGATGCGTAATCTGAAGTGCCTTTATTGCTCCTACTGTTGTGTGTCACAGTATTGGGTTCCTAAATCATGTCTTACTAACCCCAGTACTGTGAGACCGACATTCTCTTGAATTGTAGGTATAGCTGTTGAGGAAGGGGAACTTTTGGCTAGTTGATTCAGGATGTTCAAGGCACATGACAGGTAATTCCAAATGGTTCTCCTCCCTCACTAAGGCATCCAGTGATGAATTGATTACTTTTGGGGATGCTTCAACTGGAATTGTGATGGCAAAAGGTCTTGTCTTGCGTTAATGACAAATTTATTCTTAAAGATGTTGCCTTGGTAAGCAAATTGAAGTACAACCTGCTTTCTGTGTCACAATTGTTGGAAGAAAATCTTGAGGTAAGCTTTAAGAAACATGCTTGCAGGGTTTTAGATGCCTTTGGAGATCTTGTCTTTAATATCACTCGATTAGGGAGAGTTTTTAAAGCTGATTTTAATCATTCCTTCTCACCTAATGTTAGATGTTTAGTAGCTTCTGAATTTAGAGATCTTTTCTTTTGGCATCGTAGATTAGGACATATTAGTTTTGATCATCTTGTTCGAATTAGTGGAACTGATCTCATTAGGGGGCTGCCGAAATTGAAAAGTGAGAAAGATTTGGTTTGTTCTCCCTGTCGACATGGTAAGATGGTTACTGCTCCACATTTTCCTATTTCTGTAATCATCACAGATGGCCCTGGACAATTATTGCATATGGACACTGTAGGTCCCTCAAGAGTTCAATCTGTTGGTGGTAAGTGGTATATTCTTGTGATTGTTGATGATTACTCTAGGTACTCTTGGGTGTATTGTATGGTGTCTAAGGATGAAGCTTTTGGTTATTTCAAGGATTTATTTCTCGATTGAATAATGAATTAAATGGTCTTTGTGAAAGTAATAAGAAGTGATAATGGTCTTGAGTTTAAGAATTCCTTATTTGCTTCCTTTTGCTCTAAACAAGGTTTGGAACATCAATTTTCCTCTCCACGTGTTCCTCAACAGAATGGTGTAGTTGAGAGGAAAAATAGAACCTTGGTTGAGATGGCAAGAACCATGCTTGATGAACATGCCACTCCTAGGAAGTATTGGGCAGAGGCTATTTCAACTACGTGTCATGTTTCTAATAGAGTATTTTTTAGAGCCTCTTTGCACAAGACCTCTTATGAGCTGAGATTTGGCAAAAGGCCCAGTGTCTCTCACTTCAGAGTTTTTGGTTGCAAATGTTTTATTCTTAAGCATGGTAATCTGGATAAATTTGAAGCTAGATCAAGCGATGGCATATTTCTTGGATATCCTCTTCACTCTCGTGGCTATCGAAAGTGCTTAATCTTGAAACTAACAAAATTGTTGAAACTTGTGAAGTTACTTTTGATGAGGTCAGTACTTGTTCTAGACTGACATTTCAGGTACACAAGTTCAGGGGGAGTCTAAAAGCATATTCCTTAATGAAGAAGATGATCTTGATTTTGGTAATGACTTTTTTCCCATGCCATCAACTGCTGAAGATCAAGCTCCTACTATGTTGTTGCACCACCACAAGTGGATGTTCAAAATATTGAAGACGATTCGTAACCTTTCGCACCTTTGAGGATTCAGCGACTTCATCCTCCAGAACTGATGATTGGTGATATTCATGAAAGGGTAATACGTTCTAAGTTTATTTCTCCTGACTCACATGCTCATTCTGCTTTTGTTGCCTCCTTTGAGCCTAATGATGTAAGTCACGCTTTATCTGATGAGTCTTGGATCAATGCCATGCATGAAGAATTAGAAAACTTTGAGCGTAATAAAGTCTGGACCCTAGTTGAACCTCCTCATGGACATAATGTAATTGGAATTAAATGGGTTTTCAAAAATAAACAAAATGAGGATGGTGTTGTTGTGAGAAATAAGGCTAGACTTGTTGCTCAAGGATTTTCTCAGGTGGAGGGTCTTGATTTTGGTGAAACTTTTGCCCCTGTAGCCAGACTTGAAGCAATTAGAATTCTTTTAGCCTTTGCTGCATCTAAAGGATTCAAATTGTTTCAAATGGATGTTAAAAGTGCTTTTCTAAATGGCTACATTGAGGAAGAATTTTATGTTAAGCAACCACCTGGTTTTGAAAATCCTAAGTTTCCTAATCATGTCTACAAACTCTCAAAAGCTTTGTATGGTTTGAAGCAAGCTCCTCGAGCTTGGTATGAGAGGCTTAAGCTGTTTTTGCTAAAAAATGATTTTCTAATGGGTAAGGTAGACAAAACTCTTTTTACTTTTAAACATGGTAATGATCTATTACTTGTTCAGATTTATGTGGATGATATCATCTTTGGGGGCTCCTCTCATGCTTTGGTTTCCAAGTTTTCAAATACTATGAGCAGGGAGTTTGAGATGAGTATGATGGGGGAGTTAACTTACTTCTTAGGGCTGCAAGTAAAACAGACCAAGCAAGACAATTTCATTCATCAAACCAAGTATACTAAAGACTTGCTTAGGCGTTTTGACATGGCAACTTGCAAACCCATCTCTACACCAATGGGGTCTACAATCGTTCTTCACCGGGATGAAGAAGGTGAGGTAGTGGATCAAAATAATACAGAGTATGATTGGTTCTCTACTCTACTTGATCGCTTCAAGGCCGGATATACACTTTGTTTGTATGCTTATGCGCCGATTTCAAGCTTCACCTCGTGCTTCTCATCGACAGTCAGAAAAGAATTCTCGGTATCTTCGATCCACTTTAGAATTTGGGCTTTTCTATTCATCTTCATCTGTCTTACTTTGCGTGCATACTCCGATAGTGATTTTACAGGTGTAGGATTGATAGAAAAAGCACATCCGCACATGTCACTTTTAGGCAATTCCTTAGTGTCTTAGTCCTCTCGAAAACAATCTTCATTGCTCAATCAAGCTCAAGCCGAGTATGTTCTTCTTCGCCGCTAGTTGCCATCAAGTTCTTTGGATTTGCTACTCTCAAAGATTTTGGTTTAGTTTTGGGCCTTTGTTCCTCTTTATTGTGATAATACTAGTGCTATTAGCATTGCTAAAAATCCGAGGCAACATTCTCGAACAAAACACATTGATATCGATTTCACTTTCTCGAGAGATCATGTGGAAAAATGTGATATTGTTCTCCACTTTGTTGAGACCGATTTCCAATTTGTCGATATTTTCACTAAGCCGCTTGATACTTCTTGTTTTGTTCGCTTATGAGTGAATTGGGTGTTGTTCATCCTATGGGCTTATTTTGAGGGGGAGCTGTGTAAAATTTCAGAAGCTTTTGCTTTTTATTTAAGTCAAACCTTTGATTTCAAAAGAGTAATTGAGCTATCTTTATCATATTTATTCATGTGCTATGTAGCCTTGATCTGGACTGGTTTAATAAACTTGCTACATAAATAACTAAAGCATGACATGGCTGAAATCTTTGACTAGTTTGATTATTGGAATCACTTTGTGTTTTTATTAAAAAGGATAAGCTGATTTGTGAGTCCTATTTTAAGTCTTAGATTTGAAGCAAAAAGGTCCTTCTTTTCAGTCCTGTGTTGCTCACTCAATTTGGCATGTTTTAAAAGATAAAAGGGTTGAGAAAAAGAATATGAAAAGATGTGTGCTTCAAGCATGCCATGCATAGCTGTGTATCAAACAAAAAAAAGAAAAGGGTACATAACAATGCTCAAATGACAAGAAGTGTGCTTCAAGCATGCCATACCCAGCTATGTATTTTTGAAATAAAAAAAATACACAAAAAGTGCCTTAATCAAAAGAAGTATGTTTCAAGCATGCCACCCTGGAAAAGAAGTATGCGTTAGGAATGCCACATGCAAATAAAAATTGAAAGTGAAGCAAAAGGATGTTATATGAGACTGTGGCTCATCCAGATTTAAAGTTTGTCTCACTGTTTGGCTTTTCACTTTTTGGTGACTTCTAATTGTGATCTTGTAATCTTTTTAGTCATTGTGTGATTTGCCTGTCATGCATCTAAATTATCTCATCACCTTGAAATACTTGTCTGGACATTGCTATATGGTATATGCATTGATATGATCTTGTTAGCTCTACTCAACCAATTTGGTTTGGCTAATTCAGTAAATTAACTTGCAAAAGCTTCTGGACTTTTATCCTTCATGCTCTTTTATCTTTCTGCTCTTGATGATCACATTGCCAAAGGGGGAGAAAAATGAGACAAAATTTGATTTTCTTCTCTTTCTGCTCTTCATGCAGTTCACTTTGCTTGGCAGTTTTGACTCTTTGACACTTTCTGTCACCTCTCATTCATTTCTTGATATTGAAAGTGTTGTCAATGTATTCATCAAGGGGGAGATTGTAAGACCAAGAGGTCTTTGGTCATGATATTTGATGATGAACACATTGACAATAAGTTAGACTTAGTCTCAGTACTCAAATGTTGAACACTTTGTCCTTAAGACTTGTTGGTTCAGAGCTCTGTTAAGTTTTGGTTAAATAAGCTTTTGTTAGGATTTTTGGTAGTACCGGCTTTGTTTGCGCGGAACTACCGGAGTGCGGTATGACCGCGGGTGTGCAGCGGTAGTACCGCAAGTTACTGAGTCTGAACGGTGTTTTGCTCGAAACGTTAGATCTTGATCTGATGGCTAATATTGAATTGAACGTTCGGACTTGCCAAAGTGTTTTCTAAATCGGACAGTTGTGAAGCGTGGTCCGATCGGCCATGTCATCTGCAGTGTCCACGTGGCAAAAAGGGCTTTGTTCTGAAGTTTTTGAGCTTTTTCGTGTTGCGGTAATACCGGCGTTGTTTTTACGGAACTACTGCTTTGCGGTAGTACCGCGAGTAGTTTACGGTAGTACCGCAAGTCTTTTTCTCTGGTGCGTTTTGCTCGATTCGTTAGATCTTGATCTAACGATTGATATTGAGATGAACGTTCAGACCATCCGAGATGAAAGCATTGTGAGCTGTTGATTTGAGATCTGATGAATGAAATCATCTCGGGCTTGCTACAGTTTTCTTAAGATCTGACGGCTGTGAAGCACGGTCCAACCGGCCAACTCATCTGGGCCGTTCGTGCTTCTTTGAGGTTCGTAAATTGTTTTGCCAAACCTTCGTATTGCAGGATGAACGCGGTAGTACCGCATTGGCCGGTAGTACCGTGGGTTTGCCGACGGTAGTACCGTGCTTGTTCTTTAAGAGAGAGGGTTTCGGCAGTCTTCGTTAAGTCAAATTTGGTACTACCAGGCGTGAAACGAGACGACCAGTAGGACGGTAATACCCTTAGATTTGAGCAGCGGTAGTACCGCACAAAGGTATGACCGCAATGTTGCGGTATGGAAATTCCAGAGAGCATGTTTTTGGAAGATCTTGAGATTTCCAAATGAGCGGTAGTTCCGCAGTGCTTTGCGCGGTACGACCGCGTGTGTGGTAGTACCGGACATATAATGGCGGTAGTTCCGATTATGCTTTGGGAAGTTGTCGTTTTGGGGATTTGACTGAGGATATGTTAAATTCGTGAGCTATATCTTTTTGCATGTTGCATGATAGTGTTTATGGGTGTGAGTGAGCTAATGGATGGTCAAGTTGGATAACTTGTGCCAAGAATTGGTTTCCTTGGTCTTTGCATGTGCAGGTTAGGTGTTGAGGATGAATCACGGTCGGTGACGGGATTGACTCGGACTAGGATGGGGAATCTAAGGCCTTGGAAGTCATGGATGTCAAGAGGTGGTTTGGATCGCGCTGGAGCACGTGGAGATCAAGGGGTGCACGCTGGAAGCTACGGGATGGAGTCCTGGAGGCTTACGGCGTGGAGTTTTGGAAAGACAGATTTGGAAGGAATTCCAAATCTGGTTGTTTTGAGATAGAGTCCGTATTGGTGTCGTGTTGGACATGAATAGGACTCTAGCCTATAAGAAGAGGCAGAGGGTGCGCTTTGTGGAAGACGCAGATTTTTGGTTTTTTTGACGGAAGCTTGTTTTGCTGTTTGGCTGTGGTTTAGAGGTCCTATGTTTTGGGGCTTTGAGGGGTGATTGCTGAAAGCCTTGTAGACACAAACCAAGTTTGATATATAAAGTTTAGTTTTGTTCAACTTTGGTTCTTGTTTTGTTGATCTTGCTGTGCTCCTGAGGTGATACTCGCTGTGAAGTTTTTCAAGTCATCCAAAGAGTTTGCTGGAGTTCTTGATAACAAAAAGAAGTTGGAATTCGGGGGTCTTTTCGCTGCAATCATTCAACCCCCCCCCTCTGATTGCCATTACGATCCTACATATCATCACTTGATGACCTCCCAGTGAGTTGCACCTTTAACCATACATTGAACCGACGGTTGTGCTCTCTCATGATCCAAACCTCTAACTGGTCTAGATTCTGTTGGCGTACTATGTCTTTGTATTCGTCGATGTACGGGGACACTTGGGTCATATGTTGTAGGACCATGAAATAGGCTTGAGCGTACATATGACAGCTGGAGTGTAATGTCCCCCTCTGTCCAGACCTCCGGGTGGTCCTGGGAGACCTCTGAGTGCTCCTGGGAGACCTTCGAGGTGGTCCTGGAGACCTTCGGGTGGTCTTGGAGCCGGTCATGACCTCCCCTTCGACCATGACCTCCCCTTTGACCGCGACCCCCCCTTTGGCTGTGACCTCCCCTTTGACCGCAACCTCCCCTTTGACCACGACATCCCCTTTGACCGCGACCTCCTCTTTAGCCGCGACCTCCCCTTTGGCCGCGACCATCCCTTGGGTCACGACCACCCCTTGGGTCACAACCTCCCCTTTGGTCATGACCTCCCTTTTGGTTGGACCACCCTCCCGTGTTTTGACTAGCCCCACCTGCCAGCCCTACTCACCTTCTTCTTCCTCTCGTCGCGTCACTGCTGACGCAAAAGTCTTCGCGCGTTAAATGCCGTTGTATCACATTAAATGCTGTCGCTTTTGTAGTACCCGTTCCCCCTCTTATCTCCTCCCCTACTTGCCCCCATCTTCTCTTTCACCTACCCTTTGACTCGTGCGCCTCCTCCATGCTATAAAAGCCTGAGCGGCCCTCTTTCATCTCCTTTAGTCTCACACAACTCTCTTGCTCTCGCCTAGTTTCTCTGTTGCCCTGTTCTCTTCCTTCCTCCTACGACCACGTTGAGTAGTCGTATCTTCCTCAGGACCTCCTCCTCAGGACCTCTTTCTCAGGACCTCCCCCAACATCCCTCTGAGTTGGACCTCCTCCCGAGAGCCCGTTCTTGATTCATCTAAATTCAAAACCTTCTCTTTTGATTCTAGTTTGGTAGTTTTTGGTTTTTGTTTGGATTTGTTGTATTTATTTGGCTCTTTTCACACATGTAGATTCCGTCTTCTCTAAAGAGTTCTTGGACCCAGCAACCTTGATTGAAGCATCTCAGCTCTTCATCGAAGGCAAGTCGTAGACCTTTAATCATGTCGTACCCAGTTTGCAAAAATTATATTGTTTTATACCAACATGCATGGCTAATTGTATAAAAATAGTTTTGGAAAATAGCTAAATACCTACTCGGCAATATGACTCCTTGAATACTTGCGATTGACATACTGACATGTACCCTTGGACACCATAGGTTGGGTAATCTTAGTTGTACATTATTGAGATACCAACATGTGTGCGTATATTGCTTAGTCATACCTTAGTTATGCGATGTCTCTCGATCACATGATTCAATGATAATAAATTTGACTTAATGAAATATGGAATTGTGGCACGGCCACTGTTGTTAAAAGATGTTGTGCCATGACTAGGGTGGTCATTTGGCCGGTTGAACCAAAAATGTTTTATACTCGGGTGAGTGATCGTGCAGTAAATGGGGTGGTAGAAGCACATTGGGATGTGGTTGTCTCGCCTGAGTAGTCCCTAAGGACTTAACCTTGTAAGGCATTGATCAGGGTCATACCATGCAACCACAAGTCCAGGATGGGGTGGACCTGGCCAACTAATTAGCAATGTTTTGAGTCGGTTCTGTGTTGGTTGATTATGGCGCAAGAGGGGGCCTAGAATGGCAAAACTTTAGCGAGCAGAACCGAGTAAAAAATAGAGCTTTTTAAAGGCCTTGTGATAATCTCTTAGTCGCACACCTTCGAAGTCTGTGAGTGGACAGTATAAGATAATTATCTCTTGTGGGTAAAGCTGTACAACCTCTATACAGTGTAAAACTATTCGAATATCCGTGTCCCCGGTTATGGACAATACTTAGTGATTTCACGCAAGGGGTAGATTTTCTCAAAAAGGTGGTCGTGGGTGGTTCCGAGTGGTCTGGGAAGTGAACTGAGTGTCCACGAGTTGTTTCAAAGAAACTTGATTACTTATGTATTAATCTTTCAACTTGTGCTTTGCAATCTACTTACTGTATTTCTAGTCAATTCTGCTTTCTGCAAAGTAACCATAAAGCTATCCTTGTCAAGCTCGGCATGAATACTATTTGTATACATTTCCCTACGACTTGCTGAGTACATTCAACGTACTCACGGCTTGTGCCCTCTGGTTGATCAGCTGCCAAAGAGGACCCAGGGAGCTCCGAGCTCTTTGAAGAGCAGGTCTTCGAAGACCATGCGAGCTAGGAGACGTCCTCCACTCGATTGCCTGTGGGCATGTCGAATTGATTTCACGTGTGTTTTGTTTTCTGCTGTGAGCTCTCTCTTGGGTTGTAGCCCTGCGTGGCAACTCTGTAAAAACCTTGACCATAAGGTCTTTTGCTGTTATTAATATTAATTTGTCTGCTTCTTCTATCGTTTGCTGTATGGTTTTGATTACATCGATGTTGAAACTATGCGGACTAGTTACTAATCATGGGACTAGTCCACAATGCACAGAGGGTCCCGGGGATTGCTTACTCGGGGTCCTGACAACACAGAACTCAATGACCTCTTCGGTTGCATAACCTTCGATGATGATGCCCTCCAGTCGAGATCGATTCCACACGTAGGACTTGAGAATTCCTATGTACCTCTCGAACGGGTACATATGACATAGGAACACAGGGCCGCATATCTTTATCTCTTTCACAAGGTGAACAATGAGATGGACATTGATATCAAAAAATGACGGAGAAAAATACATCTCAAGATGACATAGAGTCATCACCACCTCGGCCTGTAGAGCATCTAGTCCTTCGAGATCAATGACCTTCTGAGCAATTGAGTTAAAAAAAATAACATAGCCTCAAGATTGCCACTCGGACCTTGTTCAGTAAGATACTCCTAATTACAACAGGAAGCATTTGTGTCATTAGCACACGACAATCATGAGACTTCATACCAATTAATTTCAAATCATCCATAGAAACAAGTTTCTTAATACTGGTGGAGTAACCGGACAGAACTTTCACATCATGCAAGCTCTAGCACAGTTCATTTCTCTTGGCCTTAGATAGAGTGTAGCAAGCTGGGGGAAGGTACGTTCGTGCTTTATCGGTCTCTTTCGGTGGTAACTCGGTCCTTATGTTCATATCAACTAAGTCACATCGTGCGTTATCACCATCCTTTGTTTTGCCACTAATGTTCAGTCAGAGACCAATCAAGCTATCACATACATTCTTCTCTATGTGCATGACGTCGATGTAGTGGTGAACTTCTATGTGCTCCCAATAAGGCAAGTCCCAAAAAATTGACTGCTTCTTCTAAATGTTCTTCTGATGGGTCCTTAATTTATGTCTCTTCCCAAGCACAACATCGATATCCTTAACAATATCATAGACCTCTTTCTCTCTAAAAACCCTTGGAGCTGAACCGTCCTCTTTATTTTCATCGAATTGTTTCTTCATCTTGTGGTATGGGTGAATCCTGAGAAGGAACCTACGGTGACACATATACACAGTTTTGTACGAGTTGTTCAGCCATACACTCTCCGTACCATCTAAGCAGTGTGGACAGACTTTGGCTCCTTTTGTACTGAACCCCGATAGGTTACTAAGGGCAGGAAAATCATTGATGGTGTAGAACAACATGGTACGTAAAGTGAAGTTCTCTCATTTGTACGCTTCCCATACTTATACCCCGTCGTTCCATAGTGTCACAAGATCTTCCAGCAATGGTGCTATGTATACATCAATATCATTCCCAGATTGCTTGGGCCCTTAGATAAGTAGTGACATCAAAATATACTTTCGCTTCATACACAACCAAAGAGGAAGGTTGTGCATACATAGATTCACGGGCCAGGTGCTATGTCGGCTGCTCATGTTACCGAAAGGATTCATTCCATCTGTACTCAACCCTAACCTTATGCTCCTCGGTTCCGCACCGAACTCTTCGAAGCTCCGATCGAAGTTTCTCCACTGGGCAGAATCAATAGGGTGTTTTAGCTTTCCATCTTTCTTACGCTCCTCCGAGTGCCAACGCAACAATGTTGCCTCCTTTCGGTTCGCAAATAAACGCTTCAAATGTGGGATCACAGGCAGATACCACAACATCTTAGCAGGAGGTCCTTGCTTCACCTTAGTAGTATTCTTACACTTGTATTGGGATGCTTTCCACACGGGATATACATGCATCTCTGCATACTCTTTACGGTAGAGGATATAATCGTTCGGACATGCATGTATTCTTTCTACTTCTTTTCCCAATGGACAAAGAACCTTCTTTGCTTGGTAGGTGGTGGTGGGCAACACGTTTCCCTCCGAAAGGATGTCTGCTAGGAGACCTAACAATACCGTAAAACTCTTATCGGACCAACCATTGCTTGCCTTCAATTTTAGCAGTTCAAGCACGGTTGACAACCTTGTGTATTCCGGCTTACAGCCAAGGAAAAAAGGTTTCCCGAGTCCTCCATTAATCCCTCGAATTTACAAAACTCTCTCTCACTGTAGTTCCCTTCTGCATCGCGTAGCATCTGATCTAGATTGTCATCGTGTGACCTATCCTCATTAAAAGCATAGTCCACATCCGGCATATCGTTGACTTCCTCGGCAATGTCGTCATTATTAACTTCATGTATAATCTGCTCTTCACCGTGACTAGTCCAACATGTATACCCTTTTTTGAAACCCCTTCGAATTAAGTGCGCTTCGATCTGCGCTAGGTTGTTAAACATCTTCAGATTACCGCAATCAATGCTAGACAATACATAAATTTTATCCCCTTCTTCAACATATCTTGCTCGGTGGCTCTTCTAAAAACAAACACGCTATTAATGTACTCTTCACTCACACAGTTCTCACCGTACATCCAATTTCGGTCTATCTACGCTACGCATGTAATAAATTAGTGTCAAATTAGATTAATAAACTGCAAGTACGTACTCTTCCTATTGACCAAACATACTTAAATTGATTAGCCTCGGAGCTCACGAAGAAAATACCAAATATCTCACGAGATTCCTCACCTTCTCCGTCTCCCTTCCTCCTCTCTTTAGCTTCCTCCTTTCCTTCTCCTCTCTAAGGTGGCGCAATGGGGGAGGAGGCAGCAGGGTGGCGGCTCAAACCGTTCTTAATTAAGGGGGTGGAGGCGCTAGGGTTAGGGGGTCTGTCGGGACCGGATATTTATAATGTCAGAATATCACAGACGGTTCTTAATGAGAACTGTCTGTGATGAGGAAATTATCACAGATAGTTCTTATTAAGAACCGTCTATGAATTATCACAGATGGTTCTAGTTATAAACTGTATGTGATAGTTACGTGTCATAGACGGTTCCAAAGGAATTGTCTGTGATAAGTATAACATAGATCGCACCATACGTGTCACAACCTACCTTTGAAGCTCCATCGTTGCACCTACTGGGCGTTCGAGATCGCGGTACATTGCGTATACAAACGAGCTCGATGTCATCACGCAAGACCAAGTACATACCTCATAAGTTACTTTGCTTGCTACTGTCTTCGAACTATGATTTCATCGCTACTGTCTTATACATCTAGTGCAGGTCACTTGGTTGCCATACACCCATGACGAGGTGGTCCAAATGGACCTAAACCCGATGTGCGAGCGGGACATTGCCTTCTGGATGTCGCTCTCACTACTGATCTTCTTTCATGTGGTGGAGTACCACTTGCCCCATCGGGTGATGCGTAGGTTTGGGAAGCTTCAGGCCACGATGCCAATGGTGTTCTCGACAGATCTAAATCTTCACGGGTAAGGGTACCTTCTGCCGTTCCTTTCTAGCTTCCGTAGCGATTTTAATGCTAACAATTCGATTCTTGGTGTGGTAGGATGAACCGGAGGTGGAGGTACCGCCACACTGACTGGGGGGCCTATCACCGTGCTTACATGTTGGAGTGGGAAAATAGGGCGAATCAGTCTATGGACGCACCGCCGGTCCATCAAAAGGCTCAGTTCGTTCGTTACCTCCAGTGGCTCCACGGCGTTGCGCGCCTCTGGCTTAGACCGGCCATGACCGATGCGGACATAGGGGAGGGGCACTCGTCCGAGGAGGATATCGTGGACGATTACGATGAGTTCACACGAATGGGCACGCAGCCAGAGAGGGCCCCCATCAATGCCTATTACGTGAGTACATTTAATCCCGCTACTATTATGCGAACTCAGGGTGAGCAAACTAATTTACTCCTTTTAATTGCAGCGAACGCAACTCACACGCATAATCAATGAGGCCGGTGAGGCCCTTAGGCTACCTGAGGGTTCAGAGGGGAGCTACCAGCGCTTGAGGGATTTTGTTGTGGTAATATTTAATTCCTTTTGTACTACAATTTACAACACTTAATGTTTTCGTACCCATGTTATCACTAATAGAAATCCCCATTTTCCCTAGTGAGTAAAATATACTAGGGAACATGCAAAAAACTATAGAAAATTGGTTTCCCTAGTGGCATTCATAGGGAACGGTTACTAGGGAAAAGAATGTGGGGGAAAGAAAACGTTCCCTGTGGTTTTTTTTGGGAAAACCTACGGAAAGAATCGTTCCCTAGGATTTTAAACGGTAGGGAAATCTCGTCCACATGGCATTGCCATATGACGTGGAAACATTATTTCCCTATGTTACCTTTCTGCTAGCCTAGGGAAAGAATCCAACAAATTCCCTATGTTATTTCTTGTATACCCTAGGGAACATTTTTATATAAACATTATTTTTCTATTGCTAATTCGAAATTCATCCCCTACAGTTTGGCATGAACACTAGGCGTACTGAAATTATTGTTTTTTTTCTAAATATACATACATTATTCAAATACTTATTTATATGCCCGGTTACAATCAAAAGACACTAAATCCATATTATCACTCAAAACAAAGTTTATGAGGAGATAAACATAACAATATCTTATATTTTCAATAGACCATCAAACACTATTTGAGGCACATTTCCACCAACATATCCAAGTGTAAACATCATACTATCAGAAAGTCCAGAAAACAACACCCACGCTTGCACCACAAGTGCACAACACACATGCATATTGAAGTACAAATAACCAACAAGGTTTCATAGACATCAAAATGCAATCCTTACATGTGAGTCATTCCATAAAAGAAGGCCGGCAACATGCACCACTTGCAACAAAATTATGCTTCCACATGTAATTGGACCATGGCTGACATTAAAATAGTGCAAGATCACCATCCAGTGGAGAAGAGTAGTTCCCATCAACACTAACAGATGCATTAACATAACCTCCAAATATTCCTCGAGCAATCCTATTTAATGCATTATCTGGGTTCTCTACTCCAATAGCTAAACCGCTGATATGAGGCTATACAACAAAAATAGTTCGAAGTTCAGTAAAAAAATTCAAAAAAGAAATACAGTTATGCTGACATGATTTTTCAAGTGTAGCAATTTCTACAACTATTGTAAAAGTTGCACGCTTTTCAGCTACATAATGCATAAAATTTAGTAAGTAGGATAGACATAAAGTGTTGCACATGACAATTGACCAAGAAACATATGAATGCATGTATGTATAGCCTAAAGATTCATGGATCAGACACAGAATCATCGATTGTACAACAATTTGATGAAAAAATAGTTCATGGCAGAATCTTATAGAACCATAAAGAGGGCTATGGTGACACACTAAGGAAGTACCCCCTAATTAAATTGAACCATCATATACCTCAAGAGATAGATTTGGAGAGGTTGAAACTTCATATGTAGGAGGTGGAGGTGGGGGAGGCAGGGGAGGTGGAACTGCAGTAGAAGGCATTCCAGTATGCTCAGCCACATTCTGCAATCATAAGATTTAATGCGAAAAAGGTTAAATGTAGTTCAACATCTATTATTCAAAGTAGAAAAAAAATCAGAAATCCTGTTATTAGTAGTTTAGCATCGCACATGGAATAGGTGCTGGCACTAAGGCAAGACTCACAAATTGCCGTGATCCAAAATCCTATTATTAGTAGTTTAGCATTTCGTCAGTACAAGCAGCTAATTTTTTGCTAGTATCTTATATTAGAACACATGTCAAGGTCACAGTGATCACACTAACCTGAAGGCAGATTGGACAGCAGCTCCTATTAGTTTCCTGGTCAGAATTGGTTGCAGCGCTAAAACTGATCTCTGGGATCCTATTGATCAGATCCTTGACATACCCCTGCATCGCTGATTTCAAAAAGGTCATTGTTGCCGATGAACGGTGTACCCAGTAGACTCATCCGAATTACACAAAACATTGAATCAGACCTAACATTATGTAGAAGTAATTGACATCTAGAAGTAGCTCACATCGCAATGACATAGAACCTTGCAAAGTCGCAATCAGCACCAAATGCAAATATGGTTGTGGTGCCTAGAAGTTATTGCTTGTGGCACTATCTCATCCTATAAAAGCAAATAGAGTATGTGCATAGAAGGAAACACCATCTGGTCCTATAAAATCTGATATGAGTATGTGTACAGAAGATCAGTATTTGGTCCTATAAAAATAGATAGTTTGCGGGTTTGTGCAACCACTCGCAAGTCTAATCTTGCATAATGGGTGATCTATTCAACAATGCATATCTGTATCAAGATTTTTTAGTTTTCAATTTAGTTTTACATCATATACTTAATTGGAATATTTTCAATTGTGCCAATACCTTTTTATGAACTATTTAAGTTACAGTTCAACCTTTTCTATCTATATTGGTCGGATCAGTTTAAAAATTGTAAACTTTGAAAGTTAATTATTTACATTATTTCTTCCAGGCTATAGTTACACATTCTGATATAGTTTGTATGTTAGGAAGAAAATATAGTGTACCTGAGTACCAGTTGACCATCCATACTGCTATATCAGATGGTATGTCTGATGGCATGATTGTTTTTAGATACTAGCACTCCACGGATCTCATTCAGATTTTACATGCCATAACAGAGACATTTAAGGGTTGATCTCTCTATCACCAAAATGTAGTTCTAGATATTTCTATGACTAGAAACTTCTTTCGGTGGGAGTATAAAGCATTATTCTCCATATAACCATTTTAATTCGAGAATCCCTACAATCATTAATTATAAGGTTCAAAAATGTTTTCTCTTAAATGGATATTAGAGTTATTTTCCTAAAAATAGCCACAGCTCTTGTTGGGGTATCCTACCACTTGAGCCATGAGAGAGCAATGGTACATTACCCTACCAAACATTATGAATTTACAACTAGCATACAAGAAGAGCTATATACCTAGCTCTACACCGCACACTCTGATCTTTGGTGACCTTCTCCCACACAATTCTTCCCTTGAAGAGGCTAGAGATGATGTCAAGCTGAAAATACTAATACAGAGAATCAGAACAAATAAAAACCTAACTCTGCTTATCAATTGTTGTTTTTCACTTATGTACAAAATATCGATTACTTTGAGCACCAAAATAAATCGCCCAACCATACAAAAATCCTTATTTTCACACTAGCGCATCTCATGTTTATGCTAGTTGAGATCATAGTGAGGTGTGCACTAGAGTAGGTATGTGAAAATGACCTTTCACCTTTCTCAATACATAAAAAAGGTGTTGGATTTTTTCACACTCACTGCAAAGAGAATGCTATATTTCCCTGATTCACTGGATCTTCAAATTTCGATTCAGGATTCAACAGCCTCGATGGAGAAGACGGCACCAGAGACTGCTCACATGCCAGCGCCTTAGAACATGCTACTTTCCGTAGACATCCCCATGAATGCACCGATGAAGATTCCAACTAGCGAGCCCACTACATTCAACATAAAAGAAGCAAAATCACAATGAGGACAACTTGTGGATAGAATTGCGTCTAGGTTTAGCTTTTAGGGGGGGGGGGGAGGGGCGGCTGAGATAAGGAGGATGAGGCAGAGGGATCTGCTAGGGGGCGGTGTTGGGGGAGCAGCTGCCGTGTTGGGGCCTAAAGGAGGAGGTAGAGGAGAAGAAGGGGAGCGGGATGGCGGTGGTGACTCAAAGGAGGACAAAGAGGAGGAGGGACGGGCGGCTCAGGGGAGGAGGAGGGGAGTGGGGCGGCACCGAGACTTGGGGGAGGACGGCGGCTGCTACGGGTGGTAGTGGGGAATTTGTGTAGGGTTCACGTGGCAAGTAAATGGTAGCCAAAAAGAAACTGGTGCGGCACCTAAAAATAGCGCAGTAAAAAAATAGCGGGACAATGAAAAAAACTGGAGGCAAAAACGAAAAATACATTCCCTACGGCTTTACCTATATGAGTAGGGAAAGTTGCCACCATGGCGCTGACATGGCATAATTTATTTCTCTCTCCACAGTCTTTCCTTAGTAATTTATGTAAACAGTAGGGAACGGCTTCGTTCCCTAGGTTTTTTTTACCTCACCCCAGGGATAGATACTTTCGTTTGGATTATAATTCTACTGCTAGGGAACATTTTAAACTATAGGGAAAATGGGGATTTCTAGTAGTGTATTCCTTTTGTTGTATTAAACTTCAATATATTTTTGTTGGTTAACCTTGTAGATGGTTCGCCGCCGATGCCGGTGATTGGCTGCAAAAATGAACTGCGCGACGGCGGCAGAAGGAGTCGTGCAACCTGCCTTGGCTCGGAGTGGCTCCTCGCATGCTATAACATCGGGAGTGATGACATCCGCTTCGGCCACATGACACGAGGATGCAGAGGACTACGAGGACAGGTGCGATGACGAGGACGAGTGTGACGACAGGGAGGATGATGAGGCAGATATCGATGCAAGGCTTCCAGATGAGATGGTCCTCAGAGACCTTGTTGGTGCACCGTCCCCCATGCAGCCGACTCAGGCCACGCCTCCGTGCCGTAAATAGCTTGATCGCGCAGACATTAGTTCAGTAAACGTCGTAATATTGGATAATATGATATCTTGTTCCTAGAATAATATTGTTAATATTTATTATCAAGTATGTGACTTGATCGTGAAACTCTATATTTCTGCGATAATTATTCTTATACAATCCCTGGTCGGAAACATATGAGGACACATATGAATAGACTAGCATATGTATTGGTTGATGACTATGTTTCACGGGTCATGGATATGGAGATATCAAACCAATAATATGGACACATGTTAGAGAACATGATGTTGGATTAGACCCACCTTGAGACACTATTGAGATTGTTATGATTCTATGTGTCGTTAGTTGGTCTCAAGTAATGATGATGTATAATCCTTAGACCTGAGATCAGCATGGTTTCCTACATGTATAATAGCACTCTTAGGGGTTGCCAAACGCTACACCGTAACTAGGTAGTTATAAAGGTAGCTTTCGGCTATGCTATGAAACATGCAGAGGAATTGTAACAGCCCAAAATTTCAATTTCAGAGAAAATTTAAAACTTATTTACTTTTGTGGATTTTCTGAAGTTTTAAAAAGCTTTTCCTTAATTATTTTAAAGCTAAAACAAAATTAATTGCAAAATCTATTATCAAGTTTAAGTTGGAATTACTTTATTTAAGTCCAAAATGCCTGTGAGAATTTCTGTGAATTTTCTCATAATTTTTGGAATTTATTTACTAATTTCCAAAGCTATTTTGAATTACCTGAATTAATTTAAACGGAAAATCATTTAGAAATCCACCAACAGTGAGTGGGCGAATTCGTGGCCCATCTCCTTCTACTTTGTGTGCGTCTGCATGACCTCAACCCACGCGCTCTCTCAACCGTTGGATCACGATCGGGTGGCCCTCGCGCACCCGCCACTTACCGATTCACTAAAACCGTCGTGGCCATTGGATTTCCATCAAACGGTCACCACACATCCTCGCCTTCCCTTCTTTTCTGCTGCTGACGAGTGGGACCGCCGCCACTATGCATCGTCCCCAACCTTTCCTTCTTCCCCACGCGCCCCTTTCCTTTCCCGTCGCGTCCGCCATTGATGCGGATTCAAATACCTTCCATACTCTTTCGAATCTGGTCGCATCTCCGATAATTTCGCGCGCATTGATATTGCCGTGTCATCCCGCACCCAATCCGGCCTCCACTTTCCTTTCCTTCGCCGCGAATCCCCGATTTGTCTCCGCCGTGCCGCGCGGACCTTCTTGGGTGATACGGCGAACCCGTGCCATCCTCGCCCTATAAAAGGGGGTACCAAGACCCCCGCAACCTCCTCATCCCAATGCCTCAGAGCGCCTCCTCCCAATCCCTCTCTAGAGTGCTAATTTCGAAGTTCTTCGCCGACGGTGAAGCTTGATTCTTCTCGATTCGGCGCCCTTGTCTCGTGCCCCGCCGTCACACCTCTGAGATCACCGCAGCACCATGAAGCTCGTGCGCTTATCCACTTGTCCCGAAGACCCCCGGAGCTCCTTTCTCGTCGACAACCCTGCACCGCCGCCGCCAAACCTCGCCACCGACGACCAAAACGTCCCGTTCTGCCGCCCCAAGGTAGCGCACCAGGATCCCCATCTCATCCTCTCTCTGTTGAGTGTGCCCGTGGAGCTCGCCCCGGCGTGAAACGCCGGCGAGCCTGTCGCCGCTGCCAAAAGCCCATCGGTCCGACGTGGCTCGGCCACATCGACGCCAACACGGTGCCACCTCATCACCAGGCCCGACGTGGCTGCCTATGTGGTGCCATGTCACCCTCACACTGCCACATCCCACGGCCCTCCCGAGCCAATCGCCACATGGACTTAGTCCATGTGAGCCGTGTCTATGACACGTGGGGCCGCATGTCAGAAAATTGTTTTAATTCCTTTAATTTCCGAAATTCTCAGGGCTGACGTTAGCCTTGCACAATAAATGGATTTTCCTTTAGAAAAATAATTCGGGAAATTCATTTAATTGCAGATTTAGGGTCAAACTTCTAAAATTCATAACTTTTGCATCCAATCTCCAAATTGGGTGATTCAAATTGCTAAAATCTTAGAAAATTATTATCTAGCTAAATAAAATAAAATTATTCTATTTGGAGTTAGTTTTATTTGTCTTTTTGAATTTATTTGATTTTCATTTGAATTTGTCGTACTTTCGCGTATAGACTTTGACGATTCCGGAGAGATAGATCCTTAAGAGGAATTAGAGTTTCAAGACTTCAACGAAGGCAAGTTATACCCTTGACCACATTGCCCCCAGTATTTTAAAGTTATTTAATTCAGTTTTTAAAATTATTATTGCATGCATATTTTTAGTCAATTATTTTAATCCCCTGTTTAAATGCTTAGCTATTCCAATTGTTATTGTATGGCCAATTTTGAATATTAAAATGTCATTCTTTTGTCACCATAGATAAATTGTTTTGGAAATTATTCATGCTTAGCAAATGCTTAGACCATGATTTTGATTTTGGGAGGATTTAGCCAAACCATTACAAAATTGTTTAAAATTAAATCTATGGTATTGTTTTACCATAGAGAATTTGTAAAGGTGGTTTTTATTAAAATAAAATAAAAAATGGTTTGGACTTGGGCGAAACGGATGAATGGTGGGTGCAGGTTTATGCACGGGCTTAATCTGGTTAAGATTAAGACCCAGGGTTTGATTTTGAAAGACGCCCAAGTCAATTAAGGACTGGTCTTTGAGCCGCATCTTGCTATGCCTCACCGTACCACCACATGTCTTGTATGGGCAAGACCTGGCTTATTAATTTGGGATACCTCATAGATATTTGTGCCGTGTTGTATGTGTGGGTGTCGGTTAGACTATAGTCCCACCTAGCACAAGAGGGGGCTCCCGGAGGACGGTCAGTTCAATGGAAGCGAAACCTTAGCGGGTGTGAGTACTATGAGGTAGATCATTGTAAAGACCTTGTCACGTACTCTAGACTGCTTACCTAAGGTAGTGAGCGGTGGCATAGATATATGCCGGATAAACTAGAGAATTCGTGTCTTGTGGGTAAAGCTGTACAAACTCTGCAGAGTAGAAAACTATTCGAATAGCTGCGTCCGCGGACATGGACATGCTAGCAAAGCCACTCTGAGTTAGACTTGTTTTTGGTTTCAAAATGGTTTCAACAGATGATTTTGGATGGATAATCCTTGTGGTAAATTTTGGGCGGTTAGCCAAGTGAGAGGAGGGTATCCTTCACCATTTAATTATGGAGGTTATCCACACTATAAAATTGTTATTTAAAATCTGATTTTAGGTAAAGTATAAAAATGGCCTTGGAAATTAATATGAGTATTTAAATTAAAAATGCTACTTTATGCAAATAAACCCTGCCAATACCCGTTGTTTACCTTATGCATGCATTCAATCTATTATTTGACGGGTGTAACTTGCAAGCACGGTAGTAGTGCTTACTCTTGCTGAATAACCTTTATTCAGGAGAAGACCTCTATCAAGACGGTGAGGACATCGATGCTTAGGCCACACTCCCCCAGACGATTGCCTGTGGTGAATCGTTGGGTCTACTACTACAGCTTTATTTCCGCTGTGCTTTACTTTATTTGGCCTCAGGCCCTTTGTAATAAACTCTGAATAATTATTAATAAAGTGCGTGATATGTTTTGATTATCAGTTTTGTTTAACTGTGTACACTAGAAATCCTGGACTAGTGTATGAACACAGAGAATTCGGGATCCTTCGCACCCGGGTTCGACAGGAATGTGACTGGTCGGATATGGGATTTGCCTCTCCTAACATAACAGGAGAGATGTCTCTGGGCCCCTCGTTGTGGTCGAATAAAGAAAGTGCATGGCCATGCCACTAGTGGTCGAAGTGTTCGACCACGTAAAGTTATCTGACACTCGACCGAGAAAGTATTGAACAGTCGATGGATGACACAACATCTCACCTGGAGTTCAACCTGTAATACCCCGAATATCAAATAGAGAGAATATTATTTGGGAGAGGGAATTTATTCAATTTCGAATTTCTCCTAACAAAGAAAGTATCCAACAGCGGTTATGTAATATTCTGTTTAACATTAGAGAATTAATTGAAATGAGAAAGATATTTAACAAGAATTAAAAAGAGAAATCGGATTTTTAGAGGAGAAATAATCTTGGGCTTTCGGCCCACGTTGTTTGGCCCAAGTGGGAAGTTGGTTTAAGAAGGGGGCAACCAAACCCTAGGCACTTTTTACTGTAGCACACGGCTACTGTAGCACACCACCACTGTAGCAAATCCTCCCCTCCCTGCTGCCACACCCTCCATGTCACCCCCTTTGCTGCTCCTTGCTGCCGGCCATCGGGAGGAAGAAGAAAAGGGGAGAAAGGAGGAGAAGAGAAGGGATCATCTTCTTCGAGGTTTGATCATTGTCTTCCCGTGGGTCTACAAGGGCGGAGAGGCTTCAGGTTTAGGAGTACCGTCATTGCCTACTAACACATCGCATCGCGGAAGGCAAGTACTTTGATGTTTTTATGATTAGAAAATGTTGCATGCTTGATGTTCTTATTGTGTTTTCTGTGATCCATGAGAATAGTTAATGTTCATGTTCTTTCCATATGTGTTATCTCCATGATTAGAGATGTTGTCTTTCAATATTCATATTCCATTCCATGCATCCATTATTCATGTTTCATCCACGGGAGTGGATTAAAAAGACCCATCAATTCCAGTATGGGCACGTAAGACCCACCATTCCAATGTGGGCAGTTTGGGACAACCGTATGAAACGTTCTTCATACGGGGCTTGGATCCCTGTATTTTGTTAAATGCGGGCTTAGGTGAACACCAACGGGTGTGTCACTAGCTATACCGGTATATGCATGTGTGTGGTTTCTTCATTTCATTCAATCCATTCATTCAAATATTCGTTCTGTGATTTATTCATATTCTTCAATGTTGTTGTCATGATCATGTTTGTAGTATGTTCCATTTATTCACTGTACTTGTTGAGTCTCGGACTTATTCTTGCGTTGTTTGTTTATTTTAGGTGATCATTGATGTTGGCTCGATTGGGAGGGAGTAGACATGCACTACTCATTCACTTCACCCTATTCAAGTTCAAGATCACAAATTAGTCTATCTTTCATTCGTTATTGATGAACTATAATAAATAAATTTAGACGGTGATTGATACCTAGTGCTATGTTTTGGTTGATTCAGTAGTACTTGTGATCTTTGATTATTCCTTCGATATAAATTGCTTAGATTCATACTATTTTCATACCATGGTTCTACTGAATGTTGATCTCTTTATGTCATTAGATGAGATAGTGTTCAAATTCTTCCGCTTTATGGTTGTATGCTAGATTATTTAGGTGACATCTTGGCTTCCGAATAGCCAGGGTGTTACAGTTGGTATCAGAGCGGGCTTTAGGTCCGTGGTAAATAAAGTATTAAAATGACACACTGTGCACAGTAGGTGGGGATTGGGTAATTCATTGTCTCCTTATTTCTAGTGGTATGATTCATTATGTTGTACTATATTGAATCACTTCCGTACTAACGTTCTTATTGTTAAACCATGATATGATATGATATTCTATATCTATGTATTTATACTATGATTGTTAATATCGGATGATAAGAAGTGGAGGTCGTGGTTGTTACTCTGGGATTCACCAGGTTACACCACCGTTCACGGTATGTGGTTAGGGGAGTAGTTACCCCGAGTACCATGGTTTCAGGTGTTAAGCGTGAGTTGCTTTAGAAAGTTGTTCTCTTCCTTGATTTCTGAATTTGGCAATTCTTGTCCTGTGGTGGTTGATGAATTTCTCCTGGGTTCGTGATTCATGATAGTTGATGGTTTTCAATAGATCTCTTATGGTTCTCTGAAACATTTATTGCTTTTCGACTATTGAGTTGCTCTTACTACTTGTGATTGTTGTCAAGTGGCAAGATTGATGTTTCCATGGTTGTTCCTAATTTCTCATTGGAAAAGAATGACTCATTTATTTGTTTGATAGTTTGGTGTAATACCTCGGCCTACTCGTATGCGGCCCATGTGGCCCATGAGGAGTTGTGTGGTGGGATTAGTCCCACATTGCTTGTCTAAAGTGAGTTGTACTAGTATATAATGCCTGTTGGGTCCAAACATAGCACCTCGGGTTAACCCTTTACACGAAGCAAGGACGAAAGTGTAAGTGGGGTGCTATGTGTGTGGTCCGAGTCCATACGGTGAAATTTGGGCATTGAGCGGATTTTGGGCCAGGGTGTTACATTTGGATAATGAAAGTTTTCTGTTGCCAACTCGTTAACATGTGAAAGCTTTGGCTTTATGTGTTTCTTTTGGATTACTTTGAGCACTGAGGTTTAAAGTCTCTCTTTTGCTGAATGAAGGCGTTAGAATCCTTTTGTGATGTCTTATCATGCTTAAAATGAGAAGTTATAACTAAACGAATAAATTGTTATGATACGAGTTACCAAGTAGGGTTCTTAGCATGGTGCAAATCAATTATTCTTAACTACCATCCATGAAAGTGAAATTGATTAATTTGAGATGTCCTTGTATTTGATACATGGTGTATATTAAATAAAAGACTGTCCATATCCGTTCAGAACCTATGGATCTTACATAGGTGCTAGATTTACCTATTTCTGGATATGCTAAAATTGTTGAAACATGTGTAAAGAACCAGATGGATGCTAGTGTATCGATTCATGAAACCTTGATTATAGAAAATTATGTTAGTGAATCGTTAATCATGTTTTGAACTAATTTCTGAACAAAGGTGAAATATTGAATCTATTTTTATAAATGGTTATGTGATTGCAAATGGAATTAGTACCGTATGAACACACATGATTAGTACAATCATCAATTGTTAATGAGCACTGAAGATGGTGTTGAGCAACACCAACAGTTGAGTAGATGAATTTCATAAGTAGTCTTTGATAGCGTGCCTTGTGATTTTGTTATTGCCTAGCATAATCTTGATATAATAAATTTGTTTCAACCTTGTGGTTTGTGTTTCCTTTGGGAAGTTTTAGTATGGAGTAATAAAGTTTGATGATTCTTGGTACTAGTGTATGTTGTTGTTGTTATTAAATCGTCAGAATATGAGATTGATGTTAATTCTCGTAGTAATGTGATCACCTATGGTGATATTGCTTAAATGAGAGTATTTCGAGTTTTCCTTTCATGATCTTTTGGTGTTCAAGGTTTATGTGGTAATTGGAAGTCGTCGAGTAAAGCGACGGGTCGCCGAGTTCTATTGGTTCTTAAGTGATTCACACGATTTGATCTTGAATGTCTGTTTGTTCTTATCTGTTAAGGTTTGATATTCTCTTCCTGTGAGACCTATGTCCTCAAGTGTGGTCTCCTCTTATGTTTTCTGAGTTCTTTGCCTAATTGATTATTTCTCTTGGTCCTGTGTTCATTGCGAGTGGTAAATGATTTTCTGGTTGGTGAAAATCGTTTCTATTTGCCTCTTCTTTTGAGAAAGAATCAACCCATTCTTTTCACATGGGTCTTTCGAAGTGTTTTCTAATTGTTGTTGTGAGATTGATGATTAATACTTGTAGTAAGTTGATCTCTATTGGTGATATCGTTTAAATGAGAATATTTCAAGTTTAGCTTTCATGATATTTTGTAGCTCATGAATCATCTAGTAGCTGAAATTATTCTGAATAAATTGAGGTATTGGATTGTCCTATTGCTTCTTAAGAGTTTCGTGTAATTTAGTCTTAAAGGTTCTTTGGTTTGAGTTCGCAAAGTGAGGTTGCAATCAAAGAAAACTTTTTTGTTGATTTCTTCAAGAGGAAATTAATCCGTTTGCTGTCCGTGAAATCCCGTAAATGAAAAAGTTTCGAGTTTTGTGGCTGGGATCATTTGGATCTCATGTTTCATGAGTAGTTGAACTGTTCCGAGCAAATATGACGTGTTGAAGAATTGTTTTGGTCCTTAATTAGTTCTTGTGGTTTGGACTAAAGACCTTATCTGGTTCGTTGTGGCAAAGTGTTGTTAGTCAAAGGATTAATTTCATTGTTAAAGGAAAGAGTGCAGTAGGAGTATTTGAGAATTTGAGTCAAGTTTTGTAACTTGTGGTTATTTGAATCGTTCCTAGACTTTTTGCGCTTTCCACTCAAGAGATGTCGAATTTCAATCGCAATGTCTTTTTCTTATTGGCTGTTATTTGCTACTCCTTTTTTTGAGGGATGTGTGCCTCAAGCTGTGAACTCAACTTTCGTTTTCCAAGATCCTCGTTACAGATTATTTCTTTTGGTTTCATGCTCCTTTGTGAGAACAACGTTTTCCTATGCTGTGAAACTTGTCCTTGTTAGCCTCTTTCTTTTGAGAAAGGATCACACAGTTTATGTTCCAAAGTTTACAAAGCGTAAATGGGCAAGCTGTTTGGTGGTGGTTAAGTAATGGTAATGGTGAGATTTTGCTACCAAGCTATTGGAGGACTAGTAGAAGATGAATTGGTTTTTGACCTGTACCTCTTGGAGGAAAGTTCATTCAAATGGAATGTTCGGCTTCGAAGTAAATCTAAACAGTGTTACGACTGAGTAGAACCTATAGTATAGCGAAATTCCAGAACTTCAGTTCATGTTGAAAGGTTGGGGATTATCGAAGGTATGGAAATCTTGATCAATTTTATTGAGTAACGCAATTGGAAAGTATTGCGATAATGTGTGGGTGATTCCTGATGATGTCAATGAGTGAGTATGTTAGATTTGTGGGGATGTTAGAGATTTAATCCGATGATTTCACTATCAGTTATAAGAGAAATTCATTGTAGAGGTCTTGGAGGTTAAATTTGGGCTTTGCATTTTTATGCTAGATTTTTTTGGTCACCCAAAGATTGTGTGTAGAGAAGATAGAAAACTGGAGTATTCTGAGCAGTGGAATGATTGTTGATAGAACCCTTCTTATTTAGTTCATGAGCGAGTGTACTGAGGATTCTGAGTTGTTATTCTGGAAAATTGGAGGTAAGGTGATTGTGTGGGACCTAGTTTGTGAAGTTTTGGGTGCCTTCTATCAAATTAATTTCGTTAGTAGGATGAGTCGCCTAGAGTATTCGGTGGATTTAATAGAGTCTCTCCACAACGGTGTGGATGATGTATTTCAGTTTGAGCATAATTTGAGGAGGTTTAATTAAGAGGTTGAAGCTCGTGTGGTAAGCGATGAATTCGAATTCCAAGGTTCGAGAGAGTTTTATTCCTAAAAGAGAAACTGAGAAAAAGGATGTTTCCTCGGGTGGTGAAGCGTTTTCTTGTTTCTTGTTTGAGTTTTGTGTTGTTGACTGGTGTCTTCCGCACTTTGAGTTGGCGCTTTGTTGGCATGTTTGATTCTTTCCAATTCAGACAAACCAAAAGAAGTATTTGGTTTGGGCATTCGAGTGATTTCTCCTTTGGCTTTCATGGTATTCATTCATAAACTGCCTATTTAGGAAGTGGAATTGTTTTCGTGATGAATTGTCAAATTTGGGATTTTATCTTTTGGTAGAGTTAGTATTGTGTGGATGCGATGAGAACTCTTTATTTCCAGTTGGATTCTCTTTGTGAGTCAGTGGTCTAAAAACCAGTTCTGTTGTGCATTCTTGTTTAAAGGAGGTGATCCTTTTTAGATGAAGAGTTTGATTTTGAGCATCAACCTTCACTGCACGAGCGCGTGCGGGACAGGGGCATGGGCATATGGATCATGGCGCGTGTGGTCCCAGAGTGGACATACGGCATGGCATATTGCAGGCACTGGACGCACGGACGTGTACCGAGGGGTGGTTCTGGGCATTTGTTGTGTGTTTTCGTACCAAAGGGGAGTTTGGTCCAGGTACTTTGGTTCGTTTTCGACAGTTGTAGAAATTAGTAATTTGGCGTATCACTTTGACCGTCTCGGGTCCATACGCGACGTACGCAACGTCTGGTGTGTTCTGGTGCTAAGTGAGTAGCTAAGCAATTTAAAGCTTGGGGTTTCGTTAAAGACGTTGTCCATCGAGTAGGGTCTTATCTTCGATCCTCTTCTGATGAGTGTACCTGAAAATGCCGAGTTGAGTGTTAGGACAGACGTCGTTTTACGTCTTTGTGTTGTGGTCTCGCTAGTCCGAGAGAGAAGCCACTTGGGAGTTAGAGTTTCGTATGTGCGAGCGTTATCCGGATTTGTTCACTTGTGCGTGGTTACCGTTGATAGTTCTCGGTTGTGTTTTTCTTTCGCGTAGTCTTTGTGTGAGGATTCGGGTCGAATTACATTTAAGGGGTAGAATGTAATACCGAATATCAAATAGAGAGAATATTATTTAGGAGAGGAATTTATTCAATTTGAATTTCTCCTAACAAAGAAAGTATCCAACAATGGTTATGTAATATTCATTTAACATTAGAGAATTAATTGAAATGAGAAAGATATTTAACAGGAATTAAAAAGAGAAATCAGATTTTTAGAGGAGAAATAATCTTGGGCTTTCGGCCCACGTTGTTTGGCCCAAGTGGGAAGTTGGTTTAAGAAGGGGGCAACCAAACCCTAGGCACTTTTTACTGTAGCACATGGCTACTGTAGCACGCCGCCACTGTAGCAAATCCTCCCCTCCCTGCTGCCACGCCCTCCATGTCGCCCCCTTAGCTGCTCCTTGCTGCCGGCCATCGGGAGGAAGAAGAAAAGGGGAGAAAGGAGGAGAAGAGAAGGGATCATCTTCCTCGAGGCTTGATCATTGTCTTCCCGTGGGTCTACAAGGGCGGAGAGGCTTCAGGTTTAGGAGTACCGTCATTGCCTACTAACACGTCACATCGCGGAAGGCAAGTACTTTGATGTTTTTATGATTAGAAAATGTTGTATGCTTGATGTTCTTATTGTGTTTTCTGTGATCCATGAGAATAGTTAATGTTCATGTTCTTTCCATATGTGTTATCTCCATGATTAGAGATGTTGTCTTTCAATATTCATATTCCATTCCATACATCCATTATTCATGTTTCATTCACGGGAGTGGATTAAAAGGACCTATCAATTCCAGTGTGGGCACGTAAGACCCACCATTCCAATGTGGGTAGTTTGGGGCAACCGTATGAAACGTTCTTCATACGGGGCTTGGATCCCCGTATTTTTTTAAATGCGGGCTTAGGTGAACACCGATGGGTGTGTCACTAGCTATACCGGTATATGCATGTGTGTGGTCCCTTCATTTTATTCAATCCATTCATTCCATTCATTCAAATATTCGTTCTATGATTTATTCATATTCTTCAATGTTGTTGTCCTGATCATGTTTGTTGTATGTTCCATTTATTCACTGTACTTGCTGAGTCTCGGACTCATTCTTGCATTGTTTGTTTATTTTAGGTGATCATTGATGTTGGCTCGATTGGGAGGGAGTAGACACGCACTACTCATTCACTTCACCCTATTCAAGTTCAAGATTACAAATTAGTCTATCTTTCATTCGTTATTGATGAACTGTAATAAATAAATTTAGATGGTGATTGATAGCTAGTGCTATGTTTTGGTTGATTCAGTAGTACTTGTGATCTTTGATTATTCCTTCAATATAAATTGCTTAGATTCATACTATTTTCATGCCATGGTTGTACTGAATGTTGATCTCTTTATGTCATTAGATGAGATAGTGTTCAAATTCTTCCGCATTATGGTTGTATGTTAGATTATTTAGGTGACATCTTGGCTTTCGAATAGCCAGGGTGTTACACAACCAGACATCGTGAGGCAAAGGGAGTATACACGAGTAGGTCGCTTAGTTCGAACATTTACGGACTGGTCGTATCGAGATATGAGCTGGTCGTAGACTGGTCGAACGTAATCACAAAGTGATGAGGACCTTGTCGTAGACTGGTAAAACGTAATCACAGAGTGGTCGTAACCTGATCGTAAGGAGTAAAATAAAATAAAATCAGAGATTAATCATAATTAAAGTCTCAATGGCTTGCCATAACCCGTAGGGGAACCGACTGGGGTTAAACCATAGCAAAACAACGTTCCTACGCAATCTTTCCTTACCCAATTCGATCTCAATACCTGCTGTCCAGATTAGTAAATAAAGCAAACAGATGAATGTACTCCGCAAGACTTACGAGTAACAAGCCTATACAAAGCTACATGCAAGCTGAATCAAAGGAGAAAGCTATAGGGTTCATTTTCAGCACAAAGCAATATTTCAATTTAAATACAATGTAGTAGATTCAAATGGCAAGTGAGCAAACATTTTTAATACTTTAAATAACAGCGAGTAATAACATTAGACATCAATAAAACATCTACAGGTGGCTACCCTGCAGCACACAATAATAGCATGAGAACCACTCTCAATACCACCGATCAAGTTTTAAGTTTAAATTCCAAAAAGTTGAGTCTAATTCTTGCGGGAAATAACCAAGCGTGTCCATAACCTAGGACGAGGCTATTCGAATAGATTAAACCCTGCAGGGGTTTACCAATGTACCCACAAGCCAGACTGCCTCTTTTGCCACTAGATTAAGCACACTTCCGAAGGTATGCTAGCAAGGCTAAGTCCTACGAGACGTTTTCCAATATTGTATATTAACTATGAGTTGCCCGTATGGGAATGGAAACCCCCATACGTTGTGACAGAGTCATCGGACCTAGAAAGGTACCGATGCTCCTCGGGGTAGGGATCTTGGACTTAATACCAAAACCCATCCCGTCACGCCCAACACACACATGGAATAAATCCTTTTTCAACACAACACACACAACCTCCTGCGACTCGGAGCCAACACACGCCAAAGTACTAAGTCAAGAGAGGTCCCATATCCCTCTCATGTGGTTAGCATGCAAAAATGCTTGGATCAATGGTGCAAGTAATTCAGTCCTTGTTGACTCGGGCACGAGCTACACACCCAATAACCACACCAACAACCATTTGCCCGAGTCCAAATTGTTTTATTTTCATTTTTAGCTTTCCAAACATAATAGCACAAGGTGCTAGATATAACATAACAAAATGATTTATGTGATCAAGGTCATCGACAGAGTCGACAACTGCCCAATCTACCGGAAGCTAAGCATGACACCGAATAAACATAAATAGACCATATAACATCCACCGGGCTCTAATTCACCAGCGGAATTATTAACTTATGCTAGTGGAAGGGGATAAATAATTTTAGGGAATTCATGCAATAGGATTAACTACCTCTAATCGCAAACATAACTTGACAAATAAAGCATGCATACATAAAGTTGCAAAACAAGATAATAGTTTTTGAATGTAATAGGATCAACATGCATCAAATGGAAACAACTGCTTGCCTTTGTTTGCTAGTATTCTGGACATTCACATAATCATCTCCGTTGCACTCCCGAATCATCGTCATCTAGCGATAAGAACCGACAAAGCGAAAACACCGAATAAACACCAAATTCCAAAAGTCTTAAAAAATTATGAAATTAATAAAGTAGTTAGATTATGATTTAATATGAATTTAGAAACAAAAAATTAGTTGATTTCGAGTTTGTATGAGAGAGTTATAGTAGTTTGAAAATCATATTTCTGGAAAATGCTGAGAAATTCACTTCTATTACTGTTCATCCGATTTTAATTATTTATTAAAATTTTGTAAGATAGTGGTGGATATAAGGATTACAAAAATTGATAGAGGATAAAATTATATGAACAACCCAATTGGATTTATCCCATTTGGAGTTCAAATGAATTACTTACGAATTTTTGAAGTTAATTCAATTTCTAGTGTAAAAGTGATTCCTTCCAGAAATTAATCCTAATTTCGAAATTTTCTGGGACATTGAAATGTTTCCAACCTATTCCAAGTTAAATTACATTAAGAATGAAAACCAACAAAATTGGTTTCACTCGTTTTGGAGTTGATTCGAATTAGTTATGAATTTTTGAAGTTTAAACCAAACTTTTTATAAACTACCTCACTGACTTAGTGCCTCTAATGCTATTAACATAACTATGGCATAGTGGTACTGCTCAATGACATTCATTAAAATTTGGCAGTATTAAACTATTGGTTTTACAAGAGGGTTCACTGACCAATCACTTTTATAACTTACTATCAACTTCTAATGTCTTTTTAATCCAACACAACCCTGTTCCCTCTTGCACTAGAAAGGTTATTTGCTTATTGGTCTTTGCATTTAACAAGATTTTAGCTCCTGTTGTTTTAGAAAAGCCATTAACCAGACAGAAGCTATTGTTGCTCCTAGATGCATTCTCATTCCTACTGTCTTTAACAACTCAAAATCAAGTCCTGGCTGATATGTGCTGGTTTCTGAAAATTCACCTCCGAAATGGTTTTTCATATTTGAAAGCTGCTGCTAAAAGAAAGTCAAATGACTAATTGAATTAAACTCTAACTACTAGGATTGATCAAGTTTTTGAGGACCCTCAAATATTGGAAATGTGCCGAGTTAAAATTATACTGGTAGCCTAATTCTTAATTAAGGAACAGTTCAATTCCCTCATTAAAAATTATACTAGAAGCATAATAATAACAAGTAATAATTCCAATATTCAGGTTCCTGGATATATGTATCACAATAGTTCCCAGGTTCATAGACTATTGCACATATATCCTCAAACAACATTGTATCATACATACAAGGCAAATACTTACATAATTATACACCGGAGGTTACAATTCGGTTTGGGTCTACAATATTATGTGACTTTGGTCACAACAAAACTTTACAGCGGAAGCAAAACAAAATAGCAAAAGACCACCAATGGCCCCATCACCCTCAGGCTATTGAGTGGAAGTTAGAACTAGCATCACTCGTTAGCGTCACACTGATCGATGCTAACGGGCATCTCATACAAATAACCATCCTCACTTGCAACAAGAGGTTATAAAACCTGAGTATAGAATGTACTCGCAAGACTTACACAAACTATTAAAAGAAAGTATTTGAGCGGTCCTATACAAAGGATTATAATTTGGTACATGCATAAGGTTGACAACAGGAAGGTTATAATGGTTTCAATTTTTGCGTAAAGCAATACATCTCAATTCTACACTTGCTACATTTTGGTAAGGTAGTTTTATAAATCAATTTGGACTAAAACAGTGAGTAAAAGAGAGCATAATCTTAAACAATAATCAACATTAAAGTGGCTATCCACTAATCATTAAAAACATTGCATGAATAACTCTCATGCCGAAATAGTATTCAAAATCAAGTGGTAATTCAAAATCTATACAAAGATATATTCAACTCAAGTGTTGTCCATAACCGTGGACATGGCTATTCGAATAGTTTTAAACCCTGCAGGGGTGTACATCTTTACCCACACGACTTAGCTAGCCCGTAAGCCATCTAGAATAATAGCACACTGCCTTTGGTATGCCGGCCGGGTAAACTAAGATTTGGTGTTTTTCAACAAGTTAACACTATTGAGCTGGAATACCCATGTGTGGCTGATCCCACTCAGTTCAAGTTACTAATAGAACCTGCCAACCAGGGGCCCACATGTTGTGCCGGGAATGCCGACCCGATCAACAAAATGCAAACTGTGCTCACTGCACATATTACATCGCAATCGGAGCCCTTAAGGTACATACATGCGATGGAACACATGTACGTCCTCACCCTCTTAAGAACATATGATATAGATATGAGATCAAACACATATATCCTTACTTTCCTGTTTTCCAACTCAATAGCATTAACCCTTTACTTAACCAAACAGTGCCCATACATTGCGTGTGGAAGTACGTTGGGCCTTAATCAATCCAGACAAGACATCCACATTTCCCAATCTTGTGCACGAAGGCACCATCACTAGCATCCACTTGTCCAGATTTATAATCAATGTAAATAAACAAAATTTGCTTTCATTTCAGATTTAAATAGACTGAACAAGAATCAAAATAAATGAATTTCATTTAAATGTTTCCAAGTGTGGTAAAATAAACTTGACAACACTACAGACTGTATGGCTAAGCAATAACTGAAATAAGTACTTTATTATAGAAGCACTACCTTAAGTTTGAGTGTATGATCAGATTAAAGGTAAGCCTCAAGTGTTAGGTGGTAACTAACTATTAACAGATCACAAATAAATTTTTAGGAAACTAGCATGCAACAGTGTCACTGTTTTTAGAAATCTACAGTTCAAAATTAGGATGAACATGGTGCAGAGAGGATGCTTGCCTTGGTAATAGTAAACCTCTTGTTCAGGTTCTTGTTGCTCAATAATAGATTCAACAACTTCAGAAGAACCAGAATCTAAAAGAGAAATAAACGTCCAATGAACAGCAAGAAAATTTGGCAGAGAACGAAATGTAGAAAAGAATGCGTGATCAATGTCTGAATGCATACTTTAGCAACATGCATAAGCTACATCTAACTCAAATAAGGCTAATACCTCATTTTAATGCCTACTGATATTAATTATTAAGAGCAGGGTTTGATATAGAGTTACAGTTTCAGGGTTGCAAAAACTGAAACAGGACAAACTATAAACAAAAGGTTTCTACTTAAGCTTTAACTATTTGGGGGTAAAATTAGGAGTTTAGTTTAACACTTGACATCATTAATGGATAATGATAAAAGAGTGAAAGCTTTTGCTGTTTTATTGTTGGTTTGATCAATAGTCAAAACAGTAAAGACACAGTTTGCAAAATAATGGTTTGCTGATCTAAATCTATTACAAGTTAAACATTTTGCTTGTAATAACAATATTCTTAACTAGGGTAGTTATTTAACTCTTCATTTAATCACGAATTGACAAGAATTAGAAGATGAAAATGGTGCTGTGCATGTTGTCGGGCCGACTGGCAACAGGACAACAAAAGTGAAAATTGAGGTCCAGGCTGATTTGGAAATACACAAAGTGAAAGATTTATTGCTAGGGTTAAATCTAATCTTTGAGATAAGTAATACCCTAGATCGACCTCGGGTTAACTCTAATCGGCAAGAGTAACAGAAAATGGACATGCTACAGCTTTTGTCGGTTCATCCGACAGAATAGCAGAAAAAGGTTTTAGAAACTAATTCGATTTAAGAGCATATTAACAGAGATAACCTTTGCTTATGCTACTAGGGTTAAGTTAATACCTAATTAAGCTGAAAGGATAACAGGAGAAACCCTAGGGCTCGAAAACGATATGAAAGACCGAAAAGTTATAAAAAATAACTTTTCAGTAAAAACAAGATTTGAGCATTATGCACAAGTGAGTGATTCAAGTGGTTTACTGAGGTTCTTGGGAAGCTCAAGATGAAAAGAATGGAGATCAAAGCTTACCAGCCAAGTTGTAGAAGAAAGATTTGGTTTTTCGGCCGAAACAGGAGAAATTTGAAAACCACTTCACCTATTTGACCAAGAATGAAAATAATAAAGGACTTTAGCTATTTGGATCACAATACATGATCTTGATGGGGGGGAATGAAGTATACCTCACCGGAACAAGAAATCACCCAAAGTGGTGCTTCCAACCGGCTCGGATCAACAGAGAGCAATCCACTTGTTCACCTACAAATGATGCTAAACTCAGACTACAAGGTGAATTAAGCACCAATAGAGCTGAACAAGGAGTGAGAGCAAGGAAACTTCACTGGAAAGGAAAAGAAACGAAAAAGCTTCACTGCTCAACAATGGTGGATAAGCATGAAGCTAGGGTTTTTATAGTGTTTGAACCTCCTGAGAAATGGAGAGAATTCTAGAGATGATGCGGTGGCAAAATGGTGCCAGGTGGCAAAGGAACATTTGCAAATTCACTGTGGAGCGCCACCTCTCCGGCGATGGAGTCGACGACAGCGCACAGGCGAGATGGAGAAGAGAGATGCGTCACTAACGGGTGGGCTCCGCTGTCAGCCGCCGCAACCCACACCATCGCAAGCATAAAAGAACATCAGCCGTCTGATTAGGGATGGGCGGTCGCGATTGATCAGGACGTTGAGGAGTTCTAACCGGTATCTAGCCATGTGGACCGTGCGATCGCAAAGGAACGGCTGAGATTGATAGGGATGTTCAGATGGTTCGAACATCACCTCCCACGTGGGCCGTTTGATTACAATCCAACGGTCGCCCAAGGATAAGGCCTTAAGCGCACCCGCTTTGGAGCAGCACCGCTCGATTTAAATCCAACGGCCAGAGGATTACGCGCCTTTGAGTTTCAAATCCAAAAAGAAAGACACGGTTGGATCTGAAATCAACGGCAAGGATTAAAGAGATGTTGAGGTGGTCCGAACGGCCCATCAATGCAGTCCGTGCGATCAAAATCCAACGGTGGAGATCAATGTGGGGGTTCGGACGGTCCGAACAGCCCACATGATCTGGTTCGTTCATTGAGGATCCAACGGCTCGCGCGTATCTCAACTCCTGCCATCAAAAAATGGCATAGCCCGATATTTTTGCACCACACGATTTAGATCTGACGGACACAAATGCATGGCTCATCGGGATGGTCCGAATGGCCCAAAGAATCTGGTCCGTTCATTGAGATCTGGCGACCATGAGGGGAAGGCACGGTAGGATGGGAATCTAACGGTGGAAATTGCGTCGTGTGCTTGGATGACCTGCACAGTGCTGCAGATCTTGTCCGTTCGCGAAGAAATCAATGGCTGGTGCGTGCTTGAAGCTGGAGTGTGCGCCCGAACGTGACAGACCCGACTCGATGCACCGATTTGGACTCAAACTCGTTGGGCTCGAGTCGCTACAGTGTCAAAGACTGGGATTAGACTGAGAAAGTTGACCAAACTAATTCAAAACTTCAAAGGTTTGACCGGGGCTTTAAAAATAGCAAATAAATTTGTAAAAATATGAAATTTTGCCAGGATGTTACTAGGATAATATATTCCCCAAATAAATTTTGAAACCACTGTTTCTCATTTTGAAATACATAAATAATTCATTTAAACCGAATAGGTTTATTTAAAGACAATATTTTTCTCAAAGTCAAAATAATCTTTAAAAATTTAACAAAAATTATTTTTGGTCAAGATAATCCATTTAGTCTTTATTAAAAATACTTCCCGGTCTTAATACCAACATTGATTGGTATTTTCTTTTGAAGCTTCAAACAAGTTTGGGTTTTTGGCTAGAAATTGGGGAAGTTAGATTGTGACATAATGCCCAGTTTGCCAAAATGAACATTGATGCTATGAACAGCATCTTATTACTGTTTATTAAAGCTGAGGCTGTTACAAAGTTAGTAGCTTTCTAACAACTTTGCCAGATTACTAAACACACAGCCTACAGCAGCACCACTACCTGAACCAAAGTACTACTTCATATATATTTCAGCTTTCAGATTCGGTTGCTACAGGTAGCTAATTGCCCAACTTCCTACAACTCAAACTTCAACTATAAAAGTTCATTTGAGTGGCCAAAATGACAGCCAAGAGTTTTTAGCAGTAGTTGGCTGGTCTTAGATAGCTTAAAATCTAAGGCCCAGAGGATCGAATAGAATTGCAAACTACTTATCTTAGTAAAGTCTTTCAGATTTTCATCTTCTCTGTTTAGTTGGCTGCCAAAACTATCAAATACTGATAGAAAATTTTAACTACTTTACTTGACTAACAACATGAGGTTTGAGATTTGAATGCTGCAATAGTTGATACTCCCACTCACTAATCCTTTGATTTAGTATCTTAAGGACTGGCCTATTGTCAAATCAGATTCATATTTAGCACCCTTTTCTATTCATCAATTCAACCAAAGGATCTTTACAGCCTTGTGAACTACTCTCCTCACCAAAACACTTATTCAAAATTGTTTTTAGAATAAGTTGCAGTTGTTAGATAATTATCCATCTAATTAAACTAAAGAGAAACTTTAACTACTTGAATTAATCCAGTTATTAGCCATCTAACAACTCTTATATTTTCAGATTACTATTCAAGCACCTACAACAGAAAGATTTTCTGAACTTTAAAAGATATGAACTAATCTTCCTTCCAATCTTAAACATCAATTCTAATTTCTCATTTGCTTGACATAACCGACAATCCTAATGTTTGACAACAGTAAACAGTTGGCTTCGCACATGGGTTCCATTTTCTGTCACAGAGATGAAACATTTTCATAGAATGAGCTACAGGAACAGGATCAGACAGAGGCTGTGGGTGGTGCTCATCGCCGATAGTTGGAGCGGCAGTGAGGTGAGGGTGAACTCAAAAATGGGTTGAGGGAGACTCGAGGATGCTAGGGGAGTTGGGTTTGGGGCTCGGGCTGCACTACGGCGGCACGGGCAAGGCGAGCGGCGGCCGGCCATGGAGAAGAAATGGCGTGGCAGTGCTCAGGTGAAATTACGACCAAGATGGAGGGAGAATGAGCAGCCATGGAGTACTTGGAACATGTAAAGGTGGTCGGAGAGAGACACGGTGTCCGGAGTCGGTCTGGCGGTGTGGACTGGCGGCAGCGCAGGTGCTCCACCGTGGAGCTGGTCCTGGAGAGAAAGAGGGCACAAGTGAGTGCTAGGGGGAGGTAGAGGGGAACTAGAGGATGCTCACGGAGAGAAGAATCGAGCTGGGGCTCGCTGGAGAAGACGCGGCAACAGTGGCGGAGGATTTCGCCGGACCCAAAGAAGATGGCATGCGCGCGGTGGTCCGATGGCACAAACCTCGAATTGGTGGACGGTTTGGGTTCCTGGTGATGTAAGGTGCGCAGTGACGGGGTCGGCAGTGGCCAGATATCGCCGGAATGGTAGGAGAGCTTGGAGGCGGCGCGGCGGGTCTAGTGGCCAGCTCTAGAGCTCGGGTTTGTTGAGCTGAGATTGAGCCCAGGGGAGGGAATTGGTGCGGAGAAAGGTCGTCCAAGGGGCTCTAGGCTGCTGTTTAAAGGGGAAAGGGTGGAGTGCACAAAGTGGAGGCGACATGGCGAAGGGCGGCGTGGCGTGGCGCGACGCTGCGTCGCAGCATGCAACGGCCGTGTGGAGAGGGCGAGCTGTGCGCTAGGGCCGGCTGGTCAGGTGCGGTCGGGGAGCAGGGGGAACCTGTGGGCACTGGTCCAAAAACAGGGGCAAGCTGCAGGAGGCTCTGGCGACGTGGTGTCCATCTTGGCGTGCTCGGAGAGAAGACACACGTGCGTGGCACGTGTGTGGCAGCAGTGGCGGCAGGCAAAGGCGTGAAGAAGAAGGGGGGCTGACGAAGGGGCCCCGCAGATCAGTGGGAGAGGGAAAGGTGCAGCCGGTGAGCTGGTTGGGCTGAGCCAGGAGGCCCATCGCTCGGTCGATCTGAATGTTCGGACTCGACCGGATGAATATTGATTTCCTGATTTTAGTAGAAAAAGGCTGAGAGATAATTGAATTTTTGAAAGTAGATTCCTAGCTCTAAAATTGATGAAACTTTCAGGGAAGGCAGAGGACCTAGTGAATATTATGGTGTAAAATTTTTAGAGTTTTTCATGTATTATATTTTTCTCTAGAATTATTTTGAGTTCCTCTTTTTGATGTTTGACTTTCAAATCTCTTCTTTGACTGATTATTTTGAAAGAGAAAATAATCTAAAAAAAATACGAACTTTTTAGGGTGAGTCTCTAATAATATTCCAGAACCTAGGAAAAATATTTCCAGACACTGTTCACTTGAGTTGTTTGTATTTTAAATTCAATTTCAAAATTTGACATGAAAATCAACAAGGATCCAAATAATCTCCAAAAATTCCATAAAATTTCAAATAAGCAGACCAGAGCATGTAAAACTCAACTAAAATATTCCCAGCTATGGGTCCTACTAAAATTTGAACAGAGAACTTTAGTTTGTAATTCTGAGATAAAGAAAGTATAGCTTCGAGTTTGAAAATAAGAATGCTTTTGAAATTACATCAGGCATTATAGGGGCCTTAGAGATTTTACTGTGCTTAAGTTGAATTCCAAAATAGCATTCCCACAACTGGAACCTTTTTAGTTTTGCCTCAATTTCAAATTAGGCTTTTGAATTGGAGAAGGAGTATTGGATTACTAGGTTTCAAATCTAGTCTTCAAAATCAAAAGATTTTCTACATAGGGTTTTATACCCTACTCTAAATTAAGTTTTCAAATTCTTGACAAACTTTTGTTTTGTTTTAGAAATTTCATTTCTAGGTTTTGGAAAACCAGGTTGTAACCTATTTGCTTTGCAACAAAAAGTTTTAAAAAAGGTCCAAAATTTCACAAATGTACAGGAGATGCTTAGCTAATCCAACTTAGGGATTTTGGGCTGTTACATGACCAAATACGAACTGGTTGTATAGAGATAAGACCTGGTTGTAAGTGATGAGGACCTGGTCGGTTGCTGGAGGAGACGATCGACTCGCGAGGACGCTGGACGATCGACTACGACCACTGCATCGACTTGCTCGACGCTGGACGATCGACTACGACGACTACATCGACGCACTCTACATTGGACCATGCTGCTCCAACCCTTCTTCTGCTGCTCAGCGCGTCTGGTGGTAATGATCTGTGATCATCTACTTGCTTGGCTCCTTGGTTTGCGTAGTAGAAATTTTGATTTGTAGCTATCGTAGCCTACCCGTGGCCCAACACATTGTGGCGTGGTAGTACGTTTTTGCCACGCCTTGAATAGTGGCGTGACAAGGCAGTCCTATCACGCCAGGGTATAAATGGCGTGATAATACTTAGGTTTAGGTTTAGGGTTTAGGTTTATCGTAATAGGTTTTGGTGTTGGTTAAGGTTTAGGGTTTTAGGTTTTAGGGTTTAGTTTTAGGATTTAGAGTTTTAGGTTTACGTTAGGGTTTAGGCAATTAGGCTTTAGGTTTAGGTCTAAGTTTAGGTTTAGGTTTAGGGTTTATGGTTTAGGTTTAGGGTTTTGGGTTTTAGGTTTTTAGGTTTTGGGTTTTGGGTTAGGGTTAGGGTTAGGGTTTAGGGTTAGGGTAAGGGTTTGGGTTTAGGGTTTAGGTTTATGGTTCACGGTTTAGGGTTTAGGGTTCAGGCTTAGGGTTTAGGTTTTTCAAATCGTCTGGACAACCCTGACCGCCTCGACAGGTTTTCAGATCGACATGACAACACTATACCACCTCAGGTTTCTAGATGGAAAAGACATGACTTTGCAGAGAAAGACATGACAACACTATACTTTATTTTAGGTTTTAGGGTTGATGTCAAACCCGGGAACGAAGGATCCCGAATCCTCTGTGTTCATACACTAGTCTAGGATTTCTAGTGTACACAGTCTTACAAAAATGATATCACAAACATATCACGCATTCTGTTAATAATAAATCAAAGTTTAATACAAATTGGGCCTGAGGCCAAATAAACAAATAACACAACAGAAGCAAAAGTAGTAGTAGGCCACACGATTTGCCACAGGCAATCGTCTAGGGGCGTAGCCTAAGCGTCGGTGTCCTCACCGTCCTGATTGAAGTCTTTTTCTGAATAAAGATATTCAGCAAGAGTGAGTACAACTTCCGTGCTCGCAAGTTATACCCAATATTGAATTATGATGCATGTTGATGAGGACATCCCAACCTTCAATGACCACGCTGAAGATGATCATCTCCGCGACCAAGATATTCTCAAGGACCAACAAAATCGAGGATCAATCACGAGAAGACGTGCTAAACAAATACTTGATCAGGTGAACGCTAACTTAGAACTTATTCTAGATCTCAATAACTTAGTAGTGCTTCCAATGACCTCTTCCTTGATTGAACTCAGGTGCATTGGAGAGGAAGTACGGAGGTCCAGAAAACCAACGAGTTTTGCAATCATTATCTGCATGAATTATAATGTTTCCAGCCAGCATACACCAGACCATTTGATAGCTTGTCAAGTTTATTTTCCTATGCTTGAAAATGTGCATTATTTGGAGTTGTGTAATGAAAGTTATGGTCATTTTAGTAACAGCTGCACATGCTGATAAATGCTGCGCGAAAATTGAAGACTTCTTGAGTACTTGCGCACCAACCTTGCACGTTTCTGTAACACCCTGGCTATTCGGAAGCCAAGATGTCACCTAAATAATCTAACATACAACCATAATGCGGAAGAATTTGAATAATATATCATCTAATGACATAAAGAGAACAACATTTAATAGAATCATGGCATGAATATAGTTTGAATTCAAGCAAGTATATAAAAAGGGTGATCAAAGATCACAAGCAGTACTTAATCAACCATAACATAAAGAGGGTTATCAACCACATCTAACTTTATTTATTACAGTTCATCAATTAACGAATGAAGGATAGAACCAAGTCCTATTATTGAAATGAAATATGGTGAAGTGAACGAATTGTGTGTGTCTACTCCCTCCCAATAGAGCCATCATCAACGATCACCTAAAATAAACAAACAAAGCAAGAATGAGTCCGAGACTCAGCAAGTCTGATGAATAAGTGGACATACTGACAAATATGAACATAGCAATAGAATGAATATACGAATGAATGGATTGAATGAATTGAATGGACTACACACATGCTTATATCGGTATAGCTAGTGACACACCCGTTGGTGTTCACCTAAGCCCGCATTTAACAAAATGTAGGGATCCAAATTCCGTATGAAGAACGTTTCATACGGGTGTCCAAATCTGCCCACATTGGAGTGGTAAGTCTTACGTGCCCATACTAGAATTGATGGGACTTATAATCCACTCCCGTGGAAGGAACATGAAAATGGATGCATGTAATGAAATATGAACTATGAAAGACATCATGTCTACACTTGGAATTAACACATAAGAAAGGAACATAAACTTTGAACATTCTCATGGATCACAGAAAAGCACAATACGAACATCAAGCATCCAGCATTCACTAATCATAAGAACATCAAAGTACTTGCCTTTCGCGTTGCGACGCGTGAGTAGGCAATGACGGTGCCCCTAAACCCGAAGCCTCTCCACCTACACAAGTAAGTACTCAAAATAAGAACAACATGGTACAGGACACTACCAGTAACGTTCTACAACACCCTCCTGAACACCCAAGAAATAGCCATTTACCTTATTCTGAAAACAGGCAACACAACCACAGAAACGATTCTGGACAGTAGCACGGAATAAACCATAACTGTTGATCTGGGACTCGGAACAAGGTGAGCCCAATTCTTAAAGAAACTAAACGAACATATCTACAACATTCTAGTTGGCGAGATAACCCAATTTGGCCAAAATAAAATGGTAGTAGGCAGATGAACTTGAATAGCGGTTTCATCCGCAGCGAAATGGACAGCAGTAAAGAACAGATCACAACTTTTGATCTACAACTCTGATTAGGGCGTTCTTTATCATTCTAGAAATTTTATGAAAAATGCTAAAATAACCTAGTTGGGTGGAAACCATGAATTTGCCTTTAAGATAAACACATCTTAAAAGATAAATTAATAGATCAATCACGTCAAAATTCTGGACAACAGGAATGAAACTATCATAACTTTGATCTGTATGTCGGAATTAGGTGTTCTTGGTGGCCACGGAAAGATAAAAACATTATATAGATATCTCTCACAAATGGAAATCCCCAATTCAGCCTATAAGAACCCGAAATCGACCCCGCAAGGTACTGGACAGAATTGAACATCTACCGGCAGCAAAACGATCCAACCCAATTAATCGAATTTGCCTCTAATCATCAACAAACAGCGGGGAAAGTACTTACTTACCCTTTAAGACCCACGGGAAGACAATGATCAAGCCTCGAAGAAGATGATCCCCCTTCTCCTCAACCTCTCCTTCCCTCCTTTGGCCGACTCCAATGCTGTCCACCTCCTCTTTTCCTCGCGAAGGCCGGTAGTAGGGAACTCCGTGGGCGAGACGGGGAGGCACCACAGCAGGGGCAGCCACCAGGGAGGAAGGGGCGGCACCAATGGAGGGGGAGATGGGGCGGCACCAAGGAGGGGGAGGTGCTTGTGGCGGTCAAGGGGTGGGAAAGGGGAAAGGGCGCCCCCTAGATTAGGGTTAAGGAGGAGTGGGGCGCATGGGCTTTAGGCCCAAGTAGGCGCCTCCCCTCTTGGTTTACATGGCCAGCCAAAAGGCTAGGGCAGCCTAGGCCAGAGGCCCAGCTCCTTAAATTCCCCCAAACTCTGAATTTTGAACGTAAATTTCGAATCTAGAATTTGCTTGAGTTTGAAATTGAATAAATTTCGTTTTCCCGAATGATATTTTCTCGAATAAATGTTTGAGGTATTATAGTTTCACTGTGCATATCCTATATGGATGGAAACATAATCAAGTCTATTTTCACCTCCAACAAACGGTTTGTCATTTGGACTTCCGAGGAGAGAGTTATTGCTATTTTACTAAAGACTGCGCAGAAGTTGAGCAGACACGCGAGAATTCGAGAAGACTCCTTGAATGCTTCAACCAGTTGGCCTTCCACCTTCCAAACGTGGTGACTTATGTTCATACCCAGCTAGGAGGGTTGTCTCTAGTATATATACCCCTCTACTCCCATCCATGGAGGTACCTTTGATATTTCAACAAACCAATATTTGAAATTGCAGCAAGACTATTGAGTGCCTTGTTCATTTTGTTCTTGTGAGTTCTCTTGGATTCACAAGGAGATTCCTCTGGGAATCCCTAATTCGTGCTCTCTGCTTTCGGGCATTTTGTGTGGATTAGTTCTGGATTGTGGTTCTGTGATTGTTCGGATAGCGGGTCGGAGTCCAGAAGGCTTCGGATCGTCTCTCCCCAACACTTGGTCGCATCCAACCTTGGTAGGTTAAAGCTAGTTACCCTCTTCCGCTGCTCACAACTAGTTATCCCCGCTGTCCACAGCAAGATTCACTTTGTTCTTCAACCTACACCGTGAAGATCAGGCCACCCCTAGCGTGTACGCATCATATGGTATCAGAGCTTTCGTTGACACGGTAGGTTTCGCCGTCCACATATTAACCCTGTGTTCCATTATGTGTTCTTGTTGTTTTGTTCCCTTCCTAGAGTACACAAATCACCCACACAAAAAAAAAATTACCAAGCCTTTGCTTAGTACTGTTAATCTTGTGCCGTTTGTGGTCATCTTGTTTCTAGTCACCATCGATATCTTGCACCGTGTTTATTTTTAGTTGTTAAGCTTGCTGTTTAGTGTCAAAAAAAAAGAAGAAAAGAAAAATAAAAATAAAAAACAAAGAAAATAGAAGAAGAAAATGAAGGGTTGTGTTACGGTTCTCAAATTGCAAGTTTTAGATTCATGCTCTGAATTTTTCGGTGTTTTGGACCGGTGACATTCACGTATCTATTGCATGGTTTACAACACTTGATTCCAGTACTACAACCCTCCTAGTTTAGCCCACCAAGCCCCACTAAAACCCGAAGCCGGATGTTTTGATTCGTGTCCTTTCAATCGCTTGACCACATCCAAGGTACTGCCACTCTTGCACTCTTGCTGTCCATTGAGAACACATAAGAACATTGGTGAGTAAGAGGTGAGGTTGTGTGTTTCCACAAATATTACCTATTCCACTTTCGCTTCGCTAACATGGCAGGTTCCAATGAAAGTGTACATGGGGAAAATCATGAAGGAGATGAACAACCAGTCACACGAGCCAAGATGCAACAATTACATGATCTGGTTCAGGCCATGGGATAGATGCTCAATGAACGCCTTTTCGCCGCTGGGGGTGGGGGTCTACGTCAACCTAACCCTACTGTTGATCAAGGTAAAGCCGCTGATGAGAACTCAGTGGGAGCTGCTGCTAATGATGGCTTCCACGACCAGCAAGATCTTGGTCGGGGTGATGGACGAGGGGGTGGTGCCCATCGTGGCCGAGGTGCAGCTGCACATATTCTGCAGCATGGGGGAGGTGCTCACGGTCGTGGTTTTGGCCACCGTGTGCGCTTCAACGACCAATATCTGCATGACGGTCGCAGGTATGAGGAAGAATATGATGACAACGATAAAGCTTTTGTAGATCATGATGGCTACGGACAGCATCCACCCCCACATCGTGGTGCTGCCCATGGTGAGGGAGGACAGCCTCGAGGTTGCTGTGAAAGGGATGATCCGAATAATATTGCTCAGATCAAATTGAGCGTCCCTAAATTCAAGGGAATAGAAGACCCTGATGCTTATCTTGATTGGGAAGAGCAATGTGATCAGATTTTTCGGATCCATAATCTCTTCGATCAAAGGCAGGTAAATCTTGCCTCAGTTGAATTCTTAGGTTATGCTTTCACTTGGTGGAATCAAATGCAACAAAATCAGCTACAATCGGGGCGTGCTCATATCAATACTTGGGCTGAAATGAAGCAAGTGATGAGAAGACGCTTTGTGCCTTCAAGCTACCAGCGTGACCTTCGCAATAGGTTGCAGGCGTTAAGACAAGGGTCTAAAACGGTGAATGAGTACTATAAAGAAATGGAATTACTCTTGATCCGTGCTGGAATTAGAGAGGATGCTGAATCCAAGATGGCAAGATTTTTGCATGGTCTAAATGATGAAATTTTAGGTTTTGTTGAGATGTTTATTTATAACAATCTGCAAGATCTTGTTTCCCAGGCTATGCGCACGGAGAGAAAGATCCGACAAGAAGGACGTGGTCAGTCATTTGGGAACCATTCCTTTTCAGCTCCACGGCGTCGCCAACAGCCGAGTACATTCTCTACTGGTCGTCGTTCTCAAGGTGCCCCTGCTGAGACGTCTCCATCTACTCCTGCTACCAAGCCTACACCATCATCGGCTTCTTTACCTGTAGGACACCAAGATAATCGACGCTCTACTGGAAAAATAGGAGCATCATCTGCCACATCGGCAGCAGCATCCACATCTCGCATCCGCGAAATTAAGTGCCATAACTGCCAGGGGCGTGGGCACACTGCCTCTAAGTGCCCTATCCGAAGAAACATGCTTGTTAATGAACAAGGAGAATGGGAATCTGAGAGTGAGCTAGAAGAGGATGGGCTACTTGAAGAAGCATCGGATGATGATGGTATTCCAGCTGATGAAGGAGACAATAATTGTTTTATCTCTCAACGTGAGCTTAGTGTTAATATTGTGAAAGGAGAAAATGTTCAGCAACATAATCTATTTCACACTTGAGGCACCATCAAGAGTAAGGTATGCATTATTATTATTGATAATGGTAGTTGCAATAACATTGCAAGTCTAGAATTGGTAGAACAATTGGGACTAAAACTATACCATCATCTGGCCCCATATAAGATGCAATGGCTCAATGATTGTGGAGCACTATGAATGAACAACATTGTGACCGTCCAATTCTCAACTGGAAAATACCAAGATCAGGTGGAGTGTGATGTGGTTCCAATGCAAGCATGCCAATTACTTTTGGGATGACCTTGGTTATATGATCGTGATGTTCAGATTAGTTGCCGAGCCAATACCCTTGTTTTTATGTATAAAGGGGAGCGTATTACTTTGCTTCCTTTAACACTAGAGGAGATAATGACAAATGAACTGAAAAAGAAACAGTAAGAGAGTGAGAAACACTTGAGTGAGAACCACAAACATAGTGAGCGAGTGAAACCAAAGCCAAATAAAACTCCACAACCGCAAAATACCAAGACATAGAGAAAAGAGGGATTAGTGATGATGGCTAGGAAAGGGGATATAAAAGAATTGAGAGAATCCAATGCCATGTTCTTTGTACTCTTGTACAAGGAAAGCCTTTTATCAACTAACGACTTACCCTCTACTTTACCGAGTGTTGTGTTGAATCTCTTACAGGGTTACGATGAAGTGTATCCTGACGAAGTACCACCAAGGCTGCCACCAAAAAGAGGCATTGAACATCAAATTGACCTTGTTCCTGGCGCACCACTTCCTAACCGACCAGCATACCACACAAATCCGGAGGAGACCAAAGAAATTCAACGCCATGTTCAAGACCTACTCGATAAAGGGTATGTAAAGGACAGTCTCTCACCCTGTGCTGTACCGGTTCTTTTAGTCCCAAAGAAAGATGGATCATGGAGAATGTGTGTAGATTACCGAGCCATTAATAACATAACAGTGAGGTATATGCATGCAATACCTAGACTTGATGACATGCTTGATGAGCTTAGTGGCTCAAACATCTTTTCTAAGATTGATTTATGGCGGCTACCACCAAATTCAATGAGAGAGGGTGATGAGTGGAAAAGCGCATTCAAAACAAAATTTGTGTTGTATGAATGGTTGGTCATGCCGTTTGGATTGACAAATGCACCAAGTACTTTCATGAGATTGATGAATCATGTGCTTAGAGCTTTTATTGGCAAATTTGTTGTTTACTTTGATGATATCTTAATTTACAGCAAGTCTCTTGAAGAACATATTGAACATCTAGAATGTGTGCTATGTGTCTTGAGAAAGGAAAAGTTGTACGCTAACCTTGCCAAGTGCACCTTTTGCACTGACAAGGTAATTTTTCTTGGCTTTGTTGTTTCAGGTCAAGGAGTAGAGGTGGATGAGGAGAAAATAAAGGCTATTCGTGAGTGGTTACCTCCACAAAATGTGAGCCAAGTGAGGAGCTTCCTTGGCCTTGCTGGTTTTTATTGTCGGTTTGTGAAGGATTTCAGCACCATTGCTGCCCCAATCAATGAATTGACAAAGAAATCCGTACCTTTTCAATGGGGTGAGACACAAGAGAAAGCATTTGAAGAGCTGAAGGTTAAGTTGACATCAGCACCACTCCTTGCACTCCCGGATTTTAGTAAGACTTTTGAAATTGAATGTGATGCAAGTGGTATAGGGATTGGAGGAGTACTCATGTAGGAAGGTAGGCCAATTGCTTATTTTAGTGAAAAGTTAAGTGGTCCAACTCTCAATTACTTTGTTTATGATAAAAAATTGTATGCCCTCATGAGAGCTTTGGAAACTTGGCAACACTACTTGTGGCCTAAGGAATTTGTGATACACTCAGACCATGAATCTTTGAAACATCTTAAGGGTCAACTAAAACTGAATCGACGACATGCAAAATGGAGTGAATTCATTGAATCTTTTCCTTACATTGTCAAGTACAAGAAAGGGAAGGATAACATTGTAGCTGATGCCTTGTCTAGACGTCATGCTTTACTTTCTCAACTTGATGCTAAAGTTCTTGGGTTAGAAAGTATCAAAGAATTGTATGTTCATGACTCATATTTTCCTGAACCATTTTTCAAATGTGGTAATGGAAAGGGCTAGGACAAGTTTCATTTGCATGATGGCTTTTTATTTCGCACTAATAAGCTTTGCATTCCAGATAGCTCTGTTCGCCTATTGCTTTTGCAGGAAGCTCATTCTGGAGGACTTATGGGCCATTTTGGTGCCAAGAAAACTGAGAGTGTGTTGGCTGACCATTTCTTTTGGCCAAAGTTGAGGCGCGACGTTGAGAGATATATATTGCGATGTGACACATGCCATAAAGCTAAGTCCCATTTGAACCCTCATGGCTTGTACATTCCTTTACCTATTCCAAATGTTCCATGGGAGGATATTTCAATGGATTTTGTTCTTGGTTTACCTCGGACAAAGAGGGGAAGGGACTCAATTTTTGTTGTGGTTGATAGGTATAGCAAGATGGCTCATTTTATTCCCTGTCATAAGAGTGATGATGCTTCACATATTGCTGAATTGTTTTTCAGGGAGATTGTGCGATTACATGGCGTGCCACACACCATTGTATCAGATCGAGACACCAAGTTTTTTAGCTATTTTTGGAAGACCTTGTGGGGAAAGCTTGGGACCAAGCTATTGTTCTCTATAACATGCCATCCTCAAACTGATGGACAAACTGAAGTCGTGAACCGAACATTGTCCATGTTGCTTCGAGCTATTTTGAAGAAAAATTTGAAGATGTGGGAAGAGTATCTACCTCATGTGGAATTTGCATACAACAGGGCGGTACATTCGACCACTAAAGTTTGTCCATTTGAACTTGTATATGGTTTCAAACCCACTGCTCCCATAGATCTTTTTCCTTTACCGTTGCAGGAGCGTGTCAATTTAGATGCAAATGAACGTGTTGAACATGTCAAGAAGATTCACCAAAAGGCGAGAGAGAATATTGCGAAGATAACCTAGCTGTAAGAGTGGTGTGCAAACAAGGGAAGAAAGAAGATGTTGTTTGAACCAGGAGACTTGGTATGGGTACATCTCAGAAAAGATCGTTTCCCTAACCAGCGCAAGTGCAAGCTACAACCACGAGAAGATGGCCCTTTCAAAGTGGTTCAAAAGATCAATGACAATGCCTACAAGATTGATCTTCCCAGTAAGTATGGCGTTAGTGAGACCTTCAATGTATCCGACCTGTCTCCATACTTTGGACCAAACGAGTCGAGGATGACTCCTTTTCAAGGAGGGGAGGATGATGAGGACATCCCAACCTTCAATGACCACGCTGAAGATGATCATCTCCGCGACCAAGATATTCTCAAGGACCAACAAAATCAAGGACCAATCACGAGAAGACGTGCTAAATTGCTAACTTAGAACTTATTCCAGATCTCAATAACTTAGTAGTGCTTCCAATGTCCTCTTCTTTGATTGAACTCAGGTGCATTGGAGAGGAACAAGGAGGTCCAGAAAACCAATGAGTTTTGCAATCATTATCCGCATGAATTATAATGTTTCCAGCCAGCATAAACCAAACCATTGGATAGCTTGTCAAGTCTATTTTCCTATGCTTCAAACCATGCATTATTTGGAGTTGTGTAATGAAAGTTATGGTCATTTTAGTAACACCTGAACATGCTGATAAATGCTGCACAAAAACTGAAGACTTCTTGAGTGCTTGCGCACCAACTTGGCACGTTTCACTGTGCATATCCTATATGGATGGGAATATAATCAATTCTATTTTCATCTCCAACAAACGGTTCGTCATTTGGACTTCCGAGGAGAGAGTTATTGCTATTTTACTAAAGACTGCGCAAAAGTTGAGCAAACGCGCGAGAATTCGAGAAGACTTCTTGAATGCTTCAACCAGTTGGCCTTCCACCTTCCAAACGTGGTGATTTATGTTCATACCCAGCTAGGAGGGTTGTTCCTAGTATATATATCCCTCTACTCCCATCCATGGAGGTACCTTTGATATTTCAACAAACCAATATATGAAATTGCAGCAAGACTGTTGAGTGCCTTGTTCCTTTTGTTCTTGTGAGCTCTCTTGGATTCGTAAGGAGATTCCTCTGGGATCCACTAATTCGTGCTCTCCGCTTCCGGGCATTTTGTGTGGATTAGTTCCGGATTGTGGTTCTATGATTGTTCGGATAGCGGGTCGGAGTCCAAAAGGCAAAGATCGTCTCTCCCCAACACTTGGTTGCATCCAACCATGGCAGGTTAAAGCTAGTTACCCTTTTCCGCTGCTCACAACTAGTTATCCTCGCTGTCCACAGTAAGATTCACTTTGTTCTTCAACCTACGCAGTGAAGATCGGGCCACCCCTAGCGTGTACGCATCACATGCATAAAGTAAACAAAAGATATTGGCAGGGTTCAATTTGCATAAAACAACATTTTCGGTTTAAATATTCTTATTAATTTCCAAGGCCATTTTTATACTATATCTAAAATCAGATTTTAAAATGACAGTTGTATAATGGATAACCTCCAATAATGAATGGTGAAGGATACCATCCTATGACATCGCTAACCGCCCAATTTTACCGCAAGGATTAGCCATCCTAAAATCATTTTAAAAAACAAAAACAAAGTCTAAATTAAAGTGGCTTTGCTAGCATGTCCATGACCGTGGATGCGGCTATTTGAATAGTTTTCCACTCTACAGAGTTTCTACAGCTTTACACACACGAGATAATTTTGCTTTTAATGTCAGCCAATACACGCTTCCAAAGGCATGCGACTAAGCAATTATCATGAGGCCGTAACAATGTTCTACCTTAAAGTATTTATGCCCGCTAAGGTTTCGCTCCCATTGGACAGACCATCCTCCGGAAGCCCCCTCTTGCGTCAGGTGGGACTACTTTCTGACTGACACCCACACAACAACATGGCACAAATAACAATGAGGTATCACAAATTATTAAGCCAAGTCCTGTCCAGACAAGACATGTGGTGGTACGATAAGGCATAGCAAGATGCGGCTCAAAGACTGGTCCTTAACTTACTTGGGCGTCTACCAAATTAAACCCTAGGCCTGAATCCTAACCATATTAAGCCCGTGCATAAACCTATACCCACCATTCAACCATTTCGCCTAAGACCAAACCCATTTTGATTTTATTTTAAATAAAACCATCTTTATAAATTTTCTATGGTAAAACAATACCATAGACTCAACTTTAAACCAAGATTTGAAATGATTTGGCTAAATCCTCCCAAAATCACAATTATGATCTAAGCATTGGCTAAGCATATGATTATTCTCGATATTATTTTATCTAATGGTGACAAGGAAATGATAGTCAATATTCAAATTGGCTATACAATAGGAATTGGAATAACGAAGTATTTAAATAGGGAATTTAAATAATTGAATAAAAGTATGCATGCAATAATAATTTAAAAACAGAATTTAAATAACTTTCAAATACTGGGATCAATGGTCAATGGTATAACTTGCCTTCATTGAAGTCCTGGTATTCCAAGTCCTCTGAAGGATCGAACTCTCCAGAGTCGTCGAAGTCTATACGCGAAAATACGACAAATTAAATTCAAATTCAAATAAATTCAAAACTACAAATCAAATTAACTCCAAATCAAATAATTTTAGTTTATTTAGCTAAATATTGATTTTATACAAATTTAGAAATTTGAAACACCCAAATCGGAGTTTGGATGCAAAAGATATGGGTTTTGGAAGTTTGAACCCTAAATCTGGATTTAAATGATTTTCCCAAATGATTTTTCTAAAGGAAACTCCAATTACTGTGCAAGGATGACGTCAGCCCTTAGGATTTGAGGATTAAAAGAAATGAATTGAAACCCTGACATGCGGGCCCCACTTGATAGTGTCTCGACTCATGGTGAACCAAGTTCACCTGGGACACGTCATTGCCACATGGGCAGAAGTGGTGAGATGGCAGTGACATGGTGCGCATGTGGCAGCCCCACGTCGACAAAAACCCGGTGAGGCTCTCAGCCCTAGGGTCGCCGCCGTTGGGCTGCACGGTGGCGGCCGGCGAGGTGCACAACAGAGAAAGGAAGGTACGGGGATTGTGATGCGCTCACCCAAGTGACAAGAGGAGGACAGAGGCGAACGGCGGCGAGGTGAAAGTGGTGGCGCGGTGTGCGTCAACGGTGCAGTAGGTGCTCCGAGGGTCCTCCGGTGAAGCAAGTGGGTGCACCGGCTTCGCGATGACGCGACGATGATGACGGTGTGGACAACAGGGGTGGAGCGACTCTAGTGGTGGTGCAATCGGAGATCTAAGCTTACTTGGCCAATGGCAAAGAAGCTCCAAATTGGGACGCTAGAGACGAGGAGGGTGGCAATGGGTGGCGGTGTTGGGTTGTGGGGAAGAATGCGCACCTAGGGCGTCCTTTTATAGGAGCCGAGGGGCACCGAGGCGGTGAGGAGATCGTGGAGGTTATGGCGGCAGTTGCGGGATCGTGGGCGAACCAACGCAGAGAAGAGGGAAAGAGGGTGGGGGTCATGGTGGAGGCGGCGCGGGTCGTGCGCACGCACGCGTGAAAGTCGGGGACAGTTGAGAGATGGCTGTTGTGGAGCTTCAAGCTCGCAACAATGGCGGCAGCGCTTGTCCGCGCAGAGACGAAGGCGAGGAGGAAGAAAGTAGGCAGGCCCACATGGCGGTGAGAGAAAAAAAGAAAAAAGACACGGGCGAGCCTTGGCCGTTGGATCTAGATCAAACGGTCCACAAAGAATGGGCCGTTCGGACCGTCCGGAGGTTACAACGAATGTTGGCCGTCCATTTTAGATCGGACGGCTCACGTGTGTTGGGCCGTTCAGACCATCCGGAGGTCACACGAGATCGGACCGTTGGTTCTTGATCCAACGGTTGACGTTGGTTGGAGTGTTTTAACACACGGGTGTGCGGGTGAATGGGTGGCTAGCAGGTGGGACTGGGGTGGTGAGAGAGAGATGTGGTGCAGGCTAACTTGGGCTGAAATGAAATGAGAATTGGGCCAAACAGTAAAGGTTTCGCCCCAAAGGTCGTTTTAGGATTTTAAATTGTTTTGTTAATTTAAATAATTCGATTAATTCAAAAAGACTTTAGAAAATAGCAAATAAATTCCAAAAATTCTAGAAAAATTCACAGAAATCCCTAGAGTTAATTTGGACTTAAATAAAATACTTCCAACTTAAAATTAGTAATAGTTTTTGCACATAAATTTATTTTGGCTTTAAATTAATTAAGGAAAAGGTTTTAAAATTTCAAAAAAACCACAAAAGTAAATAAGTTTTAATTTTCAACTAAATTTGAAATTTTGGGCTGTTACAAACCTTACCCCCTTAAATGAAATCTCGACCCCGAGATTCAGACTTGGCCAGCAAAGAGGTGGGGATATTCGGCTTTCAAATTTTTTTCTCGCTCCCAGGTGGCTTCTTCTTCCGAATGATTGCTCCACTGGACCTTACATGAACGGATGACTTTGCTTCTAGTGATTCGTTCTGCCACATCGAGGATCTTGATTGGCTGCTCCACATAGGTGAGGTCTTCCTGAAGATCGATGTTTTCAATCGGGGTTTCTTCTGTTGGCACTCTGAGACACTTCTTTAGTTGAGAGACGTGGAAGATGTCATGGACTGCTGACGAGGATGCTGGCAGCTCAAGTAGATATGCAACTTCACCTCTTTTTGCCAAAATCTTGTAAGGTCCCACAAATCTGGGTGCGAGTTTTCCTTTTGTCCGGAATCTTCTTACTCCTCTGAGTGGAGTAACTCTAAGATAGACAAAATCTCCTTCTTCAAAGGTCAACTCTCTCCGATGATTATCAGCATAACTCTTTTGCCGAGATTGAGCCACTTTCAGGCATTTTTTTATTGATTTAACCTTGCTTTCAACTTCTTTGATCAACTCCGGTCCAAATAATTGATGCTCTCCTACTTGATCCCAAAGGAGCGGAGTTCTGCATTTTCTACCATACAAAGCTTCGAATGGAGACATCTAGAAACTGGCTTGGTAGCTATTGTTGTACGAGAATTCTGCATAGGGCAAATTTTTGTCTGAACATTTTCCATAATCTATGGCACAGGCTCGAAGAATGTCTTCAAGAATTTGGTTGACGCGTTCCGTCTAGCCATCTGTCTGGGGATGATAGGCTGTATTGAAGTTGAGTCTGGTTCCCAAAGCTTCATGCAGACTCTGCCAGAATCTTGATGTGAACTGTGAACCACTGTCGGACACGATCTTCTTGGGTACTCCGTGTAGACAGATGATCTTGGCCATATACAATTCTACTAACTTGCTGCATCTGTAGGTGGTCTTGACTGGAGTAAAGTGTGCCACTTTGGTTAACCGGTCAATTATCACCCAGATGGAATCACATCCTGATTGGGTCCTAGGAAGTCCGGTGATGAAATCCATACCAACTTCTTCCCACTTTCATTCGGGAATTGGTAATGGTTGCAACAAACCAGCGGGCTGTTGATGTTCTGCCTTGACTCGCTGATATACATCACAACGTGTAACAAACTCAGTAATTTCCCGCTTCATACTGACCCACCAATATTTTTCCTTCAGATCCTGGTACATCTTGGTAATTCCGGGATGGATGGAGTAAGGCTATTCATGAGCTTCTTTCAGAATCGACTGCTTTAATTCCTGCTGATCAGGTACACAGATGCGGTTTCCAAACCACACTGTTCCTTGCTCATCTTCAGAAAATCCTGGGGCTTTGCCTCTTCTCATATTCTTCTTGATTTCTTTGATGTCTTCATCTTCTAGCTGCTTTTCTCTGATCTGACTCTAAAGAGTTGGTTGAACTTCCAAAGCATTCACACAACCTTGGTTGACAATCTCTAAGTTCAGGTGCTTCAATTCTTCATATTACTCTGGTTGATTCTTCTGAACCAGGATGGTGTTGTAATACACCTTTCTGCTCAGGGCATCCGCAACCACATTTGCTTTGCCCGTATGATAGTGGATTCCAAGGTCATAATCCTTTATCAACTCCGACCATCTTCTCTATCGGAGATTAAGTTCTGACTGCATGAAGATGTACTTCAGACTCTTATGATCCGTGAAAATCTCATAGCGGTTACCAATGAGATAATACCGCCAGATCTTCAAAGCATGCACAATTACTGCTAACTCAAGATCATGAGTCGGATAATTCCCTTCATGTGGCCTTAATTGTTGGGATGCATAAGCCACCACTTTGCCTTTTTGCATCAGCACACATCCAAGTCCTTGATGAGATGCATTGTAGAAAATCTCAAAGTCCTTATGGATATCTGGTAGGACTAACACTAGTGCAGAAACTAGTCTCTTCTTCGGCTCTTGAAAACTTTTCTCACAAGCATCTGTCCATTCAAATTTCTTCTCCTTCTTTAGAAGAAGAGTCATGGGTCTTGCGGTCTTGGAGAAACCTTCAATGAATTTGCAGTAGTAACCAGCTAGACCGAGGAAACTCCTCACTTCAGTGACAGATCTTGGTTGTTTCCAATCCATTACTACCTCAACCTTGGTTGGATCTACTACAACTCCTCCTGCTGACATGATATGTCCAAGGAATGTCACTTGACTTAGCCAAAATTCGCTCTTGCTGAATTTGGCATAAAGCTGATGCTCTCTCTGAGCTTTCCCAAGATTATTCTGAGGTGCTTCACATACTCTTCTTCATCATTTGAATAGATGAGAATGTCATCGATGAAAACAACCACAAACTTATCCAAGAATTCCATGAACACTTTGTTCTCATATTCATGAAGTAAGCAGGGGCGTTCGTCAAACCGAAAGACATTACTATAAACTCATACAATCCATATCTGGTGGTGAATGCAGTCTTCGGGATATCTTCTGGTCTGATCTTCAGTTGGTGATAGCCGGATCTCAGACCAATCTTCGAGAAGACGCATGCTCCTTTTAGCCGATCAAACATGTCATCAATCCCGGGTAACGGGTACTTATTCTTGATTGTCACCTCATTGAGCGATCTGTAATCCGCACATATTCTCATACTATTGTCCTTTTTCTTGACAAGTAGTACCGGTGCTCCCCAAGGCGATGTACTTGCTTGGATATATCCTTTGCTCTACAATTCTTCAATCTGCTTCTTCAGCTTTGCTAACTCATTGGCCGGCATTCTGTAGGGTCGCTTCGAGATTGGAGCGGTCCTAGGACTAAGTCAATTGAGAACATTATATCCCTGTCCGGTGGCATGCCGAGTAAATCATCGGGAAAGACATCTGGGTACTCTTGCACCACAGGTATATCTTCTAGTTTTACTTCCTTTAGGCTAGTCAGGATGAAACTTCCCCCGGTACAAGTCTTTGGCTTGAATTCAACTGAAATTCCTTACTCATTGGTGAGAGTGATTAACCTATTGGCACAGTCTATCTGTCCTTGATTCTTGGCTAGCCAGTCCATTCCAAGAATTACATCCAGACCTTGAGAATGCAAGACTATCAAGTCTGCCAGGAAAGATACTCCAGATATTTCAAGGGTAAGGTTTGGGCATAGAGAACTGGTCCTCATTTCCGAGCCCGGGGAATGGATTATCATAGGGTTAACTAAGGGAGAGATAGGTAACCTATATTTGCCCACAAACTTATTTGAAACAAAGGAATGTGAAGCTCCGGAATCAAACAAGACTAATGTTGGTATCAAATTAACAAGAAACATACCAAGAATGACATCCGATGCTGCCTGGGCTTCCTCTGCGGTGACGTGATTCACACGTCCCTTCGTGAACTGGACCGTTGGCTTTGGGGTGCCACCGGTGGCTAGAACTCCTGATGCTGGCCTGGCTGGTGCTGCAGCTTGCTACTTCTTCGGGCATTTATTGGCATAATGCCCCATTTCGTTGCAGTGGAAATAGGTCACTCCTGCTACTGAGGAAGTCGGGTTCTTTTGCTGAAACTAGCCTCCGGATGAATTGTTGCGGAAGCTGATGGTGTTGGGGCGTTGTGCTGGTGCTGGAGTTCTGGGTGTAGAAGACTGGAATCTTCCACGCTGAGGTAGCTGAGGCTGAGCGAAGCGAGGCTTGGGTAATCCTCCAGAGTTGAACTTCTGAGCAGCCATCCTCTACTTGCGGTTCTCCATCTCTTGGTGTTTGCCCTCCTGGAGAAGTGCTTTGTTCACTAATTGTTGGAAGTCAGTGAAGTCCTGGGAGATCAGACGAACTGAGAGCTCATCATTCAGCCCTTCCAAGAATCTCTCCTGCCTATCTTCATCCTTGGCCACGTCTTCTGAGGTTTAGCGAGCAAGCTGGTTGAACTTATACAGATACTCGCTCACCGAGCGGTTGCCTTGACGGAGTGAGCGAAACTCCTTCTTCAAAGTCATCATCCCTGCGGGGATGTGTGCATGGTGGAAAGCTCACACAAACTCAGTGTAACGTCCCGTTTTTCTGGAGTCTTGAAAAGCTTTTAAAAATGAACCATTTGGTTTTGTTGAGAGTTCAAAGCTTAATTTGAAGATTTCAATAATTTGGAGATTTAACCTGAACTAATCAAACTTCAGTTAATTCCTTTTGGCTGATCTGGAGTTATTGTTGTTCTTTGGCTTTTAGCCTCTTTTTCTTCGTTGGCCTCGTTTGTCCTCCAGGTCTTCCTTCTTTCTCTAGACCTTCCTCTGGTTGGACTTTTCCCCTTGGTCCAGATCCTCCTTTCGTCGAACATCTCCTGATGTCTAGATCCTTCTTATCTTTCTGATCGTCTCCTCTTCTTTTCTTCTTCGCACAGACCTCCCTTTTGGATTTTCCTCCGTTAGATCTCCTTTTGGTTTTGGACCTCCCTTGCCTCGCGCAATCCGAGCCAATCCCGCGCTTTTCTCACTCGTGGACCGTCTGATCCTTTTTGGATGGCCCGATCGAGATGAAAGGTTAATTTGGTCGAACGTTCCTTTCCTCTGGACCGCTTGGATTCGATCGGACGGCCCTACCTCAAGCAGCATTTTCCTTTGTTTCGGGGCCTCTTCTGGCTGTTTTGCAAGGACCACCTCCTCGATCCTTCTTTGGTCTTTTTGTAAAGACCACCCTCCTAGTCCGGAGTATCCCTTTTGCTCGGGACCTTCTCGTTTATGTGTCCTTTGGACCTCCGTCCAGACCTCCCTCTTGAGTGTCGTGGACCTCCCGTCCCAGACCTCCTGCACCTTTTGATCAGGACCGTTAAGGTTCCCCTTTTTGAGATCTTGACCGTCGGATCTCCCTTTTGGAAATCTAACCGTTAGGGCCTCCCCGAGTGCCATACCCCTTATGCTTTGGACCTCTTTTGAGGTCTAGTGTTCTTGTGAGCTCAACCTCTTTGGGGTGCGGATCATTTGTGGTATGGATCAACGCGTCCGTTTTCTTTTAAGTCCTTGCCAAGTTTTCAAAATAAAAGTAACCATTTGGCTTTATTGAGAATCCAAAGCTTAACCTGAGATTTTTGAATCTGGAGAGTTCAATTGGAATTAATCAAACCTTAACTAAGTCGTTGTTGGTGTTCCTTGCTGGTTGTGGCTCTCTGTGGTGTCTTTGCCGCCCTCGGGTTGTGGTGCTCCGAAGCCTTTCTGTGTGCCCCTGGTTCGCCTCTTCTCTCTCCCTTAACTTCCCTTGTTGGTTTGAATCTCTTTGAGATCCAGACCTCTCTCACATCTCCCCTCTGTTCGAAACCTCTCCCTTGCTTGGGGTTTTCCTGTCAAGGACCCAGCTCGGGTTTGTGTTTCAAAAACCTCTTTGCCCCCCAAGCCACGCTTGGTTTTGTTTCTCTCAGACCTCCCCTTGTTGGGATCTAGCCGCTCAGACCTCCCCTTGTTGAGATCTAGCCGCTCAGACCTCCCCTTGTTGAGATCTAGCCGCTCAGAGCTCCCCTTGTTGAGATCTAGCCGCTCAGACCTCCCCTTGTTGAGATCTAGCCGCTCGAGACCTCTCCTTGTTGAGATCTAGCCGCTCAGACCTCCCCTTGTTGAGATCTAGCGCTCAGAGCTCCCTTGTTGAGATCTAGCCGCTCAGACCTCCCCTTGTTGGGATCTAGCCGCTCAGACCTCCCTTGTTGAGATCTAGCCGCTCAGACCTCCCTTGTTGGGATCTAGCCGCTCAGACCTCCCTTGTTGGGATCTAGCCGCTCAGACCTCCCTTGTTGAGATCTAGCCGCTCGAGCTCCCCTTGTTGAGATCTAGCCGCTCAGACCTCCCTTGTTGAGATCTAGCCGCTCAGACCTCCCTTGTTGAGATCTAGCCGCTCGAGACCTCCCTTGTTGAGATCTAGCCGCTCAGACCTCCTTGTTAGGATCGGCCTTTAGGACCTCCTCTCTGGAGATCTTAGCCGTCCGGGTTCTCCTTTAGTGGGATCCAAGGTTCCGACCTCCTTAGGTCCAAGACCTCCTCCTCGGCCCTTCTTTGGTCTTTTGTAAAGACCACCCTCCTAACCTTGAATATTCTGTTGGTTAGGACCTCCTGCGCCCTTTGATCCGGACCGTTGAGGTCCTCCCTTGAGATCTTGACCGTTAGATCTCCCTTTTGGAGATCTACTCGTCGGGACCTCCTGCGCCCTTTGATCTGGACTGTTGAGGTCCTCCTTGAAATCTTGACCCTTAGACCTCCCTTGTGCGGTCCAGAGTGTCGAGGGCCTCCTCGTTGAGAGCTTTGAGGACCTCTTGTCCGGGACCTCTTCTTGAGTCCTTGGACCTCTGTCCCAGACCTCCCTTTGAGTGTCTTGGACCTCTTGCCCGAGACCTCGCGGTGGTCTTTGGCGGGAATGACCCTTTGCGGTGGGGCCACCTCTTTGACGATGGTGCACCCTTTTGACCGGCCCCACTTGCAGCCCTCTTCACCTTGTAATTATTGCTCTTGCCTCGAGAACTCATGCGCATTTAATAGGTGTTGGGTCACATTAAATCAGATCACATCGAGGTACTTTATTCAATTCTTTTGGGCAAGCCCCGCCCTAGTTATCCGATTGCCTACCGTCATTGAACCTTTTTCTTGGTACACTCCACCAACTCGGCTATATATAGCACAGGAGGCGAGCCCTTGTAATCTTTTGCTCATTTCTTCCTTCCTGCCTCCTCTGCTCGGTTCTTCCTTGCATAATACCCTCCCGGGGAGCTCTTTGAGGCGGTGTTAAGCCTCTTGGTTTCCTTTTGGCTGAGTTGGTTTGAGTTCCTTTTTGGTTCTTTTGTTGTTCTCTGGCTTAGTGTGGAGTTTATTTGCTTATTTGGTTTTCTTTTGCGCACGTGTAGATCTCGGTTGATTACTGAGGAGCTCGTGGTTCAAGCTACGCCCCAAGCTTTTCCCTTCAACGAGAGGCAAGTCGTGGACCTTGATCATCGATCCCGTTTTGCAAAAGTATTTTAATTTGTTAAACTTGCATGGCTATCTTTATAGAACTTTGGTTTGGGCGGTAGCTATATCCCTTGTTGACATTATGCCTCCTTTGTGTGCTTGAACTCAACATGTTGACATGAACTCTTTGGACACCTTAGGATGGGTATTTTAGTTGGTATCTTCTGTTATTACCAACTTGGGACCGATAACAATGCTTAGTATTGTCGTGAGAACCGTGGGTCTTGGGGATCATGCTTCATCAATCAATAAACTTGACTAATGATCTATGGAATCGTGGTCGGTGCATTGTTATGACTATGGCGGGATGCCTAAGTTGTGTTGATCGTGGTGCGAGATCACATTAATAATTATTGTGCCAAGGCGGGTGGTCTTTTGGCGGGGTTAATTACAAAATGTTTTGCTTGGGCAAGAAGGTCGGGAGTGAGTAGTGGATGCTTCATTTTGGGGTTGTGGATGTCTTGCCGAGCACAATTAAGGACTTAACTTTGTGTCTGTTGATCTGGGCCAATCGATTGCAACCACAAGATCACTTTATGGGGGTGGTGCAGGCTGAATAATTAGCAATGAGATGGCTTGGTGTTGTTGTGGTTGATGCGTGTGAGGCAGCGCAAGAGGGCACCCCATAACCTGCGGACTTCTAGACCAAAGGGGAATTGCGAAACCTTAGCGGGCAGCTCGAGTCATTTCAAAGCTTTGTAAAGGCCTTGCAGCGCTCTCTAGACTGCTCACCTTGAGTGAGCAAGGGTGACCGGAACCCGATCCGCTAGAGGCCGTGGATTGTGGGTAAGTTGTACACCTCTGCAGAGTGTAAAATCTATTGAATAGCCAAGTCCTTGGTTATGGACATGCACAGTGAATATGGTGCAAGGGTAGCTTTGTGAAATTGTGTCCTGGGTGCTTCTGAGATCGTGGCTTTGCCTCCAAGAGACCTTGGCGGCTTTAGAGGGGTCATGGTTGGCTCGAGATGAGGTCGAGGCGGGTTGGGAACTCTGGGCGGGTGCTCGGGGTGGTCGTGGTGAGGTCTGGTCATGGGTGTGACCGGACCTCCCACGGTTGGTCTTTGGAACTTTGGAGTGGGTGCTCAGTGGGTTTTGGGAGTGGCAGTGCTCACGACCTCCTCAAAACAAATGTACTTATGTATTATTGTTTTAACTCGAGCATTTCAATCTACTTATATTATTTGTTGTCAAATCTTTTTACATAACTAACCTTCTGACTCTCTTTTGGCAAGCCTTGCATGATTACTTATTGCATGCACTCCCCACGGCTTCTTGAGTACATTCAATGTACTCATGGCTTTTGCCCTCTGTTTTAATCGGCGATTCTGCAGTTCGAGGAGCTCAAAGCTCGGTGAAGAAGAGGTCTTTGGAGACCTTGCGACCTAGGGGACGTCCTCCACTCGATAGCCGGTGGGCTGATCGGTTGGACCTACCGTTAACGTTTTTGCTTTCATTGTTCTTGCTCTTTTGTTGTAGCCCATGAGGCAAACTCTGTAAAGCTTGGCGATTTGGTCTTTAATATTATTTGTTGTTCTGTCTCTTGCTCTTCTTAGTTTGTGTATGGACTTGATTACACTTGTGTTAGATCTGTGCGAGCTAGCCAATCCGTTCCTGGGACTAGCTCGTGCCTGAGGGCGAGATCTCGGGAGGTCCTCACGGGACTTAGCTGGGAGATCTGTCGGACCTCCCCGATGATATACCTAGAGGTGCCACTGCGGGATGTTGGCCAAGACCTCCGGGAGGTCTTGAAGACCTCTGGGAGGTCTGGAAGACCTCCTCGGGAAGTACCGAGCGGTATTACCGCTCCTTCATGAGGTAGTACCGCAGCCCAAAAAAAAATGGTCCTCCCGGACCTTTGCGGTATATCAAAGGGTGGGTTGTCACACTCAGTCCAGGTGATAGCTTGTGCATTGGCATGGGAGATACAGAAGTTATCCCACCATTCCGAAGTGAGACCATTCAGCTGGTGAGAAGCAAACAGGACTCTCTCACGGTCAGTGCACTGAGCTATGTCCAATTTCTTCCCAATGGCACGGAGCCAGTCATTAGCATCCATGGGTTCTATGCTATTGGAGAAAGTCGGAGGATGCATGCGCATAAACTCTGACATTGTCACTCTTTGCGGAGGTGGAGGTGGAGGTGGAGGTGGAGCATGAGTCGTTGCTTGCACATTCTGAATACTGTTGAGTGATTGGGCCAGTAGGTCGATCAAGTGCGTTTGATTGGCCATCATCTAGCGCCAATTAGGTCCTTCAGCTCGAGGTGGTGGTGGTGCATTAGTAAGGTTCTCTTGATAATCAATATTTTCATTGCCTTGGCCTCTGACGCTGCCACTGCCTGTATGGGTAGTCACCATCTGCTAGATCTTCCAAAGATTTAGAAGAGATAGAAAGAAAGAAAGCTCTAAAGTGGATGAATTTAAATAGCCCAAGAACACACAAACACAAGACAAAGAACAAAATTTTTTAAGATAACTCTTTTATTACTTTATGTTATTCATTGATTATGGCTACCACAAAGGGGATTGGCAGCTTATAATTCGCAACTAATGAACAGACTAAGGAAAAACAACTATGGGGTACTAGGGCTGTAGTCTGGCTCATTGGAGCTAGCCTCGCCAGCCTTATAGCGAGCCAGCTCCTCAATTACGATCTTCAGCCTCTCTTTTGCCTCCTGCAGTCTATCCTAGGTGGTATGCAGGTCTTTTAGAGTGTTCCCGTAGGCATAGTCCAATGCCTTCGCCAGGTCCACCTGGTGCGTCAGCTCGGGAGAGTCCTCATCTCTAGCCGAGTGGAAGGTACTATCGAGTCTAGTTGGGATATGCATTGGGTGATAGTGGAACCCCGTGCTATGGAAATGATAGTCATAGGTGTAGCAGAGACGACAGACTGCCTCTCTCGCCGCATCCTGGATGCCATCGGCAAAGGTGTCGCACTTGATTGGAGCGTCAAAAATGTGGAATTGTGTCTGGCGCAAGATTGGAGTAGAGTAGCACCTCTACTCTCCAAAGATGTTGTCCTCCCACCTTGTACACAAGCCTTGGTATGTTGGCCTCTTTTTGTAATACAGATGCTGCATCATATCCCAAAGAATCGCAACCTAATGTCCAACAAAAATTCCATGGGAAATAGCATACGGTTTCTCAGCCATCTACAATTTTGAGAAAGAGATGAGTTAGTAACCATTTTAAAGAGAAGGGTTTAGAAAGGGGTCTAGACAGACTCAAAATAATTTTAGTTTTTGAAAATAAGTCCTTAAGGTAATTCTAAGGTCACGACATACAGTCGATATGGCTCTGATACCACTTTTATCGAACCCGGGAACGAAGGATCCCGAATCCTCTATGTTCATACACTAGTCTAGGATTTCTAGTGTACACAGTCTTACAAAAATGATATCACAAACATATCATGCATTCTATTAATAATAAATCAGAGTTTAATACAAATTGGGCCTGAGGCCAAATAAACAAATAACACAACGGAAGCAAAAGTAGTAGTAGGCAAAACGATTCACCACAGGCAATCATTTGGGGGTGTAGCCTAAGCGTCGGTGTCCTCACCATCCTGATAGAAGTCTTCTCCTGAATAAAGATATTCAACAAGAGTGAGCACAACTTCCGTTGCTCGCAAGTTACACCCAATATTGAATTATGATGCAGGCATAAAGTAAACAAGAGATATTGGCAGGGTTCAAGTTGCATAAAGCAGCATTTTCGGTTTAAATATTCTTATTAATTTCCAAGGCCATTTTTATACTATATCTAAAATCAGATTTTAAAATGACAGTTGTATAGTGGATAACCTCCAATAATGAATAGTGAAGGATACCCTCCTATCACATGGCTAACCGCCCAATTTTACCACATGGATTAACCATCCTAAAATCATTTAATTATTTTTAAAACCAAAAATAAAGTCTAACTTAAAGTGGTTTTGATAGCATGTCCATGACCGCTGACGCGGCTATTCGAATAGTTTTCTACTCTGTAGAGTTTGTACAGCTTTACCCACACGGGATAATTTTGCTTTTAATGTCGGCCAATACACGCTTCCAAAGACATGTGACTAAACAATTATCATGAGGCCGTTACAATGTTCTACCTTAAAGTATTTATGCCTGCTAAGGTTTCGCTCCCATTGGACTGACCATCCTCCGGAAGCCCCCTCTTGCGCTAGGTGGGACTACTTTCTGACTGACACCCACACAACAATATGGCACAAATAACAATGAGGTATCACAAATTTTTAAGCCAAGTCCTGCCCAGACAAGACATGTGGTGGTACGGTAAGGCATAGCAAGATGCGGCTCAAAGACCGGTCCTTAACTAACTTGAGCGTCTTCCAAATTAAACCCTAGGCCTTAATCCTAACCAGATTAAGCCCGTGCATAAACCTGCACCCACCATTCATCCATTTCATCCATGTCCAAACCCATTTTGATTTTATTTTAAATAAAACCATCTTTATAATTTTTCTATGGTAAAACAATACCGTAGACTCAACTTTAAACCAAGATTTGAAATGATTTGGCTAAATCCTCCCAAAATCACAATTATGATCTAAGCATTGGCTAAGCATATGATTATTCTCAATATTATTTTATCTAATGGTGACAAGGAAATGATAATCAATATTCAAATTGGCTATACAACAGGAATTGGAATAACGAAGTATTTAAACATGGAATTTAAATAATTGAATAAATTATGCATGCAATAATAATTTAAAAATAGAATTTAAATAACTTTAAAATACAGGGAACAACATGGTCAATGGTATAACTTTCCTTCATTGAAGTCCCGGTATTCCAAGTCCTCTAAAGGATCGAACTCTTGAATTAAATTAAAAGTCTATCTGTGAAAATCTGACTAATTCAATTAACATTCAAATAAATTCAAAAAGACAAATAAAATTAACTCCAAATCAAATAATTTTAGTTTAGTTAGCTAAATATTGATTTTATACAAATTTATAAATTTGAAACACCCAAATCGGAGTTTGCATGCAAAAGATATGGGTTTTGGAAATTTTAACCCAAAATCTGAATTTAAATTATTTTCCTGAATTATTTTTCTAAAGGCAACTCCAATTACTACGCAAGGATGGCGTGAGCCCTTAGGATTTCGGGATTAAAAGAAATGAATTGAAACCCTGACATGCGGGCCCCACTTGACAATGTCTCGGCTCATGATGAACCAAGTTCACCTGGGACACGTCATGGACACATGGGCAGAAGTGGTGAGATGGCATTGACGTGGCGCGCACGTGGCAGCACCACGTCGACAAAAACCCGGCGAGGCTCTCGGCCCTAGGGTCGCCGGCATTGGGCTGCACGGTGGCGGCCGGCGAGGTGCACAACAGAGAGAGGTAGGTGCGGGGATTGTGATGCACTCACCCAAGTGACGAGAGGAGGACGGAGGCGACGTGAAAGTGGTGATGCGGTGCGAGTCAATGGTGAAGTAGGTGCTCCGAGGGTCCTCCGGCAAAGCGAGTGGGCACACCAGCTTCGCGACGACGCGACGATGATGATGGTGTGGATGACAGGGGCAGAGCGGCGCCGGTGGTGGAGCAATCAAAGATCTGAGCTTACTTGGGCGGCGGCAAAGATGCTCCAAATTGGGGCGTTAGAGATGAGGACGGTGGCAATGGGTGGCGGTGTTTGGTTGTGGGGAAGAATGCGTACCCGGGTCCTCCTTTTATAGGACATCATGGAGGTCGTGGCGGCAGTTGCAGAATCGTGGGTGAACCGATGCGGAGAAGAGGGAAAGAGGTTGGGGGGTCACGGCGGAGGCGGCGCGGGTCGTCCGCACACACGCGTGAAAGTCGGAGACAGTTGAGAGATGGCCGTTGCGCAGCTTCAAGCTCGCAACAATGGCGGCGACGCTTGTTCGCGCGGAGACGAAGGCGAGGAGGAAGAAAGCAGGCGGGCCCACATGGTGGTGAGAGATAACAAAAGAAGAAAGACATGGGCGAGCCTTGGCCGTTCGATCTAGATCGAATGGTCCAGAAAGAATGGGCCGTTCGGACCGTCCGGAGGTTACAACAAATCCTGGCCGTCCATTTTAGATCGGACGGCTCACACGCGTTGGGCCGTTCGGACCGTCCGATGGTCACACGAGATCGGACCGTTGGTTCTTGATCCAACGGTTGAGGTTGGTTGGAGTGTTTTGACGCACGGGCTTGTGGGTGAATAGGTGGCTAGCAGGTGGGACCAGGGTGGGTGAGAGAGAGGCGCGGTGTGGGTCGGCTTGGGCTGAAATGAAAAGGGAATTGGGCCAAACAGTAAAGGTTTCGGCCCAAAGGTCGTTTTATGATTTTAAATTGTGTTGTTAATTTAAATAATCCGATTAATTCAAAAAGACTTTAGAAAATAGCAAATAAATTCCAAAATTCTAGAAAAATTCACAGAAATCCCTAGAGTTAATTTGGACTTAAATAAATACTTCCAACTTAAAATTGGTAATAGTTTTTGCACATAATTTTATTTTGGCTTTAAATTAATTAAGGAAAAGCTTTTAAAATTTCAGAAAAACCACAAAAGTAAATAAGTTTTAGTTTTCAACTAAATTTGAAATTTTGGGCTATTGCAGTTGGTTTTGGAATAGGTTATGATTTTAGGGTTTACTATGGGGTCCCGAAATCGAATTCGTTTCAAGTCTAGTGATTGTGCAGTAGGCACAATCCTAAACATGAAACGAATCTAATTCCAAGATTCCTGGATATACGTCTCATGGTAGTTCCCATGGATCAGTGACTAACATGCAGATATCCAAACAACATGGATCACAACCATAGTCAAATTTGCAAAATTTATTAGAAGCAAAGTTACAATTTTGACAAATAGGACCTTATGGCCCAATTTTTCATAAGGTGGCCGGCTGGCCAAAACTAATGATAAATAAATAAATCACAGCGGAAGATAAACTTGAAAATACAAAGGAGAATACCGGGTTGGCATGCCCACAATCCACAAGCAACCAACTCAAATTAAAGCTGATGCACCCACTACTATAGAAAAGGTAATCACAGACGGTTCAAAATCGTCATCACAGACGGTTTTTTGAACCGTTTGAGTTTATAGGTCAGTGATACTACGAGGTCATCACAGACAGTTTTTGAACCGTCTGTGAAAATAGGCTATCACAGACGGTTCTAAACAATAACAAATGCGTGATAGTGTATTTCCTGAGCGATTCAACAATAACCGTCTTGTTGAGTAAATGCGTAAAATAGACTATCACAGACGGTTCTTGTTTAGAACAGTCTGTGATAGTATTTTCTATTGCAAAAAAAAAATTCAAATTTTGAAACTTCGGAGGCCGTTTTGAGGCCCTAAACGACCTTTTTTGGGGTTTTCACTTTTCCAAGACCACGCAAAGAGAATCTAACCTTGACTTTTCGTTAGCTTTCCAATGAGCCAAAGAACGCCGCAATCCGAGTTCGTATGCAAAAGTTATGGCTGTTTTACCGAACATTGCGCGAAAACGAGTCCGGGACGAAGAGGTGGACGATGGCCTGGTACTCGGAGTTAGGGATGCCGAGGTGCTCGCTGTCGATGTCCGCAATCTTATCTTGATCTATTCATTCACAAGAAAACCACAGTCACAATTGAGAGCCACCAAAAGAAACAAGGCAGGGGGAGGCGACAAGTGATTGATCATTTACTGGCATGTTGGATATCAACCAGGAAGAGAGGGGAGGGGATCAGATGGGGGATATCACCGGCAATGAAGGAGAGGCGGTGGCAGCATCACTGTGGCATCACAACCGGAGGCGGAGGAGCTCACAATGGTAGTCGGCGGTAGTCAGAGCTCGGCGTGGGGAGGGCAGAGGGAGACACCAGTGGAAGACAAGGCAGGGGTAGCTATAATATATAAGGACAGTACCAAAATATTTCGCCTCCCGCGCACGTGTCCAAAACATTTCGTCTCCCGCGCACGCGTCCAAAAATTTTCGCCATCCCGCACTGCGAATCACAGACGGTTTCAAACAAAAACCGTCTGTGTTGACCATAATATCACAGACGGTTCTTAACAAGAACCGTCTGTGATATTTAGTAGTATCACAGACGGTTCTGAACAAGAACCATCTGTGATACTTCACAGACAGTTTTCAACATGAACCGTCTATGATATTACTTCTTCACATACGGTTCTTAGCACAGCCAGTAACATAGACGGTCGCTAAACCAAAACCGTCTGTGATTGTATTTAATACAGACGGTTTTGGTCAACCATCTGTAATAAGGTGTCCAGTATTAGCCTTTTTGTAATAGTGACCTGCCGTTCTCACCTGAACAAATGAACAATCCATTAAAGTACAAAGTTGTACTCGTGAGACTTTAAAAAAAAGGATGAATGTAGGCATCAAAGGAAGGCCACTACTCTAGGCAATTTTCAGCGTAAAGCAATAATCTCTACTACTTAAATATTAGAGTTGGTGGTGGTGTGTCCTCCTACACTCTTCCGTATCCATCCGATCAAAGAACAGAAAATGAACAGCCCAGATGGCTTCACCTCCTCTCACACCTTCCTCAGCAACCGCTCGTCCGCTCCCACCATTTCATCCATGATCCACCAGCCCAGAACACTCCCATCTCTCTCTCCCCCCCGTTCATCTCTCTTTCTCTCTCCACTGCTTCCTCTCTCTTCGGGCGGAGGACGCCGCACCACCGACCGTCTCCTGACGTAGCCCTGCCTCATCGCTCTCCGGCCGTCACCGACGCCCCGATGCAGCCCATCCCCACCTTGCTCCGGCCGTACCCGACACCGCGCCGCCATACGATGCTCCACGGTGCTGGCTCCTTCCCTCTCCGCCCCTTAGGTCCACCGCTTCCTTCTAGTTCGTTTCACCGTAAGCCTCTGCTTCCTCCTAGTTCAAGGTCGCCGTCTATTCCTCTTTTCTTTCTCTGGATGATTTTATTGTGGGTGTTGTCAATTTGCTGGCGGTTGTTCTTCTTGTTCTTGCCATCATTCTTGTATATGTTTTTTTCGTCCTTACAGGACGCAACAGAGCATGAAGCTGGAGGGCGTCTCCCCATTCTACAAGACCAACAACGGCGGTGGGGACGGTTTCTTCGTCGAGATATATGCCGATGATGGTGCCACCGCCACCTCGCCAACGGTGAACTCGGATGTGAGCGATCTTTCCACGGAGGAGATGGACATGACGATCAGGCGGATGGAATATGTCATGTTCGATCACTGGAGTTGCAGGGATGTAGAGGACAAGGTAAATGATTTGGATGTTTTGGTGGATGGTCCTGGCAGATCCAGTGATGTGATCTCGAATGGTTTGGTAAGCGCATCGTCAGTTTTACTACCTTCACTTTTGTTTCATAGAGAGCAATCACGCGCTTCTTGGAAATCTGTGCTCCTCTTATTCCTTTTTTCTCACTCTGCTTTAACTCTCCACAAATTGATGACACAATAGGCTCTTGCCGCAATCGCTTGCACTGCCCCATGTCGCCGACGCCCAACCATGCGATGTAGTTAGGATTTCAATTCTTACTGCAACAAGCATGGTCTAATTCTTGTTGCTTCTTGAAGCTACTCACCATGTGTTTGATGTAATGCATAAAGAAGACATCTGTAACATCCCAGCCTGACAAAGGCCTGGAATGCTACTAAATTAAATAAATTAAACAAATTAAACAAAAACACCTTATAAAATTTCGGCAGAACCTCCTTTGTATAGTTATCTATACCAGAGGTTCCAACAATAGTTATAACATATATAGGTAATCTAACTTGCAAATATGATCAAACAAAATCAAAACTGGGCTATTCGTTACTATAATATCCAAAGCAACTAAACATCTAGAATATTGATCAAGAGCATCCAAAAACATCTATCCACTTATTACAATTTACGCCAAGCGAAGTAATAAACACAAAGAGTACTTTAAGCAGTTCATTCAACTACTAATTAACTTTCTATTGCATTCCATTGTGGGTAGATTGTGCTATAGTGCAACAAGACTAATCCTTCTCTCCCCCCATGCATGCCGATCTCGTAAAGGTACCTAAAACACAATAGAAAGCAAGAGGTGAGTCCAAAGACTCAGCAAATATATAATAAATGGCATCAATAGCATACATGCATGTAATTCACCAACTGTACTCCACAAATCCACATACCAAAATACTTTACATACACATGCTATGCAATATGCTCAACATGCTCTTTATCTTTCTCTTTCTCTTTTGCATTTTACCGGTAATGTAAAGTGCGTATCCGTCGATGCACACCCATGTCTGTGCCATCTGGCACAGGGACCATTGCCCAAACTCCGCAAGTATGGGGACCTAAGCCCATGCTCTACAAGCATGGGGACCTTTAGCCCATCATAAACATGACGGGGACCTCAACAATTGCTTGGTCATCACATGACCAAGACTCCGATAAACCATCATGATGCATATGTATGAAATCTCAAATTAAAACAAACATGCATCCGCAACAACATTGCATATGAATAACCTATTCATACTACAAATGTTCATAATCATAGACTTCATAACTTTCAAACATCCATGAATAACACGTGACTCATATCATTAGAAGCCATGAACATTACCAATCATATCACCATAACAATCATGAACAATACGAATACTCATAGTATTTATCAAACAATGCCATTCAATAATATCCGTTATATCCATCAATATACTTGCCTTAACCGCGAGAGAACGAGGGACGTGCAGAAGGTGCTGCCCCTGGGATCAATCCACCACCTGAATATAATTATAACGCACGCTAAGACAACAGGAGTGGACCCAACAAACTATATAAAAGCAATCACGAACTAGCAAAAGTGTCTAACTCGATCCCAACCCCAATTCCTAAACGTCGATCTGTCCCCTCTGTGCACAGTCCTATTCAAAAATCCATATCTATTGTCACAGGAGTCCCAATGAGGTGTTCTTAGACTTTCTGGAAAGTTAATTAAATTCCTCAACTAGACCTAGTTGAGGAGCTCTTCTGAATCGGCCATCTAATGCCCCTACCAAGATAGTTAACAAAACGTCGAATTCACGTTAGGTTCTCTGGATAGTACACTAAAAATACCATAACTTTCAGTACGAGTGTCCAAATCATGCGTTCTTGAGCTTTCTGAAAATCTGGGACAATAACCTACGACTTTTATTATACTGAGCTTCTCTAATTATCCCTTTAACTAATCGCTTAACCCAGATTACTAAAACCTGTCAGAAAACCAACAATTCTGCAGAACAGTCCCACTAATAAAATCATAACTTCTGCTACAGAGGTCCAAATAATGCGTTCTAGCACTTCACGGAAAGATGGAGATGTCCTATACATTACTGTAGGAGATGTCCAGAACTAATTCCGCATTTAATCATATCAAAACCTCGATCTACTCTAATCTATCCTGAGCAGCCCTAAATACCGACATTGCTAAAACAATTAATTAAGCATCTAAACAAGGGGAAATAGCGGTTACCCTTGACGATCCACTGAAGTACATGATGAACACCCTGCGATCTCCCTTCCCCTTCCTTTCTCCCTTCTTCCCCTTCCTCTTCTTCTCCTTCTTGGCCAATCTATCTCCTGGGCGATCCTCCTTCTTCCTCCTCGACACCGGCAGCGGGGAACACCTTCTTGGCTGGCAGCAGGGGAGGACCAGCAGTAAGGAGGCGTGGGAGATCAGGGGAGGCAGCCAATGGTGTGGGGGAGAGAGGGGGTGGCGGCCAACAAGTGGGAGGGAGGGAGGGAGGACTGGAGGGCGGCTAGGGTTTGGGGGGGGGGGGGAGTGGGACCTCCCCCCTTGGCCGGCCACTTAAAAGGCCACATGGGCCAAATCCCAGGACCAAGTTGTTGTAAATTAGCTGTAAACCCCCTCGCCATCTACTGAGTTAACTATTTTCTATTTGGTCCCTTTCTTAATTCAATTAATTCTCTCTCGGTAATTCTTTCTAATGCTTTTGGGGTATTACAACATCTTTGGCCTAGGTTATTTCTTTTGGTCGGATCATGGAGATTGAAAATAGGAAAGGAATAAAATAATAGAAAAGCAAACAGCAAATATTTCTTCGCAATGATGAAAGGTTCTGAATTAGAGTACAATGCATTAGACATACATATATGACTAGGCATGTAACTTAAGCTATTGTTACGTGCAGTTTTTTTTATAAGAAGATGTCATATGCAGATTCTTATTGCCACAAATGATCCTTGCATATTATGACATTAAAAGAGTAGCAAGAGTTGCTCCCTCCAGTTTATCCATTTTAATTTAACATATAAGTCTAGGTTATTTTTCCAAAGGGGAAAAACATTAGTTCAGATAAATACCTGAAGATTGTCTACTTATGGCCTGTATGCTCCCTCCTTGCATGCATTTTCCTATTACTATCATGTATGGTTGGTCAGAGTACTATTCCATGTCATTTCACTCATTTCAGTTTTTGTATTTGCAGGAAAAGGTCTGAAGTCTGAGCAATATCAACATACAATTCTCAAGATATATGTGAAGAGTACAGTTCCATATTTGTTTTAGTTTGGATTGCTGTTGATACAAATTTGGTATAAAGCTAAAGCCGGTGCTTGATTTCCTCCTTTCTGTAACCATATATCTTTTGTGAAATTTACAAATGCATCCCAAGTCCTAAGAATAATTTTCTAGCTAAGCTAAGATCTTTTTGTTACTTTTCCTTTAGATTTCCTAGTAGACTTGAAAACAATGGTGGATCCAGTCGGTAAATACTACTTGTGCTTTCATTTACAGATAATTGGTACATTTATTTGTACTATCACTTCAGATTATTAATATGCTCACTTACTGCAACAGTTTAAAAAGAAGTGAGGTTTATATGTGTGAAGTTAATTATGCCTATGTTTGTGTTCCAAACATTAAAATTTGCAACACGAGGTCTCATTGTGCATGTGCTTCTCATCGATGGCCATCATATTTCCGATATCTTAGGAAGGTTCTTATTTTTTTGTTGGACAACAGTTTGCCATTGAACTAAAATGGAGTTATAGGTGCTCATTTGTTTTTCAAGTTTCCTTAGTGATGTTATGTTGAAGCTAGAAAGATGAAATTATTTATGGTGGATCATTGGATTTCTTTGGCGGGTATGCTCCATCTACTAATACAACTTATACAAAATGTTTTATATTTACCTTCAATAAGGAATCTTGATATATAGGCCACATGGATTGACTATGCATAAAAGATTAGTATGTGTTGTTATGCTTACAGTTCTTTTCCATTATATTTGCATAATTCCCAAAAGCATTTTGTTGTGCTTATTAAATGTTGCCCACTTTGCTTAAATATAAAGGCCTGCACCTCTCTTCAAAATGTAGTCTCCCCATTTTAATGCTCTGAATATTTACCATTCAATGGAATAATCTAAACTAACGTTCTGAAAATTTACCATAAAACAGAATAATATGAACTACTGATAATCAGATCTTTTTTGGGAAGTGGAGGCAATCTGTAAACTATAAGTAAAGAGAAGAAAGCTTGTAACAGAGCTAGATACCGTGACAACAGAGAAGGCTAACAACTTTACACCAAGTAATGGGTGCATTTTAGCAACGCTATTTTGGTGAGCTTCTATCAGATTTTACTTCAGCAACGTCTTGTCAACAGAGATCTCGAAGAGTACTAGGCTGGGGTCCTATAATATCTCTATCCACTGAGGAGTTGTTGCTTATTGCAAATTCATGCCAGATTTCTAGAGATGGTGCATATTGACCTCTCTCTCCATTGCTTTTCCTTTCATGCCAAATTTTCATAGAAGAGTGTCAAAAGAGTTGGGCCCACAGAAGCCTGTTGGAGCTCAAAATATGTTGCATCACAGTTGCAGACCTTCATGATGCATTGTGCTTTACATGTCTTAACACAGAAGACATACTGTAAGACCCTCAAATATTGGAATGTGCCGAATTAAAATTATACTGGTAGCATAATTCCTAATTAAGGAACAGTGTAATTCCCTCATTAAGAATCATACTAGAAGCATAATAATAACAAGTAACAATTCCAATATTCAGGTTCCCGGATATATGTCATGCAATAATTCCCAGGATTAGTGACTATTGCGCATATATCCTTAAACAACATTGCATCATCCACATACAAGTCATACATTCACATAATTATACATTACAGGTTACAGTTTGGTTCGGTTGCTACAGTAACAGATGACTTTGGTCATCACAAAAGATCAACAGCGGAAGCAAAATAAACAACAAAACCACCAATAGCCCCAATCCCGCAGGCTATTGCGTGGAGACTAGAACTAGCTTCACTCGTTAGCGTCACCCTGATCGGCGCTAACGGGCATCTCATAAAGATAACTATCTTCACCAGCAACAAGAGGTCATAAACCTTGAGTACGGAAGGTACTCAGCAAGACTTACACAAACTAATAAAAGGAAGTGTTTGATAGAACCTATACAAAGGAATAGAATTTTTACATGCATAAGGTTAACAACGGAAGGGTTATAATGGTTAAATTTGCAGAAAAAGCGATACACCGTAACCTACAGTTGCTAAGTTTTGACAAAGCAATTTTAATAAATCAATTTGGACTAAAACAGTAAGTGATGGAGAGCATAAGCATAAACAGTACAATAATAAGTCACAGATTACAACCAAACCGTGCATGACCACCATCATGCCGAAATAATTCCCAAAACCAAATTTAGAGCAAAGCCTATACTGGTGACATCAATTCAAGTGTCGTCCGTAACCGTGGACATGGCTATTCGAATAGTTTTAACCCTGTAGGGGTGTACATCTTTACCCACACGACTTAGTTAGCCCGTAGCCTCCGGAATAATAGCACACTGCCTTTGGTATGCCGGCCGGGTAGACTAAGATTTGGTATTTTTCAACAAGTTGATACTATTGAGTTGGACGACCCATGTGGGACTGATCCCGCTTAAACAACGACTGATAGCATCTGCTCAACCGGGGCCCACATGTTGTGCCGGGAATGCCGACCCAATCAATTAAATGCAAACTCGTGTTAGCCACACATATTAGACCGATCGGGGCCTCAAAGTATGCGTACATGTGATAGAACACATCTACACCCTCACCCTTCTAAGAACATCTGATATCGATATAAACTCCACATGGCATACGACACGGCCCGCAGACTTAAGCATCTATGCCATATGAAATCAATACACATGTCCTTACTCTCCTGTTTCCAACTCAATAGCATTAACCCTTTACTTAACCAAATAGTGCTCATACACCGCGTGTGGAAGTACGTTGGGGCTTGAATTGGTCTGTCAGAGTTCAGTCCTTAATCAACCCAGACAAGGCATCCACATTTCCCAATTCTCGTGCACAAAAGCACCATCACTAGCATCCACTTGTCCAGATTTGAAATAAGTTTAACAGTAAGATTTGGAGTCATTTCAGATTTAAATAAACTGACAAAGAATTAAAATAAATAAAATTTATTTGTTGTTCCCAGGTTTGACAAGATAAGCTTGCCAAATACTACCGTTCTATGGACTACATGGCTAAGCAAAATTTAAAACTAAATATTATAATACCACAGACTACCTTAGGTTTAGTGTATGATCCAATTTAAGGTAAGCCACAAATTCAGGTTGTAACTAACTAGGGACAGATCACAAATAATTTTTAGAAAATTGCATGCAACAGTATCACTGTGTTTTGTAAATCTACAGTTCACAAATTTGGGATCAACATGGTGCAGAGAGGAAGCTTGCCTTGGAAATAATAAACAACCTCTTGCTCAGGTTCTTGCTGCTCAACAATAGACTCAACAATCTCAGAAGAACCAGTATCTAAAAGAAAATAAGATCCAATGAACACAGAGAAAACAGAGAATAACATGCATGGAAGAATGCATGGTCAATGGCTTAATGCATGATTAGCAACATGCTTAAGGTACATTAACTTAATTAAGAATAGTAAACTACAACTAACTTTTGCTAATACCCTCTACTACAGTTTAGAGTTTAGATTGAGCTACAGTTTCAAAATTTTAAAACTGGAACAGGACAGCTCACAATTAAATTACTTGCCTAGCTAAACCTCATATAAACGAAATATTGTGCTGGAACTAAGGGTATTTAAACTAGTGCTATGACCTAACTGGTCATTTAATGCCCATTAATAGCAGTTTGAGAAATTGGACTCTTGCTGTAGGTTGTTGTCGGTTTAACCCACAACAAAAAACAGCAAGGAGCCTTTTACCATTTTCGGTTGGCTTGGAAAACTACACAAGACAAAGACTTAAAAGTGGAGTTACAGCTATCAGGGGAGTACTTAATATCACCACCTGTGGTTGCTAACCCTAACAGCTCGGTTTAAGGAAAGAAAAGACAGAATGGACTTTTGTCGGTTTGATCAAAAACAGCAAAGGACCTCTTTCCAGATTTCGGCTATCTTGAAGAAATACACCAAAACGAAGACCTTAAATGGGAGTTAGAGCTTCCTGGAAAGCAATTAATATCATAAGCCATCAATACTAACCTTAACTGCCCGGTTTAAAGAAAGAAAAGAGAGATTAAACCCTTATGGGTTTTGGACCGATAATAAATAACGAGAGAAGGATATGGCACTGTTAAACGAATTGATGACCTTAAAAATTAAAAGAAGGTTATGGGTAATACTAGGGTTTACCTAGAACCTAAATAAACTATTATACTGGCAAAGAAACTCTAGGTCTTGAAAACGATATGAAAGACCGAAAAGTTATAAAAACAACTTTCTAGATAAAGCAAGGTTGGAGTATCACATGAACATGTGAGTGATTCATGTGGGCTAAGGATGTCCTTAGGGAGTTTAAGATAACAGGAGGCAAGGTCTAAGCTTACCAGTTAGGGTTGGAGAAGATGAAGTCAAGGTCTAGGTCAAACAGTAAAGATCCAAGCTCTATTCTTTGGTCCGACCAAAACAAAAATGGTAGAACTAAGGATCTAAGGACCATTAGGCACATACTTGACAAGAAAGGATGGAATCCAACTCACCAGGATGAGGTTTCACCAAGGTGGTTTTCCACTGGCTCAAGTTGACAGAGATGAAACCCTAAGTTCAACCCTACAAAAGATGCCCAAAATCCACATTAGCATGAGATTTAGGCATGCTTAAAGTTGAACAAGGGTGAGAGCAAGAAAGCTTCACTGGGAAGGAAGGCAAATTAGTGGAGCTCCTCTCGGTCAACAATGGCAGAAGGTAGACAGTAGGGTTTATAAAGTGTTGGAGCCACTAGAGCAAACGAGAATTCTCCAGAACCGATGAGGTGGCATCTAAGGATAAATATCAAGGAATATTCGTTTATTCCCTTTGCCATGCCTCTACTCCGGTGAGGATATCATTGACGGCGCATAGCAGGAGAGGGAGGAAAGAGCTGCCACTGACAATCGGGCCCCAGAGGCAGTCTCAGCAGCGCACAACACATAGCAAGCCTCAAAGTACAGCCACCGTCCGATTAGAAATGAACGGCTGTGATGAGGAGGCAAATAACACTGAACCGGTATCATGCAATATGGGCCGTGCGATCTCCAATGGACGGCTAAGATCGAGGGGAGGTCCGGGTGGTCCGAACATCTCAACCCACAAGAGCCGTTCGATTATACTTCAACGGCCCAAGATCTAAGGCGCGCTGGTGAGCTTCGGCCCAAGAAGGAGATCGCCGTCGAACCTAAAATCAACGGCCAGAATTGACGGGAGGTCCGGATGGTCCGAACAGCACATTAGATCTGGGCGCTTCATTGAAGATCCAACGTTGACCGATTTTGAAGAGGATATTAATGATAGGAATGAAATGTGATGCCGTAGGATTAAGATCCAACGGTGGAGATCACGTGGGCATTAGGATGGTCTGAACAACCCATTAGATCTGGCCCGTCCGTGGAGAATCCAACGGCTAAGATCTCGAGATGGATCGGAGTGGTCCGAACGGCCCATTACATCTGGCCCGTCCATTGAGATCTACGGCCACGTGTCGGAGGCGCGCTAGGGTCTCCAAAGACCGTGGTTAGGTACGATAGGATACGGTTAGATGTGAATTGGACGGTGAGGATCGAGGCGCGCGGACGCGTACAACGCACAGCTTCCCCAATCCTTTCCCGTACGTGAGAAAATAGACGGCTTGGATTCGCTGGGAGTTAGGACGCGTGCGCAACGTGACAGGGCCGAGCCAAACCACACGCACTGGGTTGGACCCAACAGGTTTGAGGTTGAGTCGCTACAGTGCCAGTGGTGGAGTTTGGGTCGGAAGGGTTGACCAACCCATTTCAAAATTTCAAAAGCTTTGACCGGGACTTTAAAAATAGCAAATAAATTTGTAAAAACATGAAATTTTGCAGAACTGCTACTGGGATGGTATATTCCCCAAATAAATTTTTGAAACCACTGTTTCTCATTTGGAAATACATAAATAATTCATTTTGGCCGAATAGGTTTTATTTAAAGACAAATATTTTTCTTAAAATCAAAATGATTTCTAAAAATTCAACAAAAATTATTTTTGGTCATAATAATTCATCTGGCTTTTACATAAAATACCTCCCAGTCTTAATACCAACATTGAGTGGTATTTCCTTTTGAAGCTTTGATTAAGTTGGAGTTTTTAGTTAGATTTAGGGGAAAATTAGATTGTAACATGTTGCCAAATTTGCCAAAATGACCAGTGATGCTATGAACAGCATCTCATTACTGGTTATTAAGGCTGAGGCTGTTACACATACATGCCACAACAACGTTAGATATATGTTGAGGTAGCATACCTTGTATCTCTTTTTGTGATGCTTTATTTTGTTGCAGTATTGACGATCAAAGATTCATAATATAACATGCTTCTGTTGTCTTTAGGTAGAAATGTCAGAAATATGATCTGCAATATTGATGATTAGGAGGATTGGGCATGACCTGGAGGACCATGGCAACCTCTTTGATAATAAGTTCACAAATAACTGTAAGCTTATCCCTACCCCCATTTTAATCTCAATGGTGCCTCCCTTTTGGTGGTTTCTTTAGTTATTGATTAGCGATATCAACAATTTCTTTTGTGGAGATATTGGATGGTTGTGTATAATTGGTGTAAATTTTGTTTTTTTTGCCACATCAATTGGTGGTTTGGTGAAATAGCTACTTTTATAGCTCCCCTGTTTATGTTTTCAGCTTTGATTTTGGTGTATTGGAGAGATTTGTTCATTTTGTCTCACAAGAAAATATACCCCGGGCTTGGCTGCCTTGGCGTATGAGGTATCAAACAAAGATATATAGGTTTACTTCGAACTTTCTTCCAGTAGAACCTGATCTAGATGCTAAAAAGGTTGATCTCAGTAATATGATGGATGATGTATGGTCATGTTAATGGAACATTGGAACTTAATTTTTCAGCAACTCGGTTGGAATTTTAAAGTTTATTTGGAACTTCCATCAACCATGGCACCTATGTAGGAGCATGTTTTTTTTTGCTCGCTCATCTCAATTAAGGCAAGGAGGCTCAATTTGGCTATGAGCGGTGCGACACGAGGACAGTGATGCAAGCCGGATGTGGTTGCAGACTGGCATGGCCGTGGGTGCAAAACATAGACTGAGCTCGGTGGTGGACATGAAGGCATATTGTAGGCTGAGCACGACGACGGTTGACGACCCGACATGCTAGGACTATGATTTTTTTTAATCCGTAGCAAAGCACGGGCACTGGACTAGTTTTCAACCAAGTACATATGTAGATTCAAAAGGCAGCAAGTAACACATTTTAAAATTTTAAATACAGCAAGGTAACATTTCATAGTCATCACCTCAATTTCTTGATCACAATTCCAACAACAACAATATTTCAATAATCCTCACATTCGATCCAAGATCACAATATTCAACACCAGTAAAGTATCATGTCAACAATTCCTCAATTTAGATCCACGATCACAAGTTCAAACCATTCCCAAATTTTCCTAATCCCAATTTCAGATCCTAACTGTGCATGGTTTCCCACAAGCAATGTTCATGACCGAGGATACGGTTATTCGAATAGATTTATGACTTTGTAGAGTTTGTACAACTTTACCCACATGATATGAATATCTCATAATGTCGGCCAATGCAATCTTCCGTAGGAGTGTGACTGAGATATCATAACGAGGTCGTTACAATGTCATGGCCTAACTATCAAACCACTTGAGGAAACATCACATGGCAGGCTATCGTTCGCAACTGAACCATGGGTGACCCTGGGACACATCTCGTTATAGGCTATCGTTCGCAACTGAACCACAGGTGACCCTTGGAACAACAACAATAGGTAAAACAATTAGTGGTTTATTAGGAACAACACAACAAATTATTTAGCCAAGCCTTCGCCATAAGTTCCAGCATGTCGTTGTACGTATGACTTGGTTAAACACATCACAGACCGGTCCTTAATCACTTAGATGGGGCTACACAATTCCATAACAACAAACAACAACAATATTTCATCATCACCCTACACCCGTCCAAGTTAAAATATATAAAACCCATGCCCAACATGTCCACAACAACTAGATCCAAGATCTGAACAAATCCTCAAATTCCAACATGATTCAGTTAACACATTCTTCAATATCTCAACACGATTCGATTCACCTCGCCCGATGGACTAGCTCCATCAACCAGATTCGACTACCACTACTAGCATGGCTAAGCAACGATCTATCCTACAACAGAAAATTACCATACATATATATATATATCCTAGGCAACAACTGAACAAAAAGGGATATCAACATTCAAGGAGGACAATGCAACAATTAGGTATTTAACTACTTCTACCCATGAACATACTTTTCAAAATAGCATGCAATGGCAAGATTAAAATCTACATAATTTTTTAAAAAAAATTAGTAGGAGCAACATGGTCAAGAGGGGGGGTGCTTGCACCTTTGCTAGTTGTAATACCCCAAAAGTATTCGAAAGAATATTCAGGAGAGAATAATTAAATTAGGAGAAGGACTAAATAGAAAATAGTTATTTAAGCAGTTAAAGAGGGGGTTTACAGCGAAATTTGGATAACCTGGGCCGGGCCTCAGGTTCATTGGTATTTAGCCCAAAGGTGGGAGGTGGTGGCCGGCCATAAGGGGGGAATTTAGCCAAAGTGGGCCATGGCCCATGAGGAAAGCAACCACCAACAAAAGGAGGGGGAAAACCCTAGGGTTGCTACTGTAGCACACCCTCCCCATTGATGTCGCCTCCCCCTCCATGCCGTCCTCCTTGGCCAAGCCATGTCGCCCCTTGCTGCCGGCCAAGGAAGAAAGGAAGAGAAAGGAAGAGGAAGGAGAGAAGGGAGAAGAGAGGGAAGGGGAAGGATCGCGGGCTACATCGTGATCTACAGCAGTTCGTCATGGGTAACCCCTATTTTCCCCCGATTAGATGCGTGTTTAGTTATTTTAGCAATGTCGGTATTTAAGGCTGCTGAGGACAGATTGGAGTAGATCGCTGTTTTGGTGTGCTTAATGGCGGAATTAGTTCTGGACGTCTCCTATAGTAATGTAGAGGACGTCGCCAGCTTTCCGTGAAGTGCTAGAACGCATTATTTGGACTTTGGTAGCAGAAGTTATGATTTTATTAGTGGGACTGTTCTGCAGATTTGTCGGTTTTCTGACATATTTTAGTAATATGAGTTAATCGATTAGTTAAATGGAGAATTAGAGAAGCTTAGTATAATGAAAGTCATAGGTTATTTCTCCAGATTTTCAGAAAGCTCAAGAACATGAGATTTGGACAATCGTAGTAAAAGTTATGGTATTTTTAGTGTACTGTCCAGAGAACCCGACGCGATTTTGACGTTCTGTTAACTAGCTCGGTAGGGTCAATAGATGGCCGATTTAGAAGGGCCCCTCAACTAGGTTTAGTTGGAAAAATTAATTACCTTTCCATAAAGTCCAAGAACACCTTATTTGGATCCTTGTAGTGAAAGTTATGGATTTTAGAAGTTGGCTGTCCACAGAGGGGACAGATCGATCGTTAGAAGTTGGAAGTTTAGAAGGCGCTTGAGATTTTAGCAAGTTCGTTTGTGCTATTAAATATGTCTTTGGTCCAGTATGATTGTATTAGCATGGTTTATAATTATATTCAGATGGGGGATTGGTCCTAGGGGCAGCGCCCTCTTCGCGTCCACCGTTTTCGCACGGTTGAGGCAAGTATCCTGATTGTAGCATAATTATGATTGTTTGAATGTGATTGCTTGCGTTTTCTTCATATTAGCTATGCATGGATGATAGTGTGATGAGTATGAATAAAATTGGTAAATGCATGATTATGGCTAAAGATTACTTATGTATGTTGTTAATGCCCTACATGTTATTTGAGGTCTGAGATTTTGGTATGTACTTGTTGATTCACATGTTATTGAAAGATAGAGTTCTAGTACATGTGCATATTGAGAGCATACCTGAGACTTGGTCACGTGGTGACCAAGTATATATAGTTGAGGTCCCCGTCATGTAAATGACGAGCTTGTGGTCCCCACATTCGTGGAATGTGGGCATTGAGTAGAGGTCCCCATCATGAAGATGATGGGCTGTGGTCCCTATACTTGTGGAGTATAGGCTCTTGGTCCCTGTGCTAGAGGGCACAGGCAAGGGTATACATCGACGGTTGTATACCCCGCATTACCGGTAAAATGCGAAAAGAGAAAAACAGAAAATGATGCATTGCATGTTCGCATTACATAAGCATGGGAGTTGTCTTTAATTTAATGCTTCTTTTGGTATGTTGATGCTATAACTGTGAGCTTAGTGTTCCTTTATTGATACTTGCTGAGTCTTTGGGCTCACTCTTGCTTTTTTGTGTTTTTAGGTACCACTGGCAAAAACGACATACATGGGAGGGAGTAGTCTTGCATGGATGCACTCACTACCACTCGTCTTAAAATAAGAATATCATTTAGTTTATATTCTAATAATAAGCAAACTGATTGAGAATTAGTTATGGCTTTGGTTGAATATTTTGGATTAATTGTAATAGTGAGAGTAGCAAAATTTTGATTATGCTTATTAATTCTTTAGCTGAATCAATTATCTTGCATGTTTGAATGAATTTGGATGTTGAGATATTGTTAATGATATATTTAATTGCTGGAACCTCTGTATAGAGAACTATACAAAGGAAGTTCTGCCGAAATTTGGTAATTGGTCTAAGTTTAGATTTGTTTAATTTTATTTTAGTAGCATTCTAGGCTCATTGTTGGGCTGGGGTGTTACACTAGTACCACTTGTTAAATCTCAGGTTACACTCATGAGTACGTTTGTATCGTCGAGAAATCCAACAAGATCAATATTGCAATAAATGCCAAATAAAGCTGAAAATTCAAAACATTCAAAATTATAAGAAATTCACACAGTAGCTAGAGTAGGATTTTAGGTAAAGTTAGGTGAAAATTTTAGTTCAATTGGGGTTCATTTGAATTTTCTATGAATTTTACAAGGTTAAAGTGATTAATGTATAATTAAAATAATTATCAAAAATTTATATAACATGAACATACTTAAAACCTAGTCCTATTAAAAGTGTATCAAAAATTAAAACTAACAAAATTGATTTCATATAATTTGGAGTTAAAATGAATTAGTTATGAATTACTAAAGTTAATTCCTGCAAGAAAGGGGGAGCTCCGGCCCTGGACATGTCGCCCAAAAAATATTGACCTTCGGATCATTCGTTGGACGCTCCAGATCGGCTGCCTCTCGCGCGAGAGGATGGGCGACCTCCTGCGCTTGATCCAAACGGACGCCTGCGCTTCGTCCACGCGAGGCTACCACGCGACGTCAGTTCGCTTGCCAACTACGCGTCTTCGCGACTCTTCTCGCTTATCCTCAGCTCGCACCTTCGTCACACCTCGCACCGCCGCCCCTCCCCTCGCTCCTTTCCTTCTTCCTCTTCCCGCTTGCTCCCTCACGCCGCCGCCCCTCCCCTCCGTGGAGCCGCTCCTCCCCTCGCTGCTTCCTCCGCCGCCGCGCAACCCCTTGCTGCTTGCCCCAACGCTGCGCAACCCCCTCCCCTTGCTCCTTTCCTTCTTCCTCTCCCCACTCGCTCCCTCACTCCGCCGTCCCTCCCCTCCGCGCAGCCGCTCCTCCCCTCACTGCTTCCTCCGCCGTTGCCTCGCACCACCGCGCAACCCCTCGCTGCTTGCCCCAACGCTGCAGGTCCCTCCCCGGCCCACGTGCTTCGATTCCATCCATGAATTGCCGCTGCTGCATGGTATACCCCTTTGATTCGCCCCCCCCCAATCCCGCCTAATCCTGATGTTTGCGCCCGATTCACTCCGATTCGCCCCCCAATCCCGCTTGATCCTGATGTTTGCGCCCGATTCAGTCGGCCAGATGGTTTGCTCCAAAACAGTTGAACCCGATTCAGTCAGCCAGATGGTTTGCTCTAGAACAGCCGAATAACGAATCGTGCATAAAGATCTGGAGATTTGTCTTTTCAAGCTAACTTCTTTTATCTTCCTTTTCTTTTCTCCATTAACAGCTATTACTTTTGATGACCAAAGAGCATACACACTGTTTGCCGCTTTCCAGATTTCTTATTCCATGGAAAGGAAGTATACTTTATCATTCAACTCGCTTATTTTACCTTCAGACCTGTTATACTGATTTGCTATACAGATTGTCATTTGCTTCTTCTTCCAGTGCATTGTTACATCCCCTTACTTACATTCTATGTTTGTCAGGTCTAATCGTCTTTTTGGCTACTTGCTAAGACGCCACTGCCAGCCACATTTGACGATCTGACTTGTCCGCCTATGCCAGCCAGATTGTTACCAGTTATGCTGATTTGCTATACAGATTGTCATTCGCTTCTTCTTCCAGTTCATTGTTACATCCCCTTACATTCTATGTTTGTCAGGTCTTATCATCTTTTTGCCTACTTGCTTAGACGCTACTGCAAGCCGCATTTGACGATCTGATCTGTCCGCCTGTGCTAGCCAGGTTGTTACTCGCTTATTTTCCATTCATACCTGTTGTTCTTCCCTGCTACTTGAACCTTCGCAATAATCACCTAAAGCCTTTGAACGCATGCCAGCTAAAACTAAGCTTTGTGCTTGAATTCTATCATGCAACTCGCTTATTTTACCTTCAGACCTGTTATGCTGATTTGCTATATAGTTTGTCATTCGCTTCTTCTTCTAGTGCATTGTTACACCCCCTTACATTCTATGTTTGTTAGGTCTAATCGTCTTTTTGGCTACTTGCTCAGACGCTACTGCCAGCCGCATTTGACGATCTGATCTATCCGCCCGTGCCAACCAGGTTGTTACTCGCTTATTTTCCATTCATACTTGTTGGCTGTTGTGCTTCCCAGTAATCACCTAAAGCCTTTGAACGCATGCCAGCTAGGTTTGAAAAAAAGGACTGCTTTTCATCTTCCTTTTAGCATGGACAATACAGTAAGAAACAAAATGTAGAAAAGCCTCAGCACATTTCGAACAAAAGAGTTGGTTTCCATAACAGTCAGCAGGGTGATGATTTTCTCCAGCTTGATCATGTAAAGTTGGTTGTTACCAACAAGAAACTATCGGTAAATATTGTAATTGCTGTATTGTTTTGTATTAGCTTTTTATATACATCATTCTTACAAGTTTAAATGAAAAATCAATTATTGGCTATGAACTTTCTCTGCTGGTTTGGCTTCTCTTTAGATGTTGCCACTTGCCAGTCTGTAAGAACTGTTAAAACTTCACACTAAGCTTTTTGCTTGAATTCTCATCAGATTTTGTGAAATTTGTAGACTGCACCAACTTTTTGTCTTTTTTATAAAGAGCATGGATCGGTCCATTGTTTTTTTCTGCGTAATATGTATAATATGTGTTTTCTAAGTTGGCTTTTGATTATCAAATAGTTATATGTATCAAGTACCTTCGATCATTAGAATAGTGTGAATCTGTTTAGTCTGTCTTTTTTTTTTCTTGCATGTATATAAATGCAAACACACCGAATAATTTAGCAATCTTTGAATATATTTAAACTAAAAAATGTCATGCATTTTCAAATAGTATTGTAGACTTACATAAAGAAAGAAGAAATTTAGAGTGGTTCATCATATCATCTCAATTTATGTCATGCATATACTACAGCCTACTCTTTTTGGCCACTTTTTCCTAGACTTTATTTCCATCCCTACCACATCTGTCATAAAATTAGCATATATATGTTTCCGACAACATCTATCACTTATGATGACCGAAGAGCATTGCCACCATTTGTCACTATACAAATTCCTTATTCCATAGAAAGAAGGTCTATTCTATCATACATCTTGCTTTTTTTATGAGCATTCCTTTAATTTATAGATTTTTTAGATAGTTTTTGACCACATATGATGATCTTTTATTTTTTTTGCTAGATTAATCGTCTATAGAAAAATATGAATAGCCTGCTCTCATGTGCGATGGAAAAGCTATCACTTTTAGTAACCAAAGAACATTGCTAGCATCTTTCACTTTCCAAAATTCTTATTCCGTGGAAAAGAGGTCTACTCTATCGTACAGCTTGCTCTCGGTAAGACTATTGTTTTGGTCTCCCTGTCCAAAATAATATAATTTAAATAACATACTTTCCCATTTTTGCTCCCTGTCCATGAAAAATATAGTGTGTTAGGCTTTCTCTACTTTTCTAATAGCATATTTAGATTATCCATAACTCGGGGACAACAAAATTTATAAGCATGAAAGAATGCTGATTAGGTACCACCTAATAAGGACCCGTATGTTTTTTTTTAATGAGCATTCCTTTAATTTCTATCTTTTTTAAAACAGCTTTTGACCACGTATGATAATCTTTTTAATTTTTAATAGATGAATCATCTATAAAAAAATATAAATACCCAGGGTGAGTGCACTTTACATCAATTGGAACTACGTTGACCCAAAAACACCTTTTTTGGGCGATGAAAAACTAATAAAAAAACCTAAAGGAAATTTGCAAGGTGAGTTTTCCATCACACATGAGAGCAGGGTGGAGTACTTCTGTAAAAATAGAATACTTCTGTAATCTAACCTAACTCACTAATACTCTTTGTTGTTTATATTGCCATCAACATCAGTGGCCGCTAAAGCCGGTGCTTCCCAACCAGTAGCCCAAAAACAAAGTCTCTACATGTTTCAGTGCTATTGTCTACTACTGTTTTGTAATATATCACTCTTAACTGTGCTCATACTCCTTTTGAACCCTGTTATGTAAATATTCTAATGCCAAAAAACTCTAGCAACGCTATCATCTTATTAGTATCTACTCTCTAAAAAATCTTTTGCTTGCTTTTCATCTAATCAACTGCATGTTGCTATCATATTATTTTCTACTAAGAATATTGCTGTCGTTACTTACTCTCATTAATATCCAATATTTACACTCTTTAGCAAACAACTCTTCTCGCCAAATCCAAAAAAATAAAAATAGAGGCCCGCACCATTGGCACGGGTTATCTTCTAGTTTTACTAGTTACTTGAATTTTCAGTTCAACTTTAAATCGTTTTGGATTTTTAAAAGAATTAAATACTTTCTTCACCCACCCTCAGCTAGCCGAAGAGACAGACTAGTGGGGCCCAGGGTCAAGGTTTGAACTGGTCAGTTGTGCTCAAAAGAACGTGCCTTCTCAAGATTATGCCTTCACATATCGAAAACGTAACTCAGGTTAAGCAAACAAGGATTACGTTTTCATTAAGAGAAAACGTACTATGATGTTTTACACATTCACTTAACCGGATATATGGCCCACATGTCAATCACTCAAGGGTTATAAACGGCTTTCAGTTAAGGTGCTAAACATGTTTTAATCTGTGGGGCCTACCTGTCATATAGACATTAAGAACAAAATTAACACTAATGATAGTCATTACCTTAACCCGTCGGCGGTTGAACAGAGCTCCCACGCACGAGCGGCGTGGCCGTGTAGGCGATTCAGCGCAGCAGAGGGCTCTTGGGCTTAGGATCAACTCCACCGGGTGCGGGGCAGCCTGGTGAACTCGATGGAAGTGGCGGGGAGACCCACAGTCGACGGTGGCGGGCTCACGGCCGATGGAGGGGGAGCCGAAGAGGAGGCTCACGTGGAGGCGATGCTCCGGATGTCGAGGAGCTTCGGGGAGGGTGGCTTCGGGATCGCATGGTCACCAAGATCGCGGAGGAGCCGAAAACGACGCCAAAGGAGGTCGGGGACGGTTGCAATGCGGGCAGCGGCGGACCACCGTGGTTAAAGAAGATGGAACCATTCTCCCTTGAGGATGCATCAAAGACCAATTAGACCCAGCGGTAAGTTCAACTGGACATTGCGAACTCAATGGACATGGTGGCGCAGAGGATTAGTCACCGGAGCTCCTTATGTGCTACGTGGCCATGGCCACCGGCCGTGAGGACGAAGACCACCCGCTCGGCGATTTAGTGGACGAGGAAGACCCGGATTGGTAAAAATGGATGCGGCGTCATGAATGGAGTCTAGTGGCGGAAATGAGGGCTCGAGAGAAACACCAAAGTGGCGTTCCTCCACTCGTCTTCTTCCTCGGTGGCGACAAAGAAAATGGACGGAGAGGGCGAAAGAGAAAGGGAGGGGAAGAGTGGGTTGGCTCAGGGAAATGATGGTGTCCCAGCGTTCACTCATAGGCGGTCGGAGAGACACGTGGAAGCGATTGAGCTTCGGTGGTGAGAAGGCAAGGCGCCAGCGCGCCCAGCACCGCCGATGAAGACGACAAAGGCCACTCGGATGTGGGGCCCCTGAGTTAGAGGGAGAAGAAGAAGCAGCTCGGTCGATTGGCGCGGCGAGTGGGTCCGATCGGAACGGTTGAGCCAGGTTTGGGTTTGGGTCGGACTCGGGTTTGAACCAGGCGGTGTGGTGCGGTCGAGTCAACTCGGCTCGGTCGCTATATTTCCAAAGGGCTCGGTCGGACTAGGGTTCAAATTAAGATTTTGACCAAAAAACAACAAGTTTGACCTAGTGTCTAAAATTAGTAAATAAATTTGAACAATTCTAAAAATTTTCGTGGGTGTTATGATAATCAAATAGGACTTCAGAAAAATAATTTCAAGCACTGTTCATACTAAAATTTTTCATAAATGAATTATTTTCAAAACTGCATTAGTGAAATGGTTTGAATTTTGGTGAGATTAAAATAACTTCTAAAAATTTGTTAAAAATTATATTAATTAGTTATAAATAATCTTGTATTTAAATAAAATATTCCCATCAACTTTTAATCAAAAAATTGTTCTGAGTTCATAATAAGGTTTGAATTCAAGTTGAAAATTTGAAATTTCGAGACAAACTTTATTACAACAACCAAAGTTTTAGATTAATACATAGTTTACACACAAGACTCATGATATGCTGAGCTAATCCAACTTAAGGATTTTTAGGATGTTACATTTACAGTTTTAGGGTTTAGGGTTTTTGGTTTAGATTTACATTTACGTTTATGTTTAGGTTAGGGTTTAAGCTATTAGGCCTTAGGTTTAGGTTTAGGTTTATGGTTTATGTGACGTCCCACCCTGTGATGCACCGTAAGAGGTCCGGGAGGATCATTTTTTTTTGCGCTGCAGAGCCACCACAGAAAGGAGTGGTAGCACCGCACGGTGCATTCCCGAGGAGGTCTGCCAGGACCTCCCAAGAGGTCTTAAGGACCTCCTGGAGGTCTTGGCCCGCAACCCCTCGGTAGCACCTCCAGGTACATCACAAGAGAGGTCCGACAGACCTCCTGTTAGAGTCCCATAGGACCTCCTGGAGGTCCCGCCTGCATCCGAGCTAGTCCCGGGACAACAGAGCTAGCTCACACAAGAACACAAGCTAATATCACAACCACGAGGTCAAACAAAGATGAAGGCACAAATTAAACTTTATATAACAGACCTTATGGTCAAGCTTGTTAACAAGAGGTCTGCCATCGAGGGCTTACAAAACCAAAGAAGGACTTACAACCGCAACAAGGAGCTCTAGGGCTCCAACACCAAAAGCGACCTGACCATCCAACAAGCACCACAGTCGTCGGGTGGAGGACGCCCTAGGCGACTCGATCGTCAAGAACTCCTCCTCAAAGAGGTCGGCACTACTGCACTTGATCATCTTCATAATCTGCTTTGACACGGGGCTTAAGCCATGAGTACTTTGAATGTACTCGAAGAAGTCACAGGAAGCAATTATGCAATAAAATTCATGCAAGGGCTTACCAATTGAGAGTCAGATGGTTAGTTTTGCAAAAGCGATTTGGACAATAATAACATATAAGTAGATTGAAAAGCGAGAAGGTAAAACAATAGTACATAATACATTTGAAGTTTAAAAGGTGGAGTGAGCACCAACTCACACCACAACAAAATGAGGGAGGTGCGATCACACCCGTGACTGTGTCCTCACCCAAAACCCACTCAGAGGTCCAAACCACCCCTGGACCACTACTCGAGCCAACCTTGGCCCCTCCGAGCCGCCAAGGTCTCTTTGAGGCAAAGCCAAGGCATCACGTTGAAGTGTCCAAAGGGCACAAGTTATTGAAACAACTACCCTTGCACCATTTTCACTAAGCATGTCCATAACCAAGGACTTGGCTATTGAATAGATCTTACACTCAGAGAGGTGTACAACTTACCCACAATCCACGACCTCTCTAGCAGATCGGGTTCCGGTCACCCTTGCTTACTTCCTAAGGTGGCAGATCTAGAGAGCTGCAAGGCCTTTACAAAGCTTTGAAATGACTCTGAGCTGCCCGCTAAGGTTTCATAATCCCCCTTTGCTCTAGAAGTCCGCAGGTTCATGGGTGCCCTCTTGCGCCAACGAATCACACGCTCAACCACAACAGCCCCAAGCCATCCCATTGCTAATTATTCAGCCTGCACCATTCCCATAAAATGATCTTGTGGTTGCCTTTGTTTGGCCCAAACTCAATAGACACAAAGTTAAGTCCTTAATTGTGCTAAGGCAAGACTTCCACAACCAAGTGTGCACAGCACCCACTACTCACTCCCTGCCTTCTTGCCTCAGCAAAATAATTTGTATTAACCCATGCCAAAAGACCACCCAGTCTTGGCATAACAATTTTTAACTAAGTGGTCTCACACCATAGTCAACACAGCTTAGGCATCCTGCCATAGCTGCTCAACAGTGGCACCAACCACACATTCCATAAGTCATTAGTCAAGATTATTAGAGATAAAGCATGATACGTCCGAACCACGTT